>VYXH01000791.1:103278-256698 GCA_013397275.1 Burhinus bistriatus | reverse complement strand
TGATCTGCTTGAGGGTAGGAAGGCTCTGCAGAGAGATCTGGACACACTGGATCGATGGGCTGAAGCCAACTGCATGAGGTTTAACAAGGCCAAGTGCTGGGTCCTGCACTTGGGTCACAACAACCCCAGGCAACGCTACAGGCTTGGGGAGGAGTGGCTGGAAAGCTGCCTGGAAGAAAAGGATCTGGGAGTCCTGGTGGACAGATGGCTGAATATGAGCTAGCAGGGTGCCCAGGTAGCCAAGAAGGCCAACAGAACCTTGGCCTGTATCTGGAATAGTGTGGCCAATAGGAGTAGGGAAGTGATTGTGCCCCTGTACTCAGTGCTGGTGAGGCCGCAGCTTGAGTACTGTGTTCAGTTTTGGGTGCCACAGTCTAGGAGGGACATTGAGGTGCTGGAGTGTGTCCAGAGAAGGGCAACAAAGCTGGTGAGGGGTCTGGAGAACATGTCTCATGAAGAGCAGCTGAAGGAATTAGGATTCTGGAGAAGAGAAGGCTGAGGGGAGACCTTATTGCTCTCTATAGCTACCTGAAAGGAGGTTGTAGTGAGATGGGAGCTGGTGTATTCTCCCAAGTAACTAGCGATAGGACAAGAGGAAACAGGTTCAAGTTGCGCCAGGGGTGGCTTAGGCTGGTCATTAGGAAAAAACTTTTCACTGATAGAGTTATCAAACATTGGAACAGGCTGCCCAGGGAGGTGGTTGAGTCACCATCCCTAGAAATGTTTGAAAGTGGTGTAGATGTGGTGCTTAGAGACGTGGTTTAGTGGCAGACCTGGTAGAGTAGGGTCAATGGTTGGACTGGATGATCTTAAAGGTTTTTTCCAACTTAAACGATTCTATGATTCTGTGAATCTGTAAATGATTCCTGAGTCTATGGTTTAAATGAATGGGATCTAGATTTTTCAAACACATTTTGTATTGTCACTTCAATGTATGCAGTACCATTTCATCCACCAATTTCATAATATTAAGAGATGTGACAGTGAAGAAGATGAAGAATCAGGAATCTGTTAAGTATCTTCATTCAGCTTTGATATTTGTAGCATCGTAGAATAGTTTGGGTTTGAAAGGACCTTTAAAGATCACCTAGTCCAACCTCTCTGCTGTGATCAGGGATATCTTTCACTAGATCAGATTGCTCAAATACCAATCCAACCTGGCCTTGAACACTTCCAATAATGAGGCATCCAGAGCTTCTCTGGGAAACCTGTTCCAGGGTCTCACCAACTTCATTGTAAGAAATCTCTTCTTTGTGTCCTATCTAAACCTACCTTCTTTCAGTTAAAAAGCATTGCCCCTTGTCTTGTTGCTACTGGCCGTGATAAAAAGTCTTTCTCCATGTTTCTTTTAAGCCCCCTTTAAGTACTGGAAAGCTTCAATAAGATCTCCCCAGAGCCTTGTCTTCTCCAGGCTGAACAACCCCAGCTCTCTCAGCCTTTCTTTTTAAGAGAGGTATTCCAGCCCTCTGATCATTTTCATGGTGATCCTCTGGACCTGCTCAAGCAGGTCCATTTTCCTGTACTGAGGGCCCCAGAGCTGGATGCAGTACTCCAGGCGGAGTCTCACCAGGGCAGTGTAGAGGGAGAGAATCACCTCTCTCAACCTGCTGGCAATGCTTCTTTTTATGCAGCCCAGGATACAGTTGGCTTTCTGGGCTGCAAGCAGACATTGCTGGTTCATGTTCAATTTTTTATCCACCAGAATCCCCAAGTCCTTCTCTGCAGGGCTGCTCTCAATCTGTTCATCCACCAGTCTGTATTGATATTGGGGATTGCTCTGGCCCATGTGCAGGACCTCGTACTCGCCCTTGTTGAACCTGATGAGGTTCACATCAGCCCACTTCTCAAGCCTGTCAAGATCTCTCTGAATGGCATCCCTTCCCTCTAGTGAATCAACTGCACCACTCAGCTTGGTGTCATCTGCAAACTTGCCGCAGGTGCACTGAATCCCACTGTCTACGTTATTGATGAAGATACGAAATAGTATTGGTCCCAGTATGGACTATTGAGGGACATCACTCATTACCCATTTACTCTCTAATTGTTATTATAAAAAATTAAAATGAAGGGAACTGTTTGTTCTCTTCAATATTAAAATGATACTAAAGTGTTTCTCTGTGTGCTTCTTTCTTAATTGTAGATTAAGAGCCAGCTAATGCTATAAAAAACTGTCAATATTTTAATTATCATTGAAGTTCAAATTGAAACTTAGTACTGAAAAGCATGATAGTTTTGACAAAGCTTTTGCCAGAAAACAGTCCAAAATACAAATTTTGGTTAGAAACATCCGGTTTATATCACTAGATGACAGCAATTATGACACTGTTTTGTCTGATTGAGAAGTTGAACTTTAACATATTTCTCCTTATATTCCAGGCCTTTGTCCTAGTTCCAGCATCCTGGCAGCTCTGTGGTTGGTTAAGGTTTACTAAACAAGTAAGAGGACAATAAACCAGAATAAAAACCTGTAAAGTAAATATTATGGATTTATAGGTATTATTTATTATTCATTTAATAATTATATTTATTAATTACTTAATTTATAAATTTATGGGGTTTATTTCTGACAACTGTAATTGGTTTGGAGAATTTCAAAGGAAAAAAGGAGGAATTATTATCCACATTCTTTGCTAATCTCTCTGATGAAAATCAATGCTGCCACAAAGAAAAAAAGTTGCCAAGAATGTGGAGCCAGAGGTGGAGGCAACTGTGTTTAAAAAATAAATATATAAAAAATTACTATTCATCTTGCTTACCCATCACAGAAATAACTCTTCAGATAACACCAGCAGGACTGTGATCCAGCCATTCCTGAGTTCATAAAAGGGCTATTTTACTTTTCTTGTCTTATCACTGAAGACCTATTCTTACTTTTCTTGTACATAAAACTGATTCACATGCTGTAGTAATTCAACAGAGTTTGCATGATACTCTAGTATCTTCCTCTGTGAATGAAATAGGATATTTTAAAATTAAAACATTATTTTGAAAGTGAAAATCAAAACCTATAGTTATCATTCTAGCATTTTGAATTTCTAAGTTTTACTGACGTTACTTTAAGGAGAGCTAGAATGACCCTAGTCTGTAGTTTTATTTTTAGCTTGGAATCTGGCAATTCACTTAATTTTTAAATAAAATCCATATAAGTTTAATATGACTAGTCACATACTTATTCAGTTAAAAATTATTACACCTTGAAGACTAAGCAAGTGCAACATAATTGATTCTTTGAATTTCCGGGAAGATTACTTTCAAGTTTAAAAAATGTCATGAAATAGACATTAATAGTAATTTTAAAGAATATTGCTGACAATTTGCTGTATCTAAAGCTAACCTTTGGAACCTTTGAAAAACCAAGACACCAAATCCTTAACACAGACTGTTTATCAGACACAGATGAAGGTAACTCTTAAAACAACTTTAAGAGAGGTCAAGCTTCTGTGCGGTTATGGAAATCAAAGTAATTTTCTATTGGCACGTTCATACTGACAGTGTGGCCTTGCCTCCTGTTTCATTCCAGTTCATAACTCTTGGTATTGGTATTGGCAGTATATGTGTTAATTTGCACTCAGAGTTTGTAGAAAAACAAATAGCTGTTTTCTTTGTGGTGAAACTTGATTTCACAACAGAGGATAGTCCACACTAAAGCTGCACATTGGAAGACGAACCTATCCATACCAGCTGGCTCTGGGACTGTGAGGCACTCCCAGATGCTGATAGTGAAAACAGTGTAGAGGTAACTATGTCTCTGTGAAGTCAAGTCGGGGAAGGATACTGTCCTGTAGCACCTCAGTGTGATCTGCAAGTCACCGTGCAGTCACCTGTAGAAGGTAATAAACTCCTCATCTTTGGGAGTGAGGGGTACAGAGGATTTTCCTTGAGTTCCTGTTCAGAAAGTTCATCAGCCTTAGCTCGGAAAGGGATCTAGTGTTTTATAAGGATTTTTCCATGGAGATATTCCCAGACCATAATCTATCACAACTGACGTGAAGACAATTCTCCCTACCGGATAAGGTTTCTGTACTTTGTCTGCATCTATTTCTCATTACTGAAAGTTAACATGATTTCATTAATATAAATGAAGGTGATCATGAAAACTGTTTTGATAGCTTGGTTTTTTTGAGCAGAGTCAGGTGAAAGAGCTGAAAAATATTATAGTTCTTCACAGAGCATTATTGATTTCAAACTTTATGTTTAGAAAGTGGAAGAAGAAATTTCACCAACTGATGAGGTAAAAAATTGTAAATAAGTTTCCTTAAGGTACATTTATTATTATTATTATTTGCTTGATATTACTTTATTTTTCTTTTAGGGTAATATTTCCTTCAAGGTTTCTTATATTTTCTTAATTTTTCCCTTTATTTTCCTTAATTTACCACATTTTCCACTGTGTTCAAAGCTTCAAATCAAATTGCATTTTGATTCTAGTCTGATAAAACAAAGCCAGTGCAGATGCTACATCTCTGAAGAGCTGGGAATGGTGCACCAGCTCATTCCAGGCCAGTGACCTGTAAGAAGTACCAGAAAAGTGTACTTGCTAGCTTAGCAATTCTTCAATATTTAGCAAGTTACTACATTTTTCTCACACACGAATGTTTATTTCTTTCTCTTTCATCCAATGTATCTCTGATGTTGTCATCCTCAGTTTGGGACAGTATCCAAGAAAAGATAATACAGCTTCTTTCTTTTCAAGAAAGAAAGAAGAATTTCAAAGATTAAATGATAAAGAATTGAATATAATTATGTAGGAAACAATAGGAACCAGTTTCTTTCTTTCTGTAAGTGTCTTTAAAAGTACTTGAGTGGACTGTTTAGTGTCAGTTTGGTTTTTTTCCGATTTTGTTTATGGCTTGGTGTATCTGGAAAGTGTTCTATGTATAGAATGTATATATTTATTAATGTATTATTAGAAGGATAATTTAAATTTATTTGAAGAACTAAATTTTCATATGTGTTATATTTTTCTCTTTTCCATTAACAAAAATAATTGTTTTCATAGCTTTTTTTTAATGCTGATGACATTTGCTAAGGTCTTGATAAAAGTAAGGGCTCTTCAGACATATTTATAAAAAAATTGGATGGTTAATGACCTTTTTTTTCCTTATTTAGGTACATCCATGACATAGAGATACGTTAAACTAAGTGGACTCAACTGAGCATACCACAACACACTGGAAGAGGAATATTGAAAATCTTTCCCTAAAATTTTAATGTTTTTTATAGATTTTATAGAGAAAATAAAAAATGTGACTGAGAAAAACAGTTTGTTGATATAATACATAAAAGGATAGAATCAATATTGAAAAGAGATCTAATATAATGAAGAAAGGCTTTTCATACTTGAATGGAAGAAATTTCATATTCTATGGAGTGATAAACCAAACAACACAGAATGAGATTAATTGCTTACTGAAGGGGTTTGTTTTCTTACTTATTAAAACTTTTTAAAGATTCACTTATAAGGAAGATAAAGTGAATACTGATGCTACATGTCCTACAAAATATTATTCAAAACTGAGATTGAATCTTCAAATAAAACTCACTCAACCAATTCTATGTGCCAGATTCACATATAGTGAAAATTAGAACTCTGGAAATGCCGGTCTCCATCTCTGGAGTTTTTCTGGAGTCAGGAAATCTTTATTCCCTCCTTGCCTCAGCTGTTGATTATTTACATAAAACTGAACAAGTTGGGGTTTTTTGTTTAGTTTTCAGCCTTTCAATTATCATCTGTTTTACCCATTCATACTCAAAACTTTCTTTGATTTCAATCACCTTTCACTTTGCTTATGTACCTACCATAGTGGGACCCGATTATTATAATAATGTCCTATGCAAATTACAGGAGGTTTGCAAGGTCAAAGTTTTCCAGAAAAATGTACGATGTATTTCTGTCTGTTGAAGAATTTTATTTGAATAAACTTGTAAACCAGTACTGGACCAAACCCAGGGCAAAGTGACATATCATTTAAATTTGAAAACCAACTGTAATGATCTGAAATATTGTTTTCCTACACCAACTGAATTTAGCTCAAGCTGTAACGATAAAAGCCCAGAAGCAGAAGTGATACATTTATAGACAAGCAATTTCCTTAGCAATAAGTGAAAGGTCCTTTCTGCCTCTGTTAGAAAAAACATAAAGACTGGGTGTCAGGTGTCAGGAAAACCTGTTTCAGCCATCCGTGCTGCCCAGAATGCAAGATCCAGGAAGGGTATGCAAGGCAGATTGTGTTGCTAATGAAAAATTGTATCAGTAAGCATGAACTGTTATGAAGCTGAGGTTTTCTCTTGCTAAACTTATATACAGATCAATAAAAGTGATTAAGTTTTTAAACAGTGAAATGTCACTAATAGTGGTGGTATACGTGAAGGTTTGAGTTTTCATTCTTGTTTGTTCCTCCTCTTACGCCTGTTGCTCTTACTAATGTTGCTCAGAAATAGCTATTAGTAGTCATTGTGTCAAACCATGACCATGACCTACATGTAAGATCAGTTACTCTCCTGTTCCTGACTTGCTGGCAAATTTGTTTTCTTATTTTATTTGATCTGCAATTCTTGTACTGTTCGTCTTCCATCGTTCACTTTAATGGGGGAGGACATTCAAATGAGTAGGGTAAGCATAATTGGACAGGTAACCTTGCAAATATGATTGTGACAACACTAGTAAAAAGCCACAGGCTTTGTATTGACTTGGCAGTACAGAGTCTTAGGACTCATCTGGACTTGTCTTGCCCTGAACAGTTGTTACCTTTTTTCAGCTGTGATAGCAATTGCCTAGTGGTTAGGTAACTGCTTCTTAAATTTGTTTTGGATTTTTTTTTTAACTTTGTGCAGTTGTGTGATAGGAAGCCTACTGTGAACAGATAACAAAACCATGCAATTATTCTCTGTAGAATGAAGCG
Organism: Burhinus bistriatus; assembly: GCA_013397275.1. NCBI lineage: Eukaryota > Metazoa > Chordata > Aves > Charadriiformes > Burhinidae > Burhinus > Burhinus bistriatus. Next base: position 249,796 of record VYXH01000791.1, on the reverse strand, counting down.
TCTCTGACTGTAGAATAAAACATGGTAAGAATGAATGCTGAGAAAGGACAATATCTGAAGTCCCAGAAGGAAACAAAACCCACAACAATCAGTCAGTGGTCACGACAGGTCTACAATCTTTCCCTCCTCTAATCCCTTCCAAATCTGTGATAATTAGGTTACTAAATCTTACCAGCCTTTAACATTTTGGTTGCTCCAAATATTAAAGAATTTTCCTGCTTAGGCAGAAGAATGTGTCTTGCTTACATTACTGCCTCATCAATCTGTTTTTAAGCATGACCTTGACTACGTTCTACCATATTAGTGAAACTAATTGTCCAGAGCATGAAACCATTAGTGACCATCCATTATGTGAGAAGGATCATTTTCTAGTTTACACTGAGGAGCCAAAAACCTACGTTTGTGCCAGTGCCAGTAGCCACAAAACTATAGCCATCTAACTTAGCAGTATATATCATAAAGTATGATAATATGCCCTCATGATTCTGCATTTTAGTATTTGAAGAAAGATTTCTAGAACAGAACTGAGAATGTTAATGCATATCCAGGTTTTGCAGTTGTGAGTTTACTATTGACATTTTAAATAGTTATTCAGTATACATTATCTTAATAGTTCAGATGTAATTGGTTTAAATAATAATTAAATACTACCATTATTTTAAGAGGGAAAAAATAACTGAAATTAGAGCTATATATTGTAACTCAAAATGCTGCTTGTGCCTATTGCCAGCTCTCAAGTGGAAATAAATTCAGTTATGGGTAAGAAAACAAGGAATGAGATATAGCGCATAAGATTAAGGTTACAAATTTTGCAAATCTTGTTTGGTTTACCTGTTACCTACACTCAATAATTTTCAGTAATAATTGGAAAGCTTCAAGAACTCTATACTAACTCTATACTGACTCTATACTAACTCTATACTAACTATACTGCAAGGTTATAGGCTATAAACAGATTATAGACTGTAAAAATGACTTATATAGTCCAGTTATCTTTAGGTAAGAAACTTCACTTAAAAGCAAAGCAAAACAAAACCTGGAGTTAACTTGAATAGTATAAACTAAATTTAAACTAAAATACTCTGCTCTATACCTTTCTTAGAATTATTGCAATACAAACTGAAAAAAAAAAAAGTTTGTTGTTCATTACAGAAGTCACATTTTACTGATCCTTGGGTACATTGACATACCCAGACACTGAGATAGACAGATAAGACAAAACTGTGAAAGAATATACCAAATTATTTATTTGGTATGACACAGCTGAACTTGAATGAATTAAAACTTCAAAATTGGTTTGTCTGTGCAGTAAATGTTATGTGTGCTTTAAATATCTTACTTAAATATACAGAAAACCACAAATTATATTTTTAAAAATATTTGAATAAAATCCTGTAATATTTGACTGCAGAAGACAGTACAGAAACATTAGCTCTGTGTAGGAGAATAACAGAGCTTCCCTCTGCATGTTGATGGAAAAAAGAATGGAGGCAAAAGTGTTAAAGTTCACCCAAGATATTAAGCTGTTTGGGTAGAGACATCAAGAACTTAAATAAATAAATGTGTAAATAGATGTAAAGCAAACATCTTAAAAAAATCGGTATCAATCTTACTTGTACAGTGTTGGGCTCTGAGCTCATTGGAAATAAGCTCATTGTAGGGCTGTAATAGGTAATTTTGTGGATGATTGTCTCAGTGCTAAGGTATATTCAAAAAAAAACCAGCAAAAAGCTATAATTATGAGTAAAAGAATGAAAGTAAACCATTATGCACCTCCATGATGCACCCTTAAGTCTACCTCAAAAGACAGTAGAGACAGAAGAGGTACAAAGAAGGTCATGAAGGATAGTCTAAGAGGTAGAATGGTTTCATATGTGGAACAGCAACAGACTAGGGTAGTTCAGCATGGAAAACAGATGACTGAAGAGGGTTATAAAAGAGATTATGAAATCATGAGTCCTTGTCACAGGTTTGGACTAAATCGACAGTGTGAAGACTCTAAGTGCTCAGATATCAAAACACTTAATCACAGGTATATTTAACGTTCAGGAGGGACATGAGTCCTCTGCCCTGCAGGGTGGGACAACATGGCCAGGTAGGTGAGCACAGGGGTGCCAAGTGTGGTCCTGGGGCCAGGCTGTAAGGTCCCCTCTGGTCTCTCTACACAGTCTCTTCCAGATCTCTCCCTGAGTGACTACAGACCCTGTCAGTTATAGGGCAGAGTAGAGAATACCTGTTTCTGATCAGCTCATTCAAATATCTGCAGCACCTAAAATGAGCTGTCACAATCACTGACGCTCACAATCTGCCTCTCTTAAAGTTCCTTTGATGCTCTCTAAGGTATCGAAACATAATTTACCTTAAACTACTCACCTGTTTTTGAAATCAGGTCTAACCCATGCCAGCTGCTACAATGCCTTGGGGAAAGATGAACAGAGAAACATGGTTCACTTCTCTAGCACTAGAAGTAGAGTGTACTATATTATAACAGGCTGATCATTGGTTCGAAAGAGACAAGAGATGGGAGTTCTTGATGCAGTCTGGAGTTAGGCGTGCTGTGGGAGCTGTGGATGATGAAAGATAGCACCAATTGAAAAAGGGTTTCAACAAACCTACAGAAGAAAACTATAAGGTGCTATCGAACATGAAGATACCGCTAAAGCTGAAAAAGCCACAGAGCCACTAATCACCAGATGAATTACTGTGACAATGCTTGCATTCTTTTCCTCTTCCCCAAGGCATCCACTCCTGGCCACAGTGAGCTGGAAGGATTTTAGGTATATGTGTATTAGTAAAGTAAGCCACAACCTGGCACGATCCAAACAAGGGCCCACAGTCATCCTCACTATTTAATTGTTAACTTGATGTTATTTCGACCTCCATGTTACTTTCTCAGATTATATCAAAATGTAGTTCAGGCACTAACATGGGCTGGTATCTGCTACAAGTAGGGAATATTGACAAGACCACTCTATTTTGACAACAAAGGTGTAAATCATGCTACTGCACTAGTATATTTACTGCTATACACGTTTAGTCCTGTTGTCATCCTGTCCAGCTGCTCTCATATTCTTATAATGTAATCTTATCTCCCGAAGGAGATATTTTTATGGTCTATTTGCAATGTTCAATCAGTCCTTTTGGGAGTGCAGAGATATATGAAGAAGTTTATAACAAACCACTCTGGGAGTACCTAGAGTCCTCAGGTGATCTAGGGTACTAGCCTATCTATTTTCAAACCTAAGCATTGTTGTTTAATGGTAGCTCTGATTGATTTCTTCCTGTTGATGGTGAATTAAGTATATCCTATAAGCCTTCTCAACTGCCTCAATGTTATGGACTACTAACATCAGTCTGTGAGCTAGGAGGCACTTGAGACATGCTGACCTTTTTTCCTCTTTGTTATTTTATTTTGTTTTTATAAAAAGTTCCAGCGTGTAATAGAGTCCACAGGGTTTTTTCTCCATGAGCTCTCTTCTAAAGTATTGTGTCAGATTCTGTTCCATCATTCCTTCTGCTCAGTGTCCTGGAAACTTCTAAGAGAGTTAGAGGAAAGTTATGGGTTGATAGTGAATAAAAATGTGAAGAACATTCAGATTTACAAGTAAGTCTTTTTAAAGGATGCAGCAGTAGTCCACATGAACTTCCACTAAGATAAAATTTTGCTGCCCACTAGTTCTTATTTTGTCAGCCTTGGAAAGCTTTGACAAATAACTTAGCCTCTTGAGTCTGAAGTTTTGGTGAGGACCAAGCATATTCATATAGTGAAATAAACTAACTTCAAAGAAGACTGATTACAGAAACTCATCAGTGAAATCATAAAAGGAGTCTGTCTGGAATTCTTGACAGGTAGCTGGTGTTTTGGATTGTTGCTGGAGATCAATTATCTGTTTTAGAGTGTTGTTGTACTGTTGCCCAATAAAAATGATAGTGTGATTTAAAACACACCCTACCCATCCTCAGCAAATTTTTTCAGGTACGTTTTCCCCATTTTTTTTCATAGCAATAGTCTCTTACTGTTAATAAGATCCATAAAATAGGAAATTAATGTTACAGTTAAATCTTTTTTGAAGTACATATGCATCTGCACTTTACAAAATAAAATGATTGAACTCAACATTTTATATGTCTTGCTATAATCATGATCTCAATGATTGAAAAAATAATTTAATAGCAAGATATTGCATGTTACAAGTGCATTATGACAATACAGAATGTAAATTTTGGAATATAGCCTTTTTTTAACTTTTTTTTCTTTTTTAAAATTTATCATCCAAATATTTACAACTAGCACTCACTAATAATTTTTTACACTCTCTTATTTTGAGTCTTAATGCTGTAAGAAAATGACTAATATAAGTTGCTTAAATAATAGAGAATATCTCATAGCACTTTAATGTATAGAGCAGCATAGTTCCGTTTTTTCAGAAGAGAATCACAATGGGTTAGTTAATCAAAAGATACAGACTCAATTCTTCTTTAGGTCTTATTACAAATATATTTCTATTTGCATAGACTGTGATTACACCAAATTTAATTTGACCTGGACAAAACTGTGCTTTTTTCAAGCAAATTAAGAGAGCGTGTGTGCACAAACTTATCATGCCCTGATGTATCTGATACACTGTGCACTAGAGAGGCATACTCCTACATTTTGCTCAAATCCTTTGAATTTCAGAGTAATTTTTCTGAGGAGTTTGCATCATAAATTTGTGTAAAGAAAAAGACAGAGGTGGGGAAAAAAATGAAAACCCCTAAAAGTCCAGTCTGCTGACAGACATCTTGAGTTCATTTTAACATATACTAAGTTCAGTATGTTCAATATGTACAATATGTTCAATGAGCAACCATACAGAAATACATTGGCAAGTTTCAAGATTAGTATCATCTACACAAAAATTACATTTAAACTCTATGTTTAACTTTAGAAGCCTTTATAAAATATTCTCTGTGGTTCATCAGAGGTTACTAAAACATGTATCAAGCAGCTTAATATGTTCAAATGGTAAGCTGAAAAGCGCTTGAATTTATACAGTGTTTAGAAGCTAAAACAGTCCGACCTGAGCATGAGTCTTTAGAAGAGTAAAAGCAGAATATTAGCTGAAAGAGTGAAGTCATGTAGTGAGGGGGCTGGAGAATTACTGTCAGAGTAACTGACAGTTACCTAACTGTGATAGCCTTGTAAACTGGAATGTATTGAAAATCAGTCATTTTCATTGCAGTTCTATTCATAACTATTCATTTCATTGAGCTATTAAATCCTCTCAAAAGCAGATACTCTCTGTGCCCAAGAAAACCTGATCTTCGACCATGTTAAAATCTGAAAAACATGTTGATAGACAATGTCATGTTCTACTATATAGATGATATATATGGGTGTTTTTCAATTTTAAAGAAAATTTAGCAAAATCTGCCAGTACACGCAAGATGTTTTCTAATAGCATGAAGGCATGTATCTCCTTTATTTTATTATTTCCTTCCACTACCTTTTCTTCTTATCACACTGTAGTTTTAAGAGAGTTTTTCTTCTCTCACTTCATAATTTTACTACTATTGTGGACTGCTAAATAACTTGACAGGATGAAAAAGAACTTAAACCAACTAAATATATTCACATTTTTTTAGAACAATAATAAGGTTTAAATTGTCACATTAAAGAACCTATGCACAGGAAAAATATGTCAGTTAAAAGTTCTCAGTTCTTTCAGTATTAAAAGCGCACAACCTTTGGTTGGCAAAATTAGTGCTAATAATTTCATAAATACTTGTCTCTCCAGAATTTTTTTTACAGTTCTAAGGAATGCATTATAGTATTAAAGATTAATAATATATATTTTAAAGACTCCTACATGAAATAAAATATGTAGTTGAAGTATATTAATCATACTAAACTCAGTTCAAAACTGAATATTTCTAAATGGATTATAACAGTATTTTAATATTAGTATTAAGAATAGTATTTTAATACAAAATAATAGTATTCTAATATAAAAGATTATAAAAGGAAGAGTGATATTTCTTACAAAATCTCAAGTCCAAAAGATCAGGAAATCAACAGATCATAACATATGAACACCTCCTGGTGCAAAACACCAAGGGAGTTTGGTTATTGCATAGTTGGAATTACAAAGGTAAACCCACAAAATGCCCCCTTGCTGTAGAACTACTCCATTCAGGGGCTGTCCGATGCACTCTTGTCTCAGTTTCTGGAGAGGATAATGCCATTTCCTTAACAAAACGGTTCCATAGTGCAACAGATTTAATTTTGAGTTTCGATGGGTTTTTTTCTTCTAATATTCACCCCAAATTTAACCTCTTGTTTGCATAGTCACAGTTTTCTCCTCCAAGCTGGAAAACCACAAACAATTCCTTGTTAGTTTCATTCTTTCCTCATGTCTCATCTGTCATTTAGATAGACAGAGGAGAGCTGGTGCTTTGCAATCTTATGGGCAGAAAAGCCAGACCTCTACACTCACATTGCTCTACTGTGGGAATTTGTGAAGAGTTAGGTGAACAGCAGGTTTTTGAGGAGATAGATATATTCTGAATGTGAAGCACAGTACAGTACCTTCTTACAGTTCTTTCAGGCTCTTCAGCCTCTTTAGCAGACATCAGGCTAGAATATGTCAGCTGTGATCCTGTAGGTGTGGTCTGCAAAGGTCAATACCCAATTTGAGACGCAATGTTTGAATTGTGTCAGGGATGAGTTGGACATTAACTATTAACTTTCATAAAGTGTAGCCCATACCACTAGTGGAAATACAGACACTTAAATCATCCTGGCAGAAACACAGGAATCTCCAAGGTTAGGCAAGAGCCTGATTTTCATAGTGACCATTGACTAAATGGTGGGCTAAAGTACCATAAAGCATCAGTTCTGAATCTAAACCCTTTCTTAGATTTTAGCCTTAAGTTAAAGGTTACTGTCAGCTTTCCTGTCTTCTCTTCTTTCTCTTCCTCATCTCCTCAGATCACGCTTTTCTCTGGCTAATGATCTTTCCACCTTCCCTCAGCTAACAATCTATCAAAGTAAAGGTTTAGTCTGAAATTGCTGCAGAGCCTTAAAGTATCAGTAGCTTTTCAGAGAAGCACAGAAGAGAAATATAGTTTATTAAGATACATATGGAGATATTGTTAAAATCTACCAGATCATATATCTTTGTTAATTTACTCTGTACCTGAAAGATACAGCTATTGCAGGCATAAAACTTTAGTTTGTAAAAACTCTGGTCCTTACATAACTGCCATCTTACTGAATAAAAAATACACAGTCCTTCAAGTAAGTTGACAGGCAGTGAGTATGACATACAGGCATTTGCTGGAATTATAACACCTCATCCAAACACCTACAGTACCACACATTTTTGCCCCTACCTGCTCCACGTTTCTGCTGTCTGTCCTCACATCACTCATGCTGGGCAGCCTTTTCAGATCAGCAGCTGCAAAATAACTACGGTTATATTTTTAAAATGCCTGTCCCTTCTTGCCATAATAGTTTTGGTAACCTGAGTATCTCAGAGGGGCCAGAAGCTTTCTCAAGAGATAGAATATAGAACTATAAGCTATCAGATGAAGGTAGTATGAACCAGGTTGAGAACAAATAAAAAGAGGTGGTTACCCTCTTTTACTGACCTACTGAATAGGTAGTATATCTGTAGAAATCACCTGAGCTGGAACTAGATGAAGTCTGGAATTTTCCTAGGAGACATATTCCTAGGAGAGGAATTTCCCCTGCTCTTCCTTTTTTCCTGGCATCCACCTGTTGGAAATAAGATACAAATTCAAGCAGTTCATACATGTGAAAGAAAATGTCCATTCTCATGTTCTTATTTATTGTACTGTAGCTTTCTACTTCAGTGCTTTTATATTATAGTAATAATACTTATTATTATTGCTGTTGATGGTTTTGTTGTTATGGTTACATAGTTATAAAAAAACTATTAAAAAACACAATCCCAGTTTTTTGTGTTCTTTTCTTTCTTGAGCATATAATTTTTTTTCTCTAATGTTATGTTCATAATTTTTTATTTTTGTATTCCAAATGTTTTATAAGCATAAGTTAATATATTTTTTATTCACCTTTTTAAGTAGGATAATTTTTAATAGTCTGATTACAACTGGATTCTTTGTCTAATGCAATTTGGTTTTCCCAGTATTTTCTTCTTTACAAAAACAAGGAGGAGTATTTTAATGCTTTTTTTTCCTCCTGAAGAACGTGTTAGTTTAAAATTTTCTAAATTAAACTCATTTTATAATAAAACATGTCTTTCAGAAGGGTTGGGTTCTAACCCTAACCTTTGAAAAAGACACACAGGCGGAGGCAGAAAGTGGGAAATCCTATCATCTGCTGCCACAGCCCAGCAAGATGTTATTTGTCTGTTCACTGCAGAAAGTATAGAGAAAATTTGGGAAAAAATTAGCAGTCAAGAGTAACAGGATTGATCCTGAATAACTTCAGGCATTTATAATGTAAGTTTCCCCTTCTCAGTGGTCACTTTATATATCCTTTGTAGTTTAAAGAGGAAAGAAATGTGTCTTCTGGGCTAAGATTCAATTAACCTAATTTAAACATATACTTTAGGATAAGAAGAAGCCTTAAAGTACCTATTTCTTTCCATTGTCTCTGAAGAGCACCTAGAATGACTAATTCAGCTGTAGATGTCCCCACTATAAAAATCTACGTGAGCGGTTTTTCTTACTTATTCTTTTATACGCTGTTTCCTGACACCTCACCAATCTTGTACATGGGATATTTGGGCTTACAGAGTGACTAAACTTGTGCAAAAAGGAGCTCCTTTGAGAATCCAAGCAGTAAATTTAGTGCTCAGAGACTACTTAGTGCTCATATTTAGGTTAAATAATAACTAAAAAAAACCCCAACAAACCACTTTGCTCTACTCTTACAAACTATCAGCCCTTCAAAATAAGACACTACGTGCAAACTGCCACTGGCTGTCTGTCAGGATACAACGTTTCTGACCATTATTCCTTGCACATGTCCACAGCACACATATACTGGTGCCATCTCTCATCATTGTTAAATGTCTGCAATGCAGAAATGTAATTTTTTTTATACAATTTCCTTTAATAAACAGCAGGCATTTCTCGTGTACAATTCAATTGACCTACTTAAGACATGAGATGGATCACAGTTTAGATGTGCCTGTTTCTTCCTATTGACTATAAGAAGAGTTCAGATGAAAATCTTACATGTAAATATCTACACTAGAGAGAGAGCAGGGGGAAAATTCCTAAGAGTTTTTGAAGTTCTTCCTAGGTATTCTGAGGGCATAAGGTAGAACCCTAAAGATGACCAGGAGATTTTCTAATGCAAATATTTTAGTTTGCTGTTTATACAGAGCTTTGGAAGGCTATTCATTTCTCTAAATGTTGGTTCAGCAAAAATGGAATGCTCTGTGGAAATGGAAAAAACAGTTTTGTCATGGATTAAATTTCTGATTAGGATGGGAAAAATTGTATGTAGCCCCTTTTCTGTTTTTATGCTCACCCTTTCAGTGCCACTCCAGTTCCAGTGCCTCTAAGACTGATGGTGGTACTCTTCCTCAAAAAGAAGGGAAGGAAGGTTATGGTGAGTCATCAGCTTTTGGAGATCTTCACCAGGAGGAGTATGATGGTGATGGTGGTGATGGTCTCTTCCTCCTCAGACTATGGTCCCCTTGGGATAATCTTTCATGTTTTACAGCATGCACTACGCCTTGGGTTTTATGCACTGGTCTGCAGTTTCATGTTATACCTGAATTTACATGATGTGTTTTATGTGTGTTGCCTGTTTATTTTCTCTTTGTCCTTCATAAAACCAATTTCACCCAGGTGCCAAGGTTGTATTCCTTTAAAAAAGAGTAATTGATCATTGGTGATTAGTTTATAGCCCCAAAGCCTCTGTTTTCAACCTGTTCCCATGCTTTTGAAGCCTCTGTAGTCATGCTGTGATTGTACTCCTCTACACTACATTGTTATCCTGAGGTCACCGTTTGCACTACACAGAAGAGTACTATTTCACTATGAATTGACACCGAACTTTTTCAAAAGTACTATAACAATGTGTTACACTACACAGTCATTCAAAGCTAAGCAAAACTAAAATGAATTAGGCAAAAATCATCAGTCTTCTAGTTGTTACAGTTACTATTACTGCTAAAAAAGGTGAAAAGAGCTCTGGGCTCTTTCACAAATTAGGCAAATCACAGCTGATAAGTCCCTCTGGGAACCTGCAGCAGAATACAGACTTGTGGCCTGCTACTAGTAACAGTAGTCCAGATTTACCAGTCTGCAGAGATACAACAACATCTTACTGGGTTTTTTTATGTTGTTTTTCTTTGGAGACTGGAATACAACAGAAACCTCCCTTGCTGTTTCTTTTTCCACCCTTCTCTCCCGTGGCCACAACATCAGCACCAAAGTACTGTGACATACATTTTTCTGCTGTAGATGGGAAAGATAGGACCTAAAAGTTATTTGTACATTTTATGGCGTTATTTCTGGTTTGCCTTTTTTGCCATTTTTGATTATTTCCCTTTGGAAACTTCAGAAAGTAGGATTGGTGAGGATGTCTTCTCTGTTTTACTGCTGGAAACCCACTCATTACCTATCCCTACAGTATTATTGTACACTCTCCGAGTATAGAAAGATGGCTTGCAAAAGGTTTTGGGAAGTCAGATACCTTGCTTCCTTCTTCTTTACATAGAGGATCAATGATTTCTGCATATTTTCTTGTGCTAGATTGAATATTGAAAGCAGAAGCAGTTATAAGAGCTCTAAGTTTTTTATGCATTTCCTAGTCCAGAAAAAAAGCCTTGAAATAATTTTGTATATATATTTTTAGGAAACATAGCAAAAAAAAAAAAAAAAGTCTGGCACTTTGAAAGTGTTTCCTGGGATTTAGGAATTGTTTTGGCAGTCAATGGAAACTTACAAAATAAGACATTTTCCTTTGATTTTCTGACAGATTTAACTTTCTGAAACAGCTGCTGTGAATATTTAAAAATGTCTCCTCTAGATTAGTATTCCAAACCAGGCTAACATGTAGCACTAGATTAAACATAACACCATTCTTTGACTTTCAGGAGCCAAAAACCGGCTAATACATGCATAATGCCAGGGGTAGTCAAAGTTGTATTAGAAGTTTCAGCACCCTGATGGAAGTCAGTGGAGTGCAATTGTCAAAACTCAGGACACCACTGTGCAAATAGCTTCTCTTTCACAGCATGCTTTCCTGGGTAGGTGATGGTTGTGAAGAGGCTGCTCATTTTGGCCTTCTTCATTTTAGATCACCCCTAGGCAATCTGCAGAGTAACAGCAAAAAGGTATTTTGCAAAAGTGCCACATGATCTGATTTCTGCTGTGGACCCTCTTTATGCATCTTTGCAGTGATGAGCACACTGCATGGATTTCTTTTGCATTTCAGACATTGCTCTAGTATACTCAAGGCTAAAGTTTTCATGTCCACCTGAACTGAATTTATAGCTTGTCTGCACACAATGATATTGTAACTCGATAAAACATAAAACAAGTAAAATAAAAGTTTAATCTTGATCTACTGTTCATTCCGATAGTTCCATGGAAATCGGTGGTGGTGTTTGTGTGAACAAAGCAAAGAAACAGCTCCTCATACATTACAATTTTCTCCATTGATATTAAGTTAAGAATAAAACTGAAGTTTTGAGAAGTACAAGATATTTGTAATCATTAGAGGTTTATATATAAATTTCTTGTTCACATAAAGAAAAAGTTCATGACCTCTACTTAAAAGAAAAAATAATCAATTAGCTTTAATCAACAATACTCATATGTGTCTTTGGGCAGACAGCCTAGTTTTGTTGCTGGGAGTTGCTGAAATATTGTATATCAAAACACAGATATTTTACAATTTGACTTCTGTACCGCTCAAAGGTTATTCATAGGGAATCTTATACATTTGAATGTGCCACACAAGTTCTCTATATATGAAAAAGACAAGTGTGTGCTTCTGTTAAGAGTGACAAAAAATATTGTAGCATGACTGAAAGCACAGCTGAAAATATTTATTTTACCCAAGAATTAGTGGATCTAATTCTTATGACTACAGTTTACTTCAGTCAAAGACTGCATTACTCGGCTTCGTTTTATTTCTTAAGACAAGCATAAGCATTCCTTTCTGAATGGACGTTTCTATGACATACTAGTTGCTAAAATATTTAAGAATAGAACTAAAGTTGTAATTTTGTAGTTATGCATTTTCACATTTTTTATTTCCATGCAACTTAAAACAGGTCTGCTTTTCCTACTACAATTTTTCAAAGATTACTGCCTAGCACAAATAAACAGAATATAGACTTTTATCTAGTTAGTGTGTGACATACAGATGTTTAAACTTCAGCAAACATCCAGGAGACCAGAGACAATTTAAGTGTTTGAAGAACGCAGTTTATTGATCTTAAAAGTGCACTGAAACTCTAAAGAAAATAAAAACCTTAATTATTTTGAGGTTTCTGTACTGAAAAGCCTGAACAATCAGTCTCTAGAAGCACTCAGAAAGAAACCGAGATAAAACTAGCTTTTCATTAATTATCTTTTTTCTTTCTGCAAAAGCTTTCCGGTATTTCCTTGTTCACTTGTGATATCCTAGAATGCACCACTCAGTTAATGCTGCAGATACCACAGATTGCAATGATACTTCTGTTCCCTGTGAAGACAAATTATGGGATATTGTAACATTTGAAAAAGGTAACAAAGTGCAGTGATAATCACTGTTTCATCAAGAAAAGTCATGGGGAATTGACCTCCTGGATACTTAAACTGACTGATCTTTTTTCTTTTTTTTTTTTCCTTTTCTCCTGTCTCAGTGGTCACGATCTTATGCAAGTGTATTTTTTATGGAAATGTCTTTTCCCAATCATAAATCGTATTTTCATGCCTGACACTCTAAATATACAGCAATGTGGACACTGAAGAACAATAAAATCTGGACTCAGCTCCACAGCAAGCCATACCAATATTAGCTTCCTTCTGGGTCTTTTGTAGTTTTACAGAGCTTACTTACAGGAAAGATGTTTGCACAATCAAGGGGGCAATTGCAGATACTGTATTTAGAGGTTTTTGGGTTGCACTCTCACTCCGTCATTGCCTCATCACCTGAAGGAAATAGTTTCCTGAGGAGATAATGGAAGAGATGGAGACATTATTGTCTTATTCTAGGCTGCAAAGTGAGATGAGAACACAAAGTGAAAGGAAAATGCAAGGCATAGCTGCCTGTGCTCCATCTCAGGATGTCTGCTGCTGCTGGATAGCTGCTTCATGCACAACTGTTGGTCATGAACGAAGCACAACAATATATGATTTCAGCAAAGCAGATAAGACATATTCTCAAATGCAAATAATTAACAACTGCATTGACATAATAATTGATTCATAGGTGTCCAGAAGCAGATTAATAACAATACATTTCACGGGCTGTTTCTGCAAGCATTAAATCTAGAAGGATTTGATGGTAACTTTTTCGAGTTACATATTAGCATGCAAATCATTGCTCAGCACCGGTAAATATAGGACCAAGACTTCCTAGAAGCATCATTTAATAAAAAGAAATTCCTGCAACTTATCCACTGCCTACTTGCTATTTGACTGGCAACTAACAGAAACATTTTTTTTCTTATCAGCTGTTTATACTTCAATCAACTGCTTTTTAAACTCCAGAAGTTAATTTTCCATTTGAGCAAAGACGTGTAAATCCAACTGTATGATCAAGAATGGGAACAGAGCATATGTGTATACATTCTGAAAATGGAGAAAATAAGTGATTTTTGTATTTTCATTTACATATTTTTTTCATAGGAAGTGAGAGCTAATTTAAGGTATACTGAAGGGAAGAGAAGTTACTTGTCTACATCTTTTAATGTAAGGAAATGATAAATCCAATAAATTTTTAAGACAATCATCATTAACATATTTAAAGATATTGTAGGAAAAAAAATAAATTTGAAAAATTTTAGGCACATATCCAAAAAGGCTAACCAAGGAATAAAGTCACTCTAGATTTATTTTTTACAGAAAGTCATTTAAATTTAAAATCTGAATTGTTCTCTGGAGATACCTAACTCTCTTTTGTGAGCACAGAGAAGTGTAAATGAGCTAGGCTCTTAAAGTAAGTACACCAACTGGTGCTCAATTAAGGCAGGATGAAAGTAGATTAAGCTGCCTGGTTTATTTCCTTTTCCTTTTCTTTTCACTGAACAGTCTGTCAGGGTTTCACAAAGGACATTTTCTCTTTGATTCACTGAGGAATGTCATGATCTTGATTCACTCTGTATTTTTCCAACTCAAATAGTTCTTGCACTACATTGCCTGTTCATTGTTGTACAAGGATTTGAGCAAAAAGACAGGAGAAAGTGAAACTGTAAAAGACTTTCAGCTGATGTATCTTCACTTCTTAAGGACTGATCCAAAATTGCAACATTACATACTGTTCTCTATTGCATTCTATTTTACAGATTTCAGCTGACTTTGCAAATTATTTTCTTTTTCTGTTCCTAGTGACCTTGCTAAATATGCTTTCATGACAAATGTTGTTCAAAATATTTCTTGTTAGAACTAAATGGACATTAAGTAGTTTTTATTAAATAATAACTTCTGAAATAGTCTACACTCCCAAAACTCTTTGACTAGGGGGAACAGCCAGAATTTAATTTCCTATTTGAAACTGCTTAACATTTACCTGGAGTAAACTCATTCTCAGGCTTTGCTGTATAAATCCTTCTGCTTGTAACTAGAATTCACTGAGACCATAGGATTTTCTTTTTGTATAACATCCAGACTGGTAAGGAGCAATGAAAATAAATAAATAAATAGATAAGTAAATAAGTAAGTAAGTAAATAAATAAATAAATAAATTCTGTTAGAATTTCCTACTTCTTACACAGTAATTTCTCTGGTAATACATTTGACAGACTAAGTACCTTTTGATAATAAAGGTCTGTGATGGATCGACCCTGGCCACATGCCAGAGACCCACACAGCTCCTCTCTAACTCCCTCTCTTCAATAGGACAAAAGTGAGAAAAGACAATGAAAACATTTATGGGTGAAGATAGACAGGGAGATCACTTACCGATTACCATCATGGGTAAAACAGACTCAACTTGGGGAAAATTAATTGAATTTATTGTCAATTAAAACAGAGTAGAATGGTGAGAAACAAAGACACACTCCTCACCCCCAAAAGCATTTTCTCCCCCACCCCATCCCTTCTTTTCCCAGGCTGAAATTCATACTTTCATTCCTGTCTCCTCTACCTCCCCCACCCAAGGGGGAATGGGGAATGGGAGTTGCGGGCAGTCCATAACATTTCCTCTCTGCTGCCCCTTCCTCCTCACACTTTTCTCCTGTTCCAGCATGAGTCGTCTCCACAGGCTGCTGTTCTTCAGGATAAACCTGCTCTGGCATGCACTTACCACAGTGTGCAGTTCCTTCAGGGCATATCCACCTGCTCTGGTGTGTGACCCTCCGTTGGCTGTAGTGTGGATACCTGCTCCAGCATGGTGTCTCCATGGACAGCAAGGAAATACCTTGTTTGTGGTCTTCTGCAGGGCTGCAGGGGAATCTCTGCTCCATCACCTGCAGCACTGCCTCCTCTTCTCTGACCTTGGTCTACAGAACTTTCACATCATCTACGGTACCTTTTGGATAACCTGTTAACTAAACATCAGTTTAATTTTTACAAATAACTTGCTAGGAAGACTCTTCCCTCCTCTCCCTCACCAACAACCAAAAAACTACACTGAATGGATTTTCTGTGAATGGCAGGGTATCCTCAGTCTTGCCTTGTATCTGTATAATCATGCGGTATCTTTACTAGTTGGGATAAAAAGTGGGGTGTTGACAATAAACTTCACCTAAATGTAAAAATCCTAAAGTCCAAAAAACGTACTCCAGTATCACCCTGCAGTTAGGAGTTTTGTGTATATAGAGGAAGTAAAGTCATAGCATACCATTTTTCTTGTTTATTCTCCATTTTTAAAAGATTTTTCTAACTGCTTTTTATTATTGAAAAATATTCACTTGGATTTTGAAGTAAAGTGCTTAACTTGGTTTATCACTTCTCTTTAAAATGTTCTGCATGAACACTGAACCCAGTTTTGAACTTTTTGGGTATTTGTAAAGAGCTGTGAATTGTAAAACATCACTACTGTTTAACAGGGGTCAGGTTGAGAGTAGTTGTAATCTAAAGGAACTTATGCTTCAAACTATTGTAATACTAGTCCAAGAACTAGGTGCCTAGCTTGCATGGGAAAATATAATCAGTAAGGGTTCAGTACAACATAGATACATGTCACAGATGTTCTTTCCCATTAGAAAAATCAGAAGAAATGGTGATGTAATCACTATGTCATCCTAGGGCAAGGAAACCTCCCATCCCAAACTCTCTTCTTACCTTAATGCCAAGTTAAGACTCCTTCGAAGCGTCCTGTTGATTTTAACATTGGAGGTAGTATTTGCACTTTATTTGCTTGCTACATCCAAGTTTGATATTGAATTATTGGAATCCAGTTTGCTCAGACCACTAATGTCCTGTGGGGGGTGCACCACAGTTTTAGAAGGGCAGTAGATTAAATGGTTTTGGTACATTTATGTTCATTTTTCTTAAACCATACCACAGTACACCCCAGATTTCACTACACATCCAGATTGCAATTCGAGCCATACACCTAATTTTCTGCCACGGTCAGTGCTTACCCTGATAAGGCACTGGGACATTGGCACCAACCCAGGGCAAGAAGCAGAGCAGACGTCAGCAGCATGGCTATTCAGTGAAAACACCATACTTGCTATGAAGTCAAGGCACATCAGGACCATGTGCATGTGTTTGTGTGTGTATGTATATACTTTTATAGAAATAGATAACTTCTGAATAAACTCCTCTTTATTTAAAATATCTTTTCAAATTAGTGTCAGAACTTTCAGGCATTGTAATCGTATTGATGTTAAATTATTAATAAAGTTAAATAGGTAAATAAATGTCTGGAGACTGAAATCTAATTTATCATAATAGATAAGTGCAGAATTTCTTCTGTATGAATTTTCAGCTTGTTTTACTGTCAGCAGTGAAACTCAACTTACTCAAACTTGTCTTTTTAACTCATGAAAACTTTAAGATAGTTTCACAGCTCGTTATACTTTGTGCTAATTTATGGAATGTAAAATGCAAACTAGGTTTCATACCTTTCTGTTTTCATATTCTTAACAAGGATTACAATTATTACTGTGGGCAGGCTGAATAGATGTCATATGTGTATCCTTATTAAGTGTTTTTTTCAAAAAAGAGGATTAATCTCAAGTACAGCTTTGTTATTTAGGTCTTTTTTTTATTCAAAACTGATTCCCTGGGGCATTTTAATGAGAACAAAATGTGCAGGGAGCCACATACGCAAGCTGATGCACAAATATTTTAAAATTAGATGCCATTACTGTTAGGCACTTTTACTTTGCTTAGGTTTTTTTCTGCCATCCAAAAGAGAAGTCAGAAAACACACTGTTTATTTATGAATTCATATCTATAGAAAAACTTCATCAGATGACCTTAAATAACTACTAGTTAAATAACTGAAAAAAAAAAAATTAAGCCTTGAAGAAAACAACTTTGCAAAACAATAAAAAAGAAAAATAAGTTAAATGTTTCTGTTCAATATAAATCTTGCTTCCATTGTGTTTCTATTTTCATCAGGCAAATGAGTTTTAGCTGAACTGTATTCCCAATAAGCCAAGACCGTGGTCTAGCAAATGCATTGCTGTCTCTCACCAGTGTTAAATGGCTCAAGCTAGGAAATCAATGTGAAGTTTCATACTGTTGGCATCCATAAGTGACTTAACAATAGAAAAACGGACAGTGAAGTAGACTGAAAACTGTCAGAACTGCTAGGCTCAGATGGTTGTGATCAGCAGCATCAAGTCCAGCTAGATGCCAGTGAGTAGTGATGTGTCCCAGGGACCAATACTATGTCCAGCACTGCTTAACATCTTCATTAATGACAGCACAAAGTACACCCTCAGCAAGTTTGCAGGCACTACAAAACTCAGTGTATACTCCAGATGGGTGTGTTGCCATTTAAAGGGACCTGGACAGGCTGGAGAAATGGGCCAAAAGGAATCTCATGAAGTTCAACAACAGGAAATGCCAAGTCCTGCCCTTGCAGAATAGTTAATAATATATATGCAGTTTATTACTCACTCAAAGCCAGTCACAGAATTTCTCATATATAAAACCAGCTGGTTTATTTAATTAATGAACAAATCTGTTGAAATCATTTCATGAAACTACACAGCTGGAAAATGTGAGAAAGTGAGATGGCAGTCTTAGAACCACAGAATCATAGGATGGTTTGGGTTGGAAGGGACTTATAAAGATCACCTAGTCCAAACCCCCTGCAGTAACATCTACTAGATCAGGTTACTCAAAGCCCCATCCAACCTGACCTTGGACACTTCCAGGGATAGGACATCCACAAGTTCTCTGAGCAACCTGTTCCAGTGTCTCACCATCCTCATCATAAAAAATTTCTTCCTTATGTCCAATCTAAATCTACCCTCTTTCAGTTTAAAACCACTACCCCTTTTCTTGTCACTACAGACCCTGATAAAAAGTCTTTCCCCATGTTTCTTTTCAGCCCCCTTTAAGTATCGAAAAGCTGCAACAACGTCTCCCCAGAACCTTCTCTACTCCAGGTTGAACAAATTAAATGTACTGTACATACCGTATATATATATATTGTTCTAGTAATCACAGAAGCTTTTTAGGAGGAAATAATCTGCTTGAATTGAGTAAACAAACATGAATTCTAATAAAAAGTAATTAAACAGAATTTCAAAAGCAGCAAAGATGCTAGCTACTGTCCATTGGGAAAAGCACTGAGCAAAGCATAAATAAAAGATTTAGTTGAATGCTCTTTTCAGTCTGATTTTATTATACATTGAAAATAAAATAACATTGTAACAGAATGTGATACACATAGCTTAATAAAATTACTGTTCTTTTAATTAACACATAGACAAACTTCATATCTATTTCAGCATTCTTTTTCAATAATAGTTCAAAAAGAACTGGATCTGGCCTGAGGACAATATGAATGAAATAATAGAAATATATTAGGCATTTTAGCATCTGTGGGCACTGGAAAAAATCAATTATGAAAATATGATCATGAAGATGACAAAGGCTTGCTCTGTAACATCGGAAGCTTGCTTTATATCAGAAAAAAATTGTATGCACTACAACATATATAGGTGAATAACATACCGATGGATAGATAGTCAAGTGATATTAATCATATACTTAAGTCAGTGAAGCTGTATTCAGTTATATCAGTTGAACCCCACAATTTCCATTTACAGACTACAATCAGACTTTGGGCATGTTAATTTTGAATTTTAATCACACTCTTTCTTTAAAACGTATTCCCTATTTTCAGCTTCAGTTTACCTGTTTTCATGTCAAACCATCAGATCTTTCTTCACCACATGTTAAAAAACCTTGTAGTTTTATAGTTAGTATATGTTCTCAAGGGTACTTTGTATATATGGGAAAAACATTGCAATTAAATGTGTTTCTTTTTTCAGTTTCTACAATCAAAAACAAAAGAGAAAAAGAAAACTTGAAAGAGAGAAAGAAAAAGTTAATTTACTTTAAGGAGCTATGCTGAGTGAAAAGTTTCATAATTTAAATCAAGATTTAAAAATCTGAATTATTGTGAAGATTATAGATTGGGTTTGGTTGTATTTTGTTCTGCTGTTACTATCACGTTGATTGATTTCAGAACAGCTTAATTCAAGACATACCACCAATATACTTGTGAATTTGAAAGTCGCCCTTTCTAAAGACAGGACAAATTTCAAACAATTCAGTAGAGAATAATGGACCATTGCTTCCTCATAAATTTGCTAATTACAAAAGGACTGAGATCTATAGCTACCATACATGATGTACTGTCAAAACGATGGGTTTGACTTTGATATCACCTCATAGAAGACAAAAACTTTGTGTCCATATTTTTAAATTATTACCCAAGTGGCATATTTCTTTTAGTAAAAACTTAGCAGTTTCTAGCCTTGGGGAAGACAATGAGCTACCCAGAGCTTAGTTTTTATATTTTACTTCAATCAGCACAAACGCACAGCATGAACAGACACATCTGAAGCAATATGAGCTCATTATCTGTTATTATTCATATCAAGCATTTTTTACATCCATATTTCTCAGTCTGTTACTGTATTTGCTTATCATCTGAAATCTCTATACATGAAATCTATAAACATATTGAAAGTATCAACTTCAATATTTGGTTTGATTATGAAAATGCCTTTGATCCCTTCCTATACTACTTTTCCCCAGGAAAGCCTTGTGCTGCTTAATATGAAACAATAAGTTACTTATACATGTTTCAAAATAGATGTAGTTGAAGGACCGGCATCAACCTCGTGTTAAAAGCCACATGTTTTCATAAAATTACTATAAACTCCTACTTCAGTTCTACAAAATCCAGTTATTTTCACAATTCTATCAGGAATGTTCAATGCAATTATTTTTAAAAATACGTCAGTATATGTGCTAAGGAGAATGGATAAAAGGAAATGCGAACATGGAATATGACACTGCAGAGGCTTTATGACTCATGTTTGGTTTTGTGCATTGCAATATGTTGTATGCTCTGGAACCAGAAAGCTGGTCTGTGCTTTCCTCTCACTGTGGAAGGGATGAGTGTTATCACCTGGTACCTTGGTAAGTCTGTCACCAAGAGACACCCTGGCACCCTCCTGGCTCTACTCTTTGGCAGTCAATTTTGCCAGTAGCATACTTCATTCTGACCTGTGGAAACATGGTAGTAGGAAATAGGACAGTCATACATCCCAATGAATCTTACATTTTCTGTCTGTTTTCAAGTATCATGAACTCTCGAGTGGCAGTATGTTAGGGACAATCTTAGCCAATCTCTATAATTCACATCTAGTCTTTTTAAAACAGCTATAACACAGAATGAAAGAAAATATTCAAGAGAAAAGAGGTCTCTGCATATCCTCATCCTGCTGGAAGAAAGAACACACAAATTGTATACAGGGTCTATATACAGACAGCTTGTGAACTAAGGAAAATGTCTCCCTCCACATAATCACTGAGTAGAAATTTATGTTTGGCTACTCTCCCTTATCCCTCACTGCAGCATGCACATTAACAACCAACCTCCGGTCTTGTTTACAAATAGGTGATACAGATACTAGCAATTCAGATAAAATTACTGTAAAAGAAAAATGAACCTGTAATATTTTTTTTTACCAGTCATCACAACTTCAAGATCTAAAAATCATTTGAATTGAAATGTTACTGAACTGAATGCCAAAATTTTATGAGTTTATTAAAATAACTCTTTATAATTCAAAATGGGGGTATTTTGCTGTTTTACACAGTAGAGGACTGTGATAATTATCTCAATTTTACAATACTTAGTAGCTACACAATGCTGCATGATAATATCTACAGTGTGTGTCTTGACATTGAAGATATAAGATATATAATTAATTTGATTTATTTTATAATCCCTTTCTCAAGAATAAAGTATTTTCAACTGCTTTATCATAGTTGAACATTTATACAGTATGATAGTTATATTTGCACAGTATGCGAGATGTATGTATACTTATTTATATACACATATAAAATGAAATGAAATGTAAAATAATTTTGATTCTATATTTCATTAAATTTCATTAACGTGATTCAATAATCAAATGGATGTTTTAAGTTTTCTTAATTTGTTTCTTGATCCATAAGTTTCAGATTCTGAAACTTCTTGGTTATAAGCTCTTGATTTGAGGCATTTGCAACACTAAAACCTCCACATTTTAGCTCTAGTTATTCAGACATAGCGCAGCTCTACAAGAAAAAGAGTACCATGTTGAAATAGCTTGGAGTGCCAACTTAAACAACCAGGTGAAACTCAAATTTCAATTACAGACGTTCAGCTTCACAGAGTGTTTCAAAGAGGTGTAATTAATTGAAATAGTATTAGTTCAGTATTCTGTTTCAGTTTATCCATAGAATGGAAAATCTGATTGCTGCTTAATTCTAGTTAGGATATGTTATATTACCAGAAATCCCCCCCAAATATCCTGACAAAGTAGAATATACAAAAAAATATTAAAAGCCTATCACATTTCTTTCCCCAAAATATGTGAAATGCATCTGCATGATGTGGCAGTTCGTCCGAAGAAAAAATAGGAAGCAGTCCTGTGGTGTATTTCTGCTATACTTCATTTCAGTCATAAGTGGAAGAAACAGGCACTGGGAGAAGCCAGCAACCCATGGAGGAACCGGCTGAACTGGAAAGACTTAGTTCTTCACCATTATGCATGTACAAAATGTAACCAGTAAAAAAAACTATTCACACACACACAGAGCATAAAATCCATCCAAACAGGTGATTATGGGTGCTGCATAGCAGGGGGAATTGAGTAGGTGGTTCTGAGAGATTTACTTTGCTTCTGGATTCTAAAGGCTTAAAATGTCTACCTTCTAATTTGAACAGACTGTCCAACAATGGGTTGCTAATTTCGTTGAGCGTATTGCAGTTTTCTCCTGCCTCTGTAATGTAGTTATATGAAGACTTAACTCCAGACATAAGTTCATGCTCCACAACGGTCCTTCTGAAACCATAGATCCAGATGCTCAGTAAGCAAGGCCATCAAGACAGCAGCCACCTCTAAGCCACTGTCCCGCAACAGCAAACACGTTTTCTACCACCCTGACCTACCACCTACAGATACAGGATTTTTGGAGCAGTAGAACAATAACATAGACGCAGCCAATATTGTCTAATATAGTGGTGTTAATGTTGCACTGTTAATGATTGCATTTGCAGTTTATTGACAGCCCTATGTAATTAGAATAGACTATAGACTCCCTTGATGCTGACATTTATTAATTTCACAAGTCTTTGCATCAGAGCTTTTGGTACCGGTCAAAAGCAGAGACTTTGTCATTCTAAACATTCATACTAACCACAAACGGGTAAGGAGCTTTCCTTTCCACTTATATTCCACAATTTATTTTCTTCATACGCAAAATGTAAGCAGAAATGCAAAAACACATTATGATAATCTCTAGTAATTTACATATATGGTATGTATGGCAGAATTTTTGGTTTGCTAATGCAGACTGTTAAAAAAACATGGCTAGATTTATCATGACCTGCAGGAATACAGATCACATTTTATATGTACTTGATCTCCGAAAAGAAGGAGACAGATCAAAGAACTGTGAAATGCCAAGCAATCAAAGTGAATTCTCCATCCTTTAGATATATGGTTTCTTAGAACCTTGACAAATGGATGTGAAATATGCACATTTGGGAAACAAATGTTTGTGAATTTCAGAGGTGGACAGGTTCAATCAGGATAGCTCAGAAGAACAAAACATGAACAGTGTGTGGAATAAAGGACTTGATATGCTTTTCCTTAATTAAAAACTAGACTTGTCTTTTGTGGATAGTATATTTTGTGAAAACATGTTCATTTTTTGTTATTTATAAATCCTAAAAAAAAAAATCTAATTTTTCAAAAAATTCACAAAAAATTAATAATAAATGAACAAATACAGTAAATCAAGAAAAAATGATTATTCAACACACCTCCAATATAGTGATCAGCCAGTATTCATAACTAGAGGAAAATGAAACCAGAAGTCTTCAAAGAGAATAAATAATAGGGTAAAATAAGCATCTCTACATCATTTTTTATTTTCCCTCTCTTTGTTGTCACCAGTGATCCTAACATTTCTTGCACAGATTCTCTCGAACTTTTCTCAAGGAACAGAAATAGGGAGTGGGGAAGAGAGGCAGCTTGCCCAAGACAGATGAAGAAGTGTTGTCGTGGGTTAGTCCCACTAGACAGCTCAGCCCCACACAGCTGCTCGCTCACTCCCCCGCAGTGGGATGGGAGAGAGAATCGGAAGAGTGAAAGACAGAAAACTTGTGCCTTGAGATAAAGACAGGTTCATAGGTAACGCAAAAGCTGTGTGAGTAAGCAAAGCAAAATAAGGAATACATTCACTACTTCCCATCAGCAGGCAGATGTTTAACTATTTCCAGGAAAGCAGGGCTTCATCACGTGTAACTGCTACTTGGGAAGACAAACTCTCAGCATCCTGGCTTCCTCCTCCCTTCCCCAGCTTTTGTTGTTGTTGAGCACAACGTCACATGGTGTTGAATATCCCTTTGATCAGTTGGAGTCAGCTGTCCCAGCTGTGTATCCTCCCAACTTCTTGTGCACCCCCAGCCTACTTGCTGTTTGGGCAGTGTGAGAAGTAGAAAAGGCCTTCGTGCTGTGTAAGCACTGCTTAGCAACAGTTAAAACATCCTTATGTTATCTACACTGTTTTGGTCACAAATCCGAAACAGTGCCATGTACAACCTACTATGAAGAAAATTAACTCTACCCCAGTCAGACTCAGTACAAGTGAAGGATACTTTCAGAGAAAGACGCTATTTAAAATACGATTTAGTGATGAACTATATGCAGTTATGGGGGTAGAAGAAATGATGAAACTTCTTTTTCAGCATCTGCAACTAAATAAAAATGGTGTTACAGGGAAAACCAGAAGAAAATTCAACTTTTCTAGTGTTATTTTTTCTTTACATTTCAGAAAGCATGGTTGACTTCATTAGGAGGGCTTTAAACTAGGAACGACTAGGGAGGAAGATGGCAACCAGCGGTGCTGTGAGGGAGCGATGGACAGGTTTGCTGAGCAAAGGGCATGGGGTGGCATGAAGGGAAGGGATCACAAAGTCAACAAAATGGGGCTTGGGTAGGGTCATCTCCAGCACCTGCATGTGGGCAAGGAGATGCCTACAAGGCACCATTGTGGACAAATTCCCCAAACTCTCTGGGAATACATTGGGGTGCCCCTCTTAAGTTCCTGATGGGGAATAAACATGATGTGTCAGAGATCTGAGTGCAGTTGCAAGGCTACGATCTTGTTGGGATCTTGGAGATGTGGTGGGATGGTTCCCATGACTACAGTGTTGCAATGGAGGGATACAGGCTCTTTAGGAAGGACAGGCAGGGGAGATGAGGAGGGGGGTGTTGCCTTTTATGTGAGTGAGCAGCTGGAGTACATGGAGCTCTGCCTGGGGTTGACAGAGGAGCTGCAGAGAATTTATGGGTTAGGATTAAAGAGAGGACAGGCAAAAGTGAAATTATAGCAGATGTCTGTTACAGGACACCTGACCACAAAGTACAAGTGGATGAGGCTCTCTTCAGGTAGATAGGAACAGTCTCATGTTCACAGACCCTGGTCCTCATGGGAGACTTAACTACCCCAATACCTGTTGGAGGGATCACACAACAGGGCACAAACAATCCAGGAAGTTCCTGGAATGCACTGGTGATAAATACTACCTCCAGTTGACAGAGGACCCAATGGGGAGAGGTGTTCTGTTGGATCTCATACTCACCAACAAGTAGGGGCTCTTTGGGGATATGAAGGTCAATGGCAGCCTTGGCTGCAGTGCCCATGAGATGGTGGAGTTCAGGATCCTGAGGTCAGGGAAGAGTGAAAAGCAAGCCCATAACCCTGAACTTCAGGAGAGCAGACTTTGGCCTCTTGAAAGATCTGCTCAGAAGAGTCCTGTGGGATAAGGCCTTGAAGGGAAGAGGGACCCAAGGAAGTTGGTTAACATTAAAGGATTAAAGAATCACCTCCACTAAGCTCAAGAGCAGTCCAACCCAACGAGTTAGGAAAAAATGCCAGGAGGCCTGCGTGGACCAGCAAAAAGCTCCTGGCCAAACTCAAACACAAAAAAGAAGCATACAGAAGGTGCAAGCAAGGACAAGTAACCTGGGAGGAATACAGAAACATTGCACAAGGATCCGGAGGTGAGGTTAGGAAAGCTGAAGCCCAACTGGAATTGAAGCTGGCCACGATGTCAGAGACAACAAGAAGGGCTTCTGTAAGTGCACAAGCTCAGTGAGACAGGGGACCTGATTACACAGAACACGGAAAAGATGGAAGTACTGAATGTCTTGTTTGCCTCAGTCTTTACTAGCAAGACCAGCCTTCAGGAATCCCAGGTCCAGAGACTAAGGGAAAGGTTGGAGCAAGGAAGATGTACCCTTGGTGAAAGAGGATCAGGTCAGAGAATACGTAAATGAACTAGACATACAGAAGTCTATGTGTCCTGGTAGGATGCACTTATGCTGAGTGCTGAGATGTCCTTGCAAAGATACCCTTGACAATTTTTGATTTATCATGGCAACTGCGAGAAGTGGGCCTGAGGACTGGAAGAAAGCAAAAAATACTTCTGTCTTCAAGAAGGACAAGAAGGACAACCTAGGGAACTGAAGGCTAGTCAGCCTCACGTCGATCTTTGGGAAAATGATGGAGCAGCTAATCCTGGAAACCATTTCCAGGTACGTAAAACACAAGAAAATCATTAGGCGTAGTCAGTACGGCTTCACCAATG
Organism: Burhinus bistriatus; assembly: GCA_013397275.1. Lineage (NCBI taxonomy): Eukaryota > Metazoa > Chordata > Aves > Charadriiformes > Burhinidae > Burhinus > Burhinus bistriatus. The sequence continues at coordinate 223,299 of VYXH01000791.1, read as the reverse complement.
TGAAGTCATGCTTGATTGACTTGATAAACATCTGTGATGAAAGGACTGGCCTAGTAGATGAAGGGAGAGCAGTGGATATTGTCTACCTGGACTTCAGTAAGGTCTTTGACACAGTCTCCCATAAGATCCTCAGAGAGAAGCTGTTGATGTACAGGCTGGGTGAGCAGGTGGTGAGATGGTTGAAAACTGGCTGAATGGCTGAGCCAGAGGATGGTGATCAGCAGTGCAAAGTCTAGCTAGGGGACAATGACTAGTGGTGTACCCTAGGGGTCAATTATGGCTCCAGTCTTGTTTCACATTAATGATGTGGATGACGGGGCAGAGTATACCCTTGCAAGTCTGCAGATGACACCAAACTGGGAATAATGGCTGATACGCCAGAGGGCTGTGCTGCCATCCAGAGGGACCTTGGCAGGCTGGAGAAATGGTTGGACAGGAACCTCATGAAGTTCAACAAGGGGATATGCAACGCGTTGCACCTAAGGAAGAACAACCCTATGCACTGATATATGCTGGGGTCCACCCGGCTGGAAAGCAGCTTGGCAGAAAAGGACCAGGGGGTCCTAGTAGACACTAAGTTGAACAGCAAAGCGCTGTTGCAACAAAGAAGGTTAATGGTATCCTCAGCTGCATTAGGCAAAGCACTGCCAGCAGGATAAGGGAAGTAATCCTTCCCCTTTATTCAACACTGATGAGGTCATACCAGGTCTGGGTTCCCCAGTACAAGAGAGGTGTGATTCTGTGAAAAGGCTATTTGCTCAAAAAATTTGAAGAGAACCTACAAGGACTCTAATACTGGTCCAAAATTTTCAAGACATCCAAATTACAGCTAAGACTTATCTGGTTCAAGAGTAAATGTATTATTCTAGCAGAGGAATTCTAAAATATTTACAAGGTATTTACCGTTCCACATTAGAAAACAAAAAAATCATTGCCTCCCAGTTAAGTTTTTAGCTTTCTGAATTCATTTTTATACTATGAACACAACTTCAGGCCAAAACCATCATCCTTTTGTATTTTATGTGTATGTACATGAAGCAGAATCTACAAATCTAGTAAGACGAAAATTTGGTAACGTCACGGTCCTCACAAAAGAGACAAAATAACAATGAACAAAATGTAACATAACAAGTGTCTCTGAAGGTTTACTTATTTTGTCAGAATACTGTCAGACAACTTGAAGTGACCAATTTAACAGGACGATATTTAATTTTATTTAAAACTTTTAAGAATACATATAGATTACAAATATAAGTTAAATCAATTTTTAAATAGCTCCCTTTTTCAATCTGTCTGAAATATTTTCAATTTATTTTCTATGATATTACTGACAACTGTAGATAAATTTATATATGTATATAAAGCTGTATAATTAATTCACATAATGAAGAATTCTGGCTACCCTGGCACTGAATTTAATTATGAAAATTCTCTGTTGTAAAAGCATTGCTTAAATTTTACTAAATTCTGTCCATCAAAACCAACGTATTTTTTAAAGTCTTAAGGAAGCTACACCAGAATAGGGAGTAAATCAGATAAATGTACAAGTGATATTCATATGGGAAGATAAAATTCTCTAAGGTTCCAATAAAGGCACTGAAGTATAGCACCTTTTCAGAGTTATACTGGAAAAATAACGTATGAATCATTTATATTATAAATGCATTCCGCAGAAAGGCTCTGCTGCCTCCATTCCAAAAATCAGTGAGGTCATGTTGGGTTTTCACAGTCCTGCACATGCAGTCATGAATGAAAGATTCAATTTTATGCTAATAAGATCTGTAAAAATGTACATCGAATAATATATACCTTGCTTGTACTTCTTACATAAAACTCAAGAGTAACATTCAGCTTCTATTTTTTTAATTTTGCAAATATTTCTTTAAAATTATTTATTTATGGTAGGAGGTTTCTAAGTATTGGAAAGATAATCACATTAAGTTGCATTATTTGAAACAAGCTATGCTGAAATATTTTAAAATTATACTACATAAATATGATATATTATACACAACACAGATTATATTATAGTCACAATCATTGCAAGGTTTTCTTTCTGCTGAAGTGAGCCATTGATCTGTTTGATTGGTTTGTACAGTTCTAAACATTCCCTCTGGTTTTTTAGACATACAAATAACAACTTCAAGGCATGGTTTAGCTGTTTCCTTCCTTTCAGAAGGAGTTGTGTTGCTCAGTGGAATAGAAAGGAATTTTCTTTTAGAGAAGAGCTGATTGAGAAACACATTTTCATAAAAGATTCAGTAAAAATAACAAAACTTCAAAATATTGTCACCTATGTTCTCTTTTTTTTTTCCTGCCTGGTCATGCATGGAAGACATTTAGAAGTATTCTGCTTGGACTCCAGTTTTCTTTCCAGAAAGGTATAACTCTCCCGTGGGAAGTATTATATTTAAACCCAGTCCTGGGTTACAGTTCATCTTCAGACTGAGATATGTATTTTCAGGTGTCTTTACAGTTGGTGTCCACATACAAGATCAAGATCTAAGAACCTGTGATAATACAGTAAGTTCTAGAACTCACTTAATTTGCTACATTTAAGTGTCTAGTACTCTTTGAGATAACCTACGTACCTAAGATAGCCATGTGAGACTGGCACACAAGAACCTACAGGAGATGTTTGATCTTGTAGAAGGACAACTGGAGGCCAGGCAGGATATGCTAGGGCATCAAGACGATACTATACACCTTTTTCTTAGATTACTAAATTGAGCATTAATGCCCACAGTCAGGGACCCCAAGGGGTTGTCCACATTCAGGCTTGTAGAGGCTTTTGGGACACTGTGCAGAGCTGACAGATATGACAGACAGACTGACTTTAGGGGACACCCATGTCCTGATGCAATGACAGCGGCAGGCCAGGCTGGAATACCCAGGAGGGTCTCAAGAAGTCCTAGCATGAGCATGGTGGCAGCTGTAACCCTTGTGCCTCTGCACTGACTGTAGCTGGCTAGTCAGGCTTTCCTTTAAGTCCTTGTCTCTGTAGACAAGAAATTATTAGAGTCACAGCTCTGTTCTTTTTGTTTGTTTAGGGGTTTTTGTGTGTTTAGAAAACTTCTATTCCTTCTCTTTGCAGGGAAAATACATTTCAAGTGAAGTTTGGTCAGACTCCCTTTTCAGGCATTGCAGGGAGGCAGATAACCTATAGAAATTATACTGTGAACTGCATTCACAGATTTGAACTTTAGCTAGCTACCTAAAGGCACAAAGGTGCCTCAACTTGGGTATTTTGAAGAATTTTCTGAATTTTTGTGCTTATTTTCCCTCTTTGTCTTCTGCAAAGGTTTTATGGGTTTTATGGAGTCATATGATTAGGGAGAAATCAAGATAAAATTTCCAAAATCAGAGCTAAATTTTTAGGAAAGGAAATGGTGACCTGTAATAGGTCACCATTAATAATTCAATGAAGCCCAAATGAAGAATAATATCCTTCTGCTATGAAATTTTGGAAGGGTAGGCTTAACTTTGGTTAGTATATATACAATCTGGGAACAGAATAGATCTAGGGTTAGTTTTTTTGTTGGTCTGGTTTGGTTTGTTTTTTATTGGGATATTTTTAGGCACATTACTGAATGTGAAACTACAACTTGTGCACTTAGAGAGGGCTATCTGTAGCAAGGGATAAAAATCAAGAGAACTAAACAAATACAGACTCTTGTTCCCTGTTCTCAAATGCAAAAAGAAAACTTTATTTTCCTTAAGTGGCACCTAGCTGTTCTAACAAGTAAAACATATTTTGGAAGGATAAAGGGTTCCTTATGTTCTTCACCATTTCTGTTGTTTCCTTATTTATACTTTAGTGAACACTACTTCCAGAAGGACTGTTGTGTCTTATTCACATCTTACAGGTAGGTATACTTACTGTAATTCATTGACTTTGTGATAATTATTGTTAATTTATTTTGAGAGGAATATCCAGACTATTAATTGTCATATTGAGCGTGGTAATCTATCAAACTAACAAAGCAAAACAAAAATTATCTCAAAGAGTTGTTGCAAAGACAACTGAAGTGTACTTTTTAAAATCTTGAATCTTTAACAAATGAGTGAAGATTTTCTTAAAGAGTACTAGACAATTACTAACTCACTTGAAATTACTTCCAGTTTTTGCTGAGATAACTCTGACCATTGTCAGCAGAGCTCCAGTAGTTGTGCTTTCTTTGTAATAAGAAAGTCTCTAGTATGAAAATACTGGCAATTTGAAGGGTCTCTGGGATATATCGTACTTTTAAATTTTGTCTTATTTTAAGAAACTGGACGATTTAAAATGAAACTAAAATTTGCTTAGACAATGTCATGAACTATAAATAAAATCTAATAAAATAGGTACTTGCAAACTATTCAAGTTGCCTTTCCACACAGTGGAAATGTCTTAGTGATGTATTGAACCTTTGGACAGAACTTTCTCCTTGTGATTGGAGATTATTTGGAAAAAGAGGAGCAACAGAGTGGATTACTTAGTTTCCTGGCTTTTGTTTCGAGTCTTTTTTATTGCACAGTACACTATTGCAGCATTGCATAATTGGTACAATATATCACAACTGTACCTTCAAAGTTTTCATTAAAGTAGCAATAGCACATGAATGTAAAGAAGAGAATACATCTTTTTCTTTCTTTAGTTTGATAGAGGCAATTATGTTTCAAATTCCTTGCAAAAAGGGGACAAGTCTATTGATGTCAGGAGACCTAAAAGAATGAGAGAAGAGCCTCTGACACCAGATACAGGCATTGCTTTAGGTATACTCCAGCAAGAAAACTATAAAATAAACTAAAAACTTAACAAATTGTGAACGAAATCACTTATTGTTCTCAGGTGAATTGTTCTCTCCATATTAAGGCCCACATACAAAAAGCCCATCGCAATTTCAGCAAAGGAAATTCCAGAAAGGGAAATACTATCTTTCTTATCAGTTTCATCAAATGAATTTTTTCACATCGCATTGAAGTTCTGTGGCTCACTTAGTTGAGAAAATTGAGATTTTATAGTATAATTAAGCCCCATTCAAATACAACTTGCATATATTTCATCATGGATTTAATTACTTCACAAACATTGTCCTTCTTTTATATTTCTCTGTCAAGGGAAATATTTCCTCTGATAACAGCATTATTACGTATATTCTAAGATATATACCTAGGACTAGGAACTTAGCTGGAATCAGTCATTTGCTTCTCATACCTATTCATAATCTGTTTCCTGTGTGTCAGGATTTTTGCTGATACCTGACAGTGAAAAAGTAGACTGAAATAACCCTCTCATGAACAACAATAAGGAGTATCAAAGTTTCAAATACCTGTGTGCTTCTCTATCTTTGGCCTCACAATTTCTCAGGTCTCTTGAATGTTGTACTTGTAGACTGAAGTGTGAAGGATTTGACTATACTCTCTACAGGTTGTTCACCCTTAATTTGCAGCTTAAATCTCAGCTCAGTGTAACCACATACAGCCAGAAAAATGTAACTTTACACTTATTATTGCTTTTCTTATAATTTGGATTGCTCTCGTATGTTTCCTTCAGATGAGCTGACCCTTCAGAAACAATCAATCAGCTACATTCTCATTTTTGTAAACCTAATTGGTTGGCTAAGTTATGTTGATTTTATGAAAGCTTCTACTGCATTCCTGTAGCTTTTTTCTTACTCAGAGAAGTACTCTTACTCTGAGTTCTACTTTTATTCAGAACAAGTCACCCTAATATCTAAATGTATTTATTTTCTAAATTGTCTCGGCCCCATACCAAAATTGATGAGATATTTTTTACTGATTTTGAAAAACTATGATTGTACCACAAAGGGAAGATACTAATTCCAGCACATAGAATTTCAGCATTCTGTTTTATAAGCTTCTGACAGATTTTTGATTTCTTTGTAAAACATTTCCAAAGATTTACAAATTATTTTAAAAGCTTGATATAATTTGATCCTAAAATTACATACAATTATCCATGTTACCCTATGATATTCTCTGGAATACAATTTTCTGAGTATGGAGGGAAGTGCTGAGGGTACTGTACGTTCAGAGAACAACAACAAGCCAAACTGGAAGGATTTGCTAATTTGAATTGTAGACACTTTTTACAAGGAAATTTTCACTCATTTCTTTTTAAGACATGTAAGGGGGGGAGGGGGAGGAAGGTGCACTTTTGAAGAATTATTCTGTCTTTAAGGTAGTTTAATACTAAAATTATTGCATTGAAAACATTAATCTTTTACAGAACCTTTTTGAGAGGGCTGCCAGATTCAACCTGATTGTGACCTCAGTGGCCATCCTTATGCTACTGAATTAAATATCCCTGAAAACTCTTCAAAGAACCAAACTCACCTGGCATGGGATGTCTCAGAATTCTCTTAGTACACACACTGCAGACCATTATTCATAAATGGTCCCTGGAATACTCTAATTCCTCAAGGAATTGCCCAGGAATTGTCTAGGACAATAACTGGTGTAGACCACCATTGTGCCTAGGGAAGCTCTTAGATTTTACTAGTACTCACTTTCAAGCAAGGAAAGTGCTTGATCTTTCAACATCCACAGGTATGTTTTAATTCAAATAGGGAAACGACAGAGCCCCTTAGATAAAACACCTTTTAAAGAATATGTGTTTTGAAATGAGATAGTTGGAAGGGTTCAAAGCAGAGTAAGGGAATAGGCTAAGCAGTGAAGCAATGTGGACAATCAGGGATCCACCGCTCATCTTCATCCCCTCTGTCTGTGATTTGGCATTACAGAACAGTCTGGGTCTGCCTGAAGAAGGCTGACTCACGTGTAGGTCTGACACAATCACATTGACCAATACAAAGCATACACTATTCAAAGTTAACAAACAGCAGCAAAATTTGAAAAGTTAGAAATACTTAACTGGACTTTCAGATATAACACCTTATTATTACTGGAAGCAGCAGTTATATACTTATCATAGAGAACTCTGAAATTGTTTTATGTTTTTGTTTGCTTCTGAAAAAAATATGTATTTTTCATTATTTGTTCTAATTAAATAAAACCTAGTTTTATTGTTGTTTTCTCTGCCTTTTTTATTTCAGCTCATAACAACACATTGTAGAAGCTAATTTCTGTCATGATTCTCTCTGATCCAAAAAGTGATACGTTTAAAAATTTAATAAAAATGAGAAAAAGACTTACAAATTATTCCTAAGTTTAAAGTAGTACTTATCATATTTCTGTATCTTTGAAATACATTTCTAGTAGTCTTCATCTAGAAATGTCAGTAGTAACAATATCATAAATAAGGAGACTGAAATCAAAATACGTATGTTGGTAGAAATTACTAGCTCACCTTAAAAAAAAAAATTGGATTCTCAATTGTCTTGGAAGTATAGGTATACCAAGCAGGTGAGATTGAAAGTTAATTACTGCAACAGTAGTTATTTTCAAATTATAGGAACCACCAAAGATTTAACATATTTCCATACAGTGAATTCTGTTATATACTATGAACCGTAACATTAATTCACAATATTAATGTTTAGGTATATATGTCTACCTTCACTAATAGCAGTAGAGCTTTACAAAACATATAACGTATTGGAAAAAAAGTAATAATCTGAACTCTGGAAAGCTTACAGGGTCAGAGCTTTGAATTTTAATAGAGACGTCGTAACAAAGACATTTTCTCTTGACCGAGATAAAATTAATACCAAGGTGCTAAGGTGCTTACAGTGTCCATAATAAAAATGAGTTTCCAATTATCGGCCTTCTAATCCTCCATGTTTCTAGATGAAATGACAGTTTTGCATCCCCATCATGTTTGAGCTCTTTTTAAACTCAAAGTAAATAAAAATTATCCTTAAATAAAAATAAAATAAGAAAAGCCAAACAAAAGATTTTTTACTTGTTGGAGTTGGTAATACTTAGGTTTTCAAAGACTTCTTTTAAATTGTACCTTGTAAGAAGTAAACAATACTATAATTCTTCTGTGTTAAGGGACTCCAGGAAGTGGCTTCACAAAAGTAAAAGGAAAATTTGGGAAATGGACGACTCCTTTCTGCATTATACTTATTAGACAAGAACAATGTAGCTGGGAGAATAAGCAACATTGTGTAGAAAAAGGATGTGGCATTCTTTATATTAAAAGATTTTCAAGGTTGTCCTGTCCCACAGCAAGACAGCACTTCCAGAGGCTCCCTTCAGGGTGGTCTCATACACCCTCTTACTGTCAGTTATGTCTTTTCAAAGCTTAACCCGCGTAACCCTACTGAAAGCATGGGGATTTTTGTTTTATTTTTTACAGTGATTTTCAGTAAAGGAGAGCTATAGCCCATGTTAACTTACCAAAGAAAAGAGAAAGAAATCAAAGGAGACAGGAGCAAAAAGAACTAGAGACTTTGTCCAGGTCATTCTTGATAAGGTTAAAACATATCGAAGACAGTGAGAAATCCAGTTTACACTGCTATCGTAATTTATTCCTAAGAAAGCAAATACAATCACTGAAACCAAGAAAGACTACCAAAGAGAAAGTACATGAAAGTGATACTTCTTTTGGCTTATATGTTTGGGTCAAGCTGCAAAAATTCTACCAGTTTGATATATAACCCAACACAAATGCCTTGGTTTGTGCTTTGTTGACTTTAACCACATTCGGGACAAATGGTGGTTGATACCAAATGCTCCTGACAGCTGCACAAGGATGTAAGTATTCCCTGGCCCAGTTCCTTCAATAATCCAGAGCCCTTTCGTTGACATCTGATCTACAGTATTGACAGAAGTCGCTGAAAGCTTTTGATGTTACTGAGGGACCTTAAGAAGAATACGCACCCTGTCTTGATTTCACTTTCGAACAAAATTATGTATCAACTTTCCAATCCCTTCTTCTCTGCTGTCTGCAGTATGAATCCTATTTCATCTCACTTCCGGTGACAAGGTTGCTTACATTGCCCAATGTTGTCACGTGTCATGTGTCTGCTTTGTGTTAATCCTGACAATTTTGCACACACAAAACCTAATCCAGCTTCATCTCTACAGTTAGACCTAGTCATTTTCTAGAGAATCGCATTTTCTTTGAAAACTAGTATAGTTTTTCCTCTGACATTCCTTCCACAGTTAACCCTATTGACTCTCATTTCCATGCTCTGTAAATCAAATCGATCTTTAATTCTTTCTCAATAATTGAACTACGTCCACTGTAGCTCTTCGTTATTGAAGTAATATGCCTCATGCACATTAAAATCCACTCTAAATACACATTTTATTCTTCACTAAATTTTGCTCAGACTCATTACAAGGTATTTTATACCTTGATCGCTGGAAATGGGTAGAGAGAGACAATTAAATAATCACTTCATGTATGTATTCAACGGAAATGGGCTAATTGGTGTGTCTATATGCTTGTGGTAGATAGAGTCCAATGTAAGAGGATCTATTCTGAACATCACAGCACAACACTCATTCTTTGTCCCAGAAGAGTTAAAATGTGTTCCAAAAACAAAGTTCAGCTTTGACAGCCTCTGATCTAATTCAATTAAAATTCAAGTTATCATGTTCTTTTCTTCTCTTCTCTCTTTTTTTTTTTTTTTTTTTTTTTTTTTTTTTTTTTTTTTTTTTTTTTTTCCCTGCAAATGTGTCAGAGAAGTAAGTCTCCCAATTCCCTTCCTTGGGCAATTATTGTTTATCTTTTTCTTTTAAATGGGATTTTTTATACGGAGTTTGATTTGGGGGCTGTGTGACTTCAATATCACAATTTCTTTTATGCTATATAATAACTTTATATTCTGCTTTGCAGATACAGAACTGCAGAGTGGTAACACTTTTATATTGAATGATGGGAGATTAAAAAAATGTTAAGTACAATTATGTACTAAAGAGATATTTTAACAGCTGTTCAAGTTGTTACTATTGGAGTTGAGTTGTTAGCTGTTCAATAAATTTCTCTGGTTTGCTGTCTGACACACAGGTTCACTTTTGAGGATGCGTACGTAGGGAAGCAGAAGCATAGGACTAGAAAAAAATATTTCTTCCCCAAAGCAATTAAGATAATCTTCACACTGACATATTTTTAGCTTGGTTTTCTGAGGAAATAGGACATTCTGGTACACTATGTTTAACTCTGTGCCTGTCAGTCACTTATCTGATACCTTCAAGTCCACTGTCAAATTGTAACTAATATTTAAGCCTTGAAAGATATAAAATTCCACCAAGTTTCAAGAAAAATTGTCTTGAAAGTGGACAGCAGTCCTTTAGTTCAGTGTCAGAAAAGCTGACACATGATCATGACATTTAGAGTGCCTGTTAGCTGATCAGTGCAGTACTGGAAATCAGTCAGCCCATGTACAATTTGGATACGGCTGCAGCACTGCTCCATACAATCCAGTAACTAGGGGACAATGAAGGGAAATGAGAATTTTAGTGAGTAATGTGGTATTGGAAAGAAACTGGAAGTATTATCCAATTTTGTTTTCTGTCTTTTGGTAAAGTTATGCACCAGAGAGTTTTCTAGGGAAATAACGTACAAGTCCACAGGAAGATGGGAGTTGTAGTTTGTCTTTTGGAAGAATTTATTGCTCCTTTTGAAACATTTTCCAAAACTTAACTGCATTGTGTGAAGAAACTTTTCATTTGTGAATTTATTTGTGGCCCCTTTACACTTACATCAACATCTGCTTTTCATCCAAGCAGTTCTTTAAAGAACTTTAAAGAACTAAATTCAACAGTCTTTTGATTCTTATCTACATAAGTTGTTGTTGCAAGTGTTCATATACTTGCGTTCATTTCTGCCATATAGAGTTTACCGTCCCAACAACACTTCTTGCTTAAGTACCTAGAAGGTACCTGTGTAACTTTTAAATATATAAGATACAAAACTGTGCTGCTATTAAGAAACTTCCCACAAAGGCTGGCTGAAACCAGTTTTCATGTGGACTTCATCCCTCTACACCTTTAATCACTTAAAGAAACCTTTCAGATTCCTTGATTTTGAGAGACTATTGAGCATTATATTTTAGCAGGGTTGAATGAAGAAAACATTGATGAGTGGAAGAACACAGCACTTAAAAATCCCATCAAAAATGGAAATACATAGGAGATGCAAATTAAAAAGAAATATTTTTCTCATTGTACAAATTACAGTTTTCAAGAAAAAAAACCCACCACCTTCTCACCCTCCCCCCAAAAAAATAAAACAGCCCCAAACAAAAACCAGTAAGATGGAATCACAATTTCCCATAATACTGTTTTCTTAAATGTTTGATGCTCCTAAGAATTTTTGGTTACATGGTGTCAAGTAAAAGTAATAAATAATGAAGTTATTACTCCCCAAAAAAAAGTAAAAATAAGGAAACTTGCAGATTATTTAGGAAACAAAAAAATCCAAGAGAGACCAGTGATTTTTGTAGTATCTACAAACAAATACTCCTTGTAACAAACACACAGAGTGGGGCTGAATCACCCCTGCTCACTGCATACTGTGCACCCGGCATGCTTTAGTTGGGGTGGACACTCTTGCCAGATGTGCAGTGGGATTGAGTCCTGCAGGTTGCACATGACCTATGATCAGGAGTTCCTCAGAAACTGAAAAGAGCTGGAGGATGTAGACTAGAACAGGTCATGGCCAAGGAATGAAGATACAGGGGAGAAGGCTCTGGTCAGACAAGACAGAGACCTGCATAAAGGGGAACCAGGGGATGCTCGGAGCGGTATCATTTTCTTCTAGCCGTTGATAACTGTCACTACGGCTATCAATGAAGGGTGACCAAAAGGAGTCAGTTTGGCTTCTGTCAGGTGTGGGAGCTTTTATCACCACTGCTAGGGTTTTCTCTCTTTCAGCCCTATCACCAGGCCCTGTCACCTTTCTTTTGCTGTATTTTCTGCTTCTGGTGGCTACCTGGAAACACACCTTCTGCTTCCTCTCTTCCCCACTCTCCTCACAGGACATTTCCCTGGGGAACATGCCAGGACAGTTTGAGAAGCGTGTCAAATACGATTGGAGAGGTGCTTTCCATACACATACAGGATATAATGCAGCAACCAGTCACATTCATGGTGTTCAGATATGTTACTAAACAAGTAACCTGAGAACCTCTGAGATATCCAAGGACAAAACACAGTAATCTAATATAGCTTTACAGCAGACCCATAGCTTTACTGCCATACCATGACTTTCTGGACTGGCAGCTGAAGGCAAGGTAGGACACCGTAGTAAAATTTACACAGCCTTAGATGCCTATATGTGGGCAACGAAAGTGAACCAATAATTCTTCATTGAAGATGAGTTTCAGGGCTTAGTTAGTTTATTTCATACACTTCTTAAGAAGCAAGCTAAAAACAGGAAGAAGTAGTTGTATGTGATATAAGCAACTATAAAAAGGAAAAAGTTCATCAATGCTTTGATTGAAAAAGTCAGGAGTGAAGTAAAGGAATCCATGCAAGTTTAATTTAGTCCCCTTGTGCATAGTCATTATAATTCATTATTTAATTGTATGATATTGTATCATTTTTCTATAAATGTCAATCATTGCACAATACAGAGGATTTTTTCTAATAACGAATAGCTTGCTATCTTATTTTCTTATTACTAAGTGTATAGTGCCTGCTTTAGTGCATCTGGTTCAAACAATGCACGTGAAGACACAACTAGTATTCTTTCGGGTGGATTTTCACTCATTGAAGACTTTACTCTCCTGCAATTTTCATCGCATTCATTTGTGTTGTCGTTCACGACTCATTCACAGCTTGAACCATTAGATCTCCTCCACAGACCTCTGACATTTATACTGAGAGAGACAGGACTAATAGAGAGTAGTTCTCTTGCACTAGCAAGTGGAAGGACAGACATAGATTTGCTCTGACAACAGAGGATTTGCAAGAATTACAGATCTCGGTTTCATTCCCAAAAATGCAAGAGATATAACCTATAGTAGCACAGACAGTTTTTTCTGTTTCCTCAAATTTTAAGTAATTCTGCTCTGTCCCTTCTTTTTTATTGTTTTTTTTTCCTACCCCAGTCTTCTCACATGTAAGTATGTTTTTGAACTAGTCCCAGTAGTCTACTATAAATACTTACATTTTGATGGTGTATATAACCCTCTGAAAGCCTTTATTGACTTTCAACAGTCATTTGAGACATTTCTGGCAGGATTCATTTGCTAATACAGCGGCACATGGATCCTTTGTGGTGTTTTAGATGCTGTACTCTATCACACCTGATTTCCAGCTGCTGCTTCAGAAAAGCATAGGTGTCCCAGAGCAGTGCTGTGTAGGAGGACCGGAGTGTGCAGGAGTGATGTATCTGCCTGCCTTGTGCGGATGGATGCCTTGGATACTCTGCATGCATATACCTAGGTGTCAGCAGTTAAATCCTGTATTCACTTTAGAAAATATTGTTCAAATAGACTGCAATAGATGTCTAAGGCAGGTGGACTGGCTCCCACAGTGAAAGAAAAGGCACTGGAATATAGAAATTTTGTCAAGGTTAGTATTATACTTGTTATTTTTTGCAGCCATCTCCGGATTGTCAATGACAACATGAAAAGTCAGAATAGCTGTTCTGTTCCAAATGAGCAGAAGGCCACTTTACAATCTTATTCCAAACAATGATTACTCAGGGCTAGATAATGCTTACCTATCCTACTTTGATCAGATGTGACGGGGCATGTATCTGGCCCATCATTAGAAACATTTAATTATGTAAAGCCATACGGGAAAAGTTAAACAACTTTATTATAGAACTGAACACTAGAAGAGAAAACTGTGTAATGACAAATTAAATAATGAGAGGTGTAATTTTCTGTATGGTTGGTTTTGTTCATAGGATGGAATGGGTAGATTTTAGATCAGTTTGTATTTAGTAGTACCAAAGCTATTGATGGAGAAAATCTATAAAGGTCTAGGATGGCTAAAGAGAATTTTACAAGTGTTCTTTAACTTTTGTTTCAGCTGTTGACAAAATTATAAACATTTTTACATAAAAACAACTTTTTTTTCTTAAGATGTACACATACACACACATATATATATATACACACACATATGCTTTACCTACCTGCTCTCTATACCGTGGAGTTGGTGAGTGCTAACTTTTTTTTTTTTTAATGTTTTGTTTATAGCTTAGCAAACAATAGGATTTTTCTCTGAACATAAAGTTCCTCTTCAGCGTACTCAGAAGAATGAAGGTTGAGAGTTTGGGGTAAGCGTATGTTACAAGCTGAAGGGCTTTTTTCAATGACGGCCTAGGTGACTAACTTGTAATATATGTCTTTACATAGGGAAACAGTCCTTGGAGCAGAGATCAAAATTCAGAAATGAACCCTGCTGAACAGGTGCTGTGATCACTAGCGCTGAGAAACTGTACGTTTCTTTCTTCCAACTGAGATAACTTCCACAACAGGAGGACACTGCCCTCCCATAAAAAGCAGTCTGCAGTCAGAGGCTAGTGCCCGCTTTAACACAGCAGGAGCAATGGTTGACCCTTGCAGTCAGAGAAGAAATCAAAACTTTAGCCTAAGTTCTAGCCAATTCTTTGGGAGAAAAAAACTCAAAACCCAACATAGTTACGTAAAGTGTCTCTCACTAAAATCATAAATGGCTAGCAATTCTTTACATAAGCTCATGGCATAGCTAGGGACAGGATTTAAGACTTCAGTCAGGGCTCATTATTTCTTATTTCAGTATGTCCAGTGCACTGTTTGTCTCGGACACTACTCCAAGATGTCAGCTTTTTGCCCTCATTAATAGTAAAACTCTGTAAGCCTCAGATCCAAAGATCAGTTACATCTATCTGTATCCCATAAAGGAACAGGCTTCCCATAAGTTAGGTATACCAAATTCTGACTTTAAAGCAAGTTTTCCCTGAAGTGGAATACAGAAACACATGTAGTTTCCGAGTCTTTTCTATAGTGCATGTCGGATTGGTTCATTACAGCAATGATTCAAAAAACTGAGTTGCTGGGAAAGAAACCAGCCTAAAATCATCAGAAAACACTGAACACAAAGACGTGTAAAAGAGTATAAGCAAGTTTCCATCCACCTGGGATGCGGAGAAGAAATCCTCTCTTAAGGAAAGTCCACAGAGAGTCACATCTCAAACGTGAACAAGGGCCACTAAACTGTTGTAAATAAATGGTAGGAGCATACTTAGAGGCAATTCCTGCCTCATTTTGATGCCTAGAAGCTAGAACTCTGGTAAAAAAGTACAGTTTCAAAGGCTGCCTTCCTTAGAACTATTGAAATTCACATTAACTCATCTCCTGTGCAGGAAAAACGCAAGCCTGAAAGCAATGTCTGCATTGTGTGTGTAGGTGACCTTGTATTTTGTGTGTTCTGGAGATATTAAGTTTCTGGCTGTACACTGACTATTATGCTGACCATGGAGCTTCTCTGGGCACAGGCAGTGACAGAACCACAATGACTCAGTGAACGTTCAAATTAAGCAAAAATTTTATGTATTATGGAGCTGCTGACCAAAATACCTTTTTTACTTTAAGACAGAAATTTGGGACTTCAGAAGATCAGCTGCACTTAATATTTGCTTAAAGTGCAGTAGTCTTTATAAGATTCAGCCCAACTTTGGTTCCCCCCACCCCTTTCCTGACAATGAGAATTATGACATATTTTGGAAGTAAAGGTCACTTATAAAGGTAATGCACTCAAGCGTCTCTCGGAAGGTCAAATGAAGGTATCCAGATACATTCTGTCAAAAAGACAAAAAGGCAGGAAAGTCTAACGTATGTCTAAATGTGTCTCAGTTTAAACATCCAAGGATGAGTACAATATCAGTTACTTTTGAAACTTTTGATGTAGGAACATAGTTTCCAGCATTACTTTTCAGAAACTTAGTACTTCATATTTCTTATTAGGTTACAGCTGCATTGTTTTGAAAGTACAACAACCATTAACAATTAGTCCAGTCAAAGATTTGGCCATTAATAATATCAAATACTTACAGCTTTCACAGGCTTATAACAAATAGTCAGATTCCTTTGCAAGTGTGAAAAAAACACCTCATTTTATGTTTGTTTTTTTTTTTTTAATTTTGATAGCATCTGGTCCTGATCTTCAGCAAACTTTCACCAGTTTTATAAGTGCAACCAGAGTTACTCCTGATTTACATCATTTATCAGTGAGAAAAGAATCGGTTCAAATGAGTTCATTTACTAGAAGCTGTATTAGCTTCATCACTCTATCTGTAACTTGAAACAACCATTCATGTCATAGCATAAGTATTAACTACACAGAGAGGCACTTCTTCCTCTGTATTCCCCTTCAGCTCTGCTAGATCTAGATAAATAGCCATAATAAAAGCCACTAGTGAGTGAGGAAATATAGCAGAGGAAGGAAGAGAAAGAGAAAGAAAAGATAGCTCATCTGCTTCCCTATTAGATTAATCAGATCTTCTAAATAGATTTTAAATGCCTGTGACACGTTTTTCATTCTCAGAGTAATAAAATTCTATCATGCACCTAGCGGAAAACATCACTCATGTCTGACACAAAGGTAGCTAGCATAAAAACCAAACACAAGATACTTACAGTTAACTCAGATGCTGTTTCCATAGTCTAGTCCAATGAATAAGCAATATGAACTTTAATAGGAGATACACAAATTCCCATGTGAAGCTTATGTAGGAAAAATCAATAAAATGACCATAAAGTAACATCTAAAGTGGGTGTCTATAAATTAAAACTATCTTCCCTTCAAATACAGAAGAGAGGGAAGAAGAGGAAAAGATAAACAAAGGAAACTAGCTACATTGAAGTCATCTGTCTGATGGCTCTTTTTACATCTTTGTTGTGAGCAGATTCAGCTTAATGAACACATTTGTTGTGAACTCTTTCTAATTGCAGTGCGCCCGGGGAGCAGACATCCCGTTACTTAAAATGTTGCTACAGTTGTGATGATGAACTGTCTACATATTATTCTAGTAAATTTGCTTTATGCTGGTTTACTGCAATTGAATTTTTTCTTCTATTGTTATGGGTATTTTGCAGGCTTTCCATTAGAAAACCTATTTTCAGTCATTTATATGGGGGATACTGAAGGGTAAAATGTACAAACTACAATTGACTGACTCTTCAGTTCCCTTACTGTTAAAAAAGATTCTTGAAATTATTTGATAAAACACAGTATCTGCTGACAAATTAATTTATGTTGAGAAATACTTCACATTTGCAGATCAAATTTATTTTGTGGGTTGTTTGCCTCCTTAAATTTCTCTTCTGTTTTACGGTGAGTTTGAACTATGAAATTCAGAGCCAGAGTCTCAGCTGCTGTAAATTGACTTAGTTATATTGAAGTCAATGGGAGTGTACTGATTGACATCAGATGGATTTTTCATAGTTCTTTAAATTGTAGGTATAAAGGATATTTGAACAGTGGTTTTAGTCAAGGAGCTAGTTATTTATCACAGCATTCCTCCTATTAAGGCCTACTATTTTATTCCAACCAAACTACTATACCCCTACTCTAACTAGATCTGCTAAAGGCTCTGCTGAGGATTTGTTTATTTCTGTGGAATATGCATCAGTAGAAGTCTTTTAAAATATGTAAGGCAAAACCAGAAGGATTAACACAACTATATTTTATCCTACCTTGTGCATTATTGAGAAAAGTAGTCCCATTAGAATTCCTCCAGCCCTATCTTTCCATGATTCTCTGTGCCATGGTAATACAGCAAAGTCATTGTCTCTTAAACCTGACCACTAATTGTAGCCTCTACTCTGACTTGCATTTAAACACCCTCCACAATGGCACTACAGTGCCTGATTCTCCATATCACAGACTCATCAATTCTAGCTGTCCCTTCAGTGTCTAGTCAAATGTAGCATGAAACCTTCTGTGATGGTATGACAACACATCCCATATTTCTATGGGACTTCTGCGCTGCTGCAGCCAGCAAGGAGTCGTCAGCTGATTAGGAAATTTTTAAAAAGCAAATTTCTCTCTCTTTCATTCTTGGGTTTTGGGTGGGGAGGGGAGTGGGTCTTTTTCTCCTCATCCTTTTAACCCAAACACTCCTGTTATAGCAAGAAGGATCAAGAGATATTACAACCCTGAGATGTTCAAAAGGACTAAGGAAAGAGTACATTGGGATCAGTTTGTTACTGGGATCAAACCTAAGTTATTACTTTCATTATTCTTTCTTTAATATTGGCAAGAAATCAGCAGCTGCATCTGGAGATCTGAAGTTAAAGACAATCCAGGGAATTACAGACTGATCAACCGCACCTGAATCCCTGAGAAGATGATGGAGCAAATAATCCTTAGAAAGTTTACAAACACATTAAGAACAAAATAATTGGGTGTAGTCAGCAAGAATTGACAAAGGGAAAATCATACCTGACCAAACTGATGGCTTTCTACAACAGAATGACTTGGTCACTGGATGAGGGAGCGTGGTGGGTTAACCCCTGTAGGCAGCTAAGCACCACACAGCCCCTCTCTCACACACACAGCCCTGCCCTGCAGGATGGACGGGGGAAAGTATTGGAAGGACAAAACANGACAGTGAGGTGGACTGAACACTGTCTGAACTTCTGGACTCAAACAGTTGTGATCAGCTGCATGAACTCGATCCGGAGGTCAATCACTAGTGATACGTCCCAGGGGCCAACACTATGTNCAACAAAACAAAACAAAGCAAACCTCAATAAGCAACACAAAAACCATCGCTCACCACCAGCAGACCAATGCCCAGCCAGTCCCTGAGCAATGGTAATTTTGGAAAAACTCCCTCTCCCCGCTGCCTTCCCAGTTTTATTTTTGAGCATGACATCAGTANAAGTTTGCAGGCACTACAAAACTCTGGGTAGTGACTGATACTCCAAACGGACAGGTTGCTATTCAGAGGGATCTTGACAGACTGGAGAAATGGGCCAACAGGAATCTCATGAAGTTCAACAACAGGAAATACCCAGTCCTGCCCTTGGAGAAGAATAACCACATGCACCAGCACAGGCTGGGAACAAACTGGATGGGAAGCAGCTTTGCAGAGAAGGCCCTGTGCTCCTGGTGGGCACCGAGATGCTCATGAGGCACCAATGTGCCCCTGCAGAAAAAAGTTCCAACAGCCTTCTGAGCTGCATTCTGAAGAGCATTGCCAGCAGGCTGAGGGAGGTGATCCTTCTCTTCTAACCAGCACTGGTGGTGCACAATTGGAATGTGACGTCCAGTTCTGGATTCACCAGTAGAAGGGAAGTATGGACATACTACAGTTGGTGCAGGGAAGGGCCGCCAAGATGATTAAGATCTTGAAACATCTTCTGTATGAGGTGAGGCTGAGAGAATTGGTACTGTTCAGCCTGGAGAAGGCTCCGGGCAGGGGAAAGGGGGTGATGGATATTATGTTTTTAAATATCTGATGGGGGAGGGTGCTGCAAAGATGATGGATCCAAACTCTTCTCAGTGGTGTCCAGTCACAGCACAAAAGGTGATGGGCACAAACTGAAACACAGAAAATCCCACCTAAATATGAGACCACTGTTTTTACTGTGTGGGTGACTGAGCATTGGTACAGGTTGCCCAGAGAGGCTGTGGAATCTTTATCCTTGAAGATATTAAGACCCAACTGCACATGGGTTGACCCTGCTGTGAGCAGTGAGGCTATGTTAGTTGATCTCCAGGGGTACCCGATAATTTAAATTTAACTGCAATAAAGATTAGAAAAAATAGTCATTTTTGTTGCCCTTCTCTCAAAAGAATCCCTCCAACCTTAAAACCATTATCCACTGGTTTTTTTTGTATAAAAGACATAAAGCTATGAACTCCTTTTCATTTACCTGTAACAACTGGGCCATCTTATGTTGCAAAATAATTAATTCTTTCTTTTTTTTTGTCTAAGATAAAATAAGTGTGCCAGAATTTCAAACGTATTAGAAGAATGCAGAGGCTTGTTTATCAATTTCATTGAAATTTATTTTATTCACCAAAATCATTAAAGAGCTGACAAAAAATTAGACAAATTTCAATCACATCACAAAAAAATATATAACATCCAACAGCTACTGTATCAGAAAACGAAGGCAATGTAAGAAAGCCTGGAGACAGACTCCTTCATGCCGTTCAGCCCTATCCAACAGGTAAAATATTTGCTCTTCAAAGTTAATTGTATTAAAGATCCAGAAATAATTCGTCTCTGGAAGAGATGGTTTCACATTCTGCATGAACCTGCAATTTGCATCAAAGGATGGAAAATCACTTCAAGCTTCCACTTAATTTGGTGATGGAATTTTAACAAGAACTTCCCAGGTTTCCCCTCGGGCACATCATTGCTGCAATTCTCTATATGTTGAAGGACATCAGGAAGATGACTGCTGCTGAAGTACGGTGCAGTATACTACAAGAGGACATTTCACCTGTAGCACAGCAAGATGGAATTTGCCAGGGGCCCTTCAGGGGATGTATCATATAGAAGAAATACATGCACACATACAAGCACTGCAGCAAACTGTTTGCTCCGCTTTTATACATAGGTGAATAAAACTATCAGCTTAATATTCAAGTTCTGCATTTAATTTATAATGCCTAAATTATAGTTATTTAAAGCAAGTAGTTATTTAAAGCAAAAATAAGTGAGTTTTGCAATGTCTTCTGGGCTTGAAACATTACAGGTGCATGGGAGCCCTCTTGATATGCATTTTGAAAAATGCTGGCTAGATCTAAAAGGGCAAAAAAAGAAAACATTTTTTCTATTAACTGGAGATCATTAATACTTATTTTAAATATTAATGTTGAAACAAACATTTTCCAAAATACACTTACAGCATGTGCCTATTGTAAAGACTGGTGCTGCAATTACTCTGTTTAGTGAACAGTATAAAGCTAAATACTGGGTGAAGAAAAGGATATCAAATTAGCCTACTCTTCTCCTTCCCGGGCAAGATCAAGCTTGCACCAATAGTTTGGAAAATTACTCTAAAATTATACCCATGAATAAGCAACGCTTGCTGTCTTTTGATTCTCTTCAAATCCTGTTGTGTTTGCTCTGCAAAGGCCACATTTTCCTAAGGGAAAAAAAAAAACCAAAAATCAGTTTCTGCTTGAGCTTCCCTTGATAGAAGATTTAATTTTAATTTTCCTTATTTCAGTGTAAAAAATAGGCAATCCCAATTTAAAGAAACAAATGAAAAAATTGCACTGATATAAAAAATGAGATCACTATGATGGTTGAAAGATCTGATTTAATTTTTCCCCCCCTGTTCCTGTGAAAATTGTTTTTCATTTTTGTATTATGGCTTCTCAAAAGGAGTTTTTAAACATCTAAACATGCACAAGGCTGGTCATTCATGTTCATGAAAAGATGAAGTCAGTCTTGAAGTGGTGCAGATAATTTCTACTGCAGTAACTGGGAGGAACCAAAGCCTGTTGAATGGAAGGAGATGGATAGGTGCACACACACATGAACTGTGTACGTACCAAGCTAGTCAGAGCCGAGCTACTGATCAGTCAGGAAGGTACAACATGTCTTAGCTGCACTAATATATTTCCCATCTACAAACAGCTCCGACAGCTCAGAATGAAGTTGTGGGCAGGTGATCTTGATTCTGCCTGAACCTATTTGTGTAGACAAGCCCTGAGACAGACAGACTTGTTTATGTCCAACAAATGAAGGCAAAGCTGGGAAAGGATGCTCAGGTCCTTTTGCCCTTACCCATTTTCCCATGCTTTCTCTTCAAAGGGGTCCTACAGGAAAGATGGGAACAAACTTTTTAGAAGGGCCTGTAGCAACAGGAGAGGGGATCATGGTTTTAAACTAAAAGAGGGAAGATTTAGCCTTGATATAAGGAAGATATTTTTTACAATGAGGGCGGTGAAACGCTGGAATGGGTTGCCCAGAGAAGCGGTAGATGCCCCATCCTTGGACCACTCAAGGTCAGGTTGAACAGAGCTTTGAGCAACTTGATCTAGCTGAAGATGTCCCGGCTGATTGCAGGTGGGGTTGGACTAAATGACCCTAAAAGGTCCCTTCCAACCCAAACTATTCTATTCTATTCTATTCTATTCTATTCTATTCTATTCTATTCTATTCTATTCTATTCTAAAAAACACAGACACACACAAAATCTTTTCATTTGTATGGGTGAAAAAGAAGAAAAAAAAGACAAAAGAATACAATGTGCATTTTTTTAGGGTGCAGAGAAGAAGAGTGGAGGAGTGTCCAGTTTTCTGTGTTCATATTTCACTGAGTTTCAGGATTCCCAGGCATTACTTGCCTCTGGAGAAAGCATAAAAATGACTTTGAAAACCCCTAGAAAACTCTGAGAGGGGAAAACAAGAGCAAGGGAAAACAAATTATGACATTTTGGGTGATAAGAAGAAAGGGAAAAAGATTTTTTTGAAAATCAGAAAATGTCTCAACTGAAAGCACCCCAATTTGAACTGATCCTTTAAGGAAACACTAAAGCACTGCTACTTTTGTGAGATAGTTAATTTCATTCACATAAAGGCTGTATTATAAGAACAAAATTCTTGTAGCTAGCAACTAACTGTGTAAAGTCAACAACACATTATGTTTACAGGCAGGAGTTCTTTCAATTCTTTGAGTAAGACATACAATCTAAGTTCTCATTTTATTGCCTTATTTTTTAAAGTCAAATTGTGATCCTTAGTTACATTGGACTTAATCTGTCATAAAATGACTGGCTTCACGGAGTCATTCAAGATTAATATTGGTCTATCTGTGTCTGCATAATTATATTGCTTTTATGACGCTTACATGGGATCACCACGGAAGCTGTTACCATTTTTAATTTTTTGGCAGTTAAAGAAGGATGGTTTGGGGTTTTTTTTACGTCTTTGAGACTAGACACTTGATCTGCAGTACATTTCCTGTAAGATGGGGTCTGAAACTTATTATAATGCATTGGCTGAAATAGAAACCACAAAAAAGCAGGTCCTCATGTACCACTTCAGCAAATATTGGTGTGTCATCTATAACCACAGTGTGAGTTTCTGGCATTTTTGTGAAAGTGAAAAGACATTGTTTTATCTGAAGCTCTTAGAGAGCCAGAAAAGAAACATCAATGGATCAAAGTTTCATACAATTTGTCTGGTTGTTTAATTGGCAAAAACAAACAGTTGAGACAGCAACTTAGCCATCTGCAATTTTTACTATAAGAATCAGCATGATAACAGACTGTACAATGTTGCAGGAGGTAAAAGAGAGAATGAGATACATGTGTCTTGTTTAAGATTCTAGATGTCATCTCCATTTCAGCCATTTCTTTCCATTCAGGCAAGACATAGAATAACAGGAGAAAATCTGAAAGAGAAGATCAAATTCAGCCACCTGGATTCTAGTGGCCGCAGGTATGTACTCTCATCTATGTAAACATTTGTTATTATTTAATGTAATACATCCTACAAATGGAATAGGCATTTTTAAAGCTGAGAATTTAAATAATTTGGCTCTGTGCCTTGCTATCCTTCTTCCTACTTGGGAATCTAAGTATTTGCAAGGCTGTAACCCTTTCCCTCAAAAAAAGGAGAAAAAAAACCAACAAACCAAACCAAAAAACCCTAACAGGCTAATGAAAAAATAATATTTTAACCAATAATGGAGCTGTTTACATCACATTCATCCTGTTATATGTCATAGACCAACACTATTATTGTTAACGGTGTAAAATGTTTCAGTGGAAACTGCAATCCAAATCACAATCTATACTCCCCAATTGTTCAAAGGTTTTGGGCTGATTAGCAAATATTCTCCCTCTCTTTCCTCCTCTAAGATTATCTATTTCCACTTTTCATTTCCTCTGATCTTTATTTGCTGCAGTGACTACATTGCCATTTTCAATCATACTTTTTGTTAGGCTACCTGTAGAAGTTCAGATCCCATATAAGAACAAAGGTAGGACTGCTTTTACACCCAGTATTTGCAACTTCTAGAACCAGGACAGGGTTAATCTGAAAGGAGTTAAAGACCTTTCCTTGTTTGGAAATTATTTTGCACAGTTACTGCTCCTCTCTTTTAGGCCATCAGAATTTATTCATAAGACTTCACAAACAAGTGGGGGAACTGTATTCCGCTACAGTTACTCTGAAGTTTAGAGATACGACTAACTCCAGACCTTTCGGAAAAGTTCTGAAGGCTATAGAAGGCAAATGAAACTCAGGTGTTCTTATTCTCAAACACAGTTTTTGAAATATTGTTCAATATTTTAAGTTAGTTGGAGAAATATATAGTGAATAGTTGTCAGTTTGATCATTTGATCCCTACATCTGGGATCAAAGTACTCAACCCAACCAGGTTTTCTACCGTCAGCGCCAAAGTCAGTTCAGATATGTATTAGACACTTCAAAAGAAAGTTCACATGAAAAATGTGGTGATGGGAATGTATAAATTTGTCTGCAGTAGGTTAAATCCAGTCAGCTGGGTTTCTATTGTCTCATTCAGAAGAATACCTCTCGGCCCCCAACCCCTAGCTGAAGAGTCAGTTTTCAAAGTCAATACCATTCATGCAGAAAATATTGTATGGATTAAACTAGAAACCCCTCATACAGACAGTGTAACTAATTACTTGGTTTTATTAGTACAGGCAGTCCACCGACTGTGAACCAAACCACTTAACCCCAATAGTGATGGGTGAACTTCAAAGGCTTTGGTAGTTGAATTACCATAGGGTTCCAAAAATTCAGTGCTCATCTAAACACTTTATGAATTACCCGGGTTTATTGGATGCAAGAAAACACTCATAGTGTAATGAAAACAGACACTATGACAGGTATGACACATTATTTTCTGGTCAGGTTGCTAACATCAGGAGAAAATTTGGGCACTATCACTGCTGTAGATAACTAAGGTTAGGAAACATAGAAGCATCTGAAACTGAAAGTCAGGGTTTTGTTGCCTTGAATTGCTATTATTTATTCATTCTATTACAGTGACTCAGAAGCAGAAATTAGAATCCCGGCTAGAGTGCATTAAGCAATGTACAAACATTTAGAGAGAAATTCACTAAGTCAAAATGTTAATCTGTTATGATTTGTATGAGGCAACAGCAGCTATTAACAGAGGTCCGAAATGAGATTATAGATGTGTTGGTGTTAGGTGCTATTGCAAAAGCCTCAAACAAAACCCAGAAGAAGCAAAAGGTAGGCTAATGCCCACATTCTGAAACCACTTATTCTGTTTATATTAGTTTTATGATAGTCATCGATCACAATGGAGCAGGAATTCCAGGGTGCATTTTGCTTAGTCACCCTTAGTAGCCAGAATTAAAGTTTGCTCTTATATTGCTACAGCTTAAATTTACGCAATTGAGTCTACAAAGAATAAGTTTATTCTGGAAATAGCTCCAGGCTTACACACTTGCAAAGAGATGAAGTCAGAACTTGCAAATAAATTTGATTTATTATTTCCTTCTGCCCCCCTAAGATGCTGTTGAGCCTGTAAGCAGACTGTGCAATTATCCCAAAATGGGAGTGACATTAACTAATCTTTGGCAGGGCTGCATCCATTTTGGGGAGATATATTCATACAGTCTGCATTAGACCACATTTAAACATCTAAGTGGATATAAAGAAAAATGCTTAGAGAAAAATGCCATAGAGTCAATGGAAAGAGGAAGGCATTTGCAAGGACCTTAATTTCAGCCATGTGAATAACCTTCTCCCTTTCAATGGAAAGGCAAATAACAAAGCCAAGGAAACTGGACACATTTGGTCCAATTACTCGAAAATCATCAATCAAACAAAACTCGGTGTTTATAAAATACAATAGCCATATTTATGCAGTACAATAATGAAACAGGTTTGAAATATTAATGATCAGTCTATTAAAAATGCATAAACTTTGCACATACAGCATTTTACTCAGTCTCTGATTCAGATGCAGCCCTAATTGACTAACTTCACTCTGAGACTTCTTTTTCTAGAAGAAGTTATTCACAAATATCGAAGGCAGACATCCTGCTCCCTCTAAATATTGGTTGTTTCTTTAATGTTGTTTTTTTTTGTGGGGGAGGGGTTGTTTGAGTGTAAGCCTTTAAAAATATTGAAGGTGACTTAAACAGAGCATTGGTTTAGCAACATTAAAGGTTGGGGTTTTTTTGCTGTTTTTTACAACATTTTTCAAGTTCTTGATAGACACCAAACATTTGAAAATCTAAAACTCTCCTTCTCCTTTGCTATACATAATTTTTTATTTAAATCATAAACTTAAAAGGAAAACTAGAAAATTGTATTGCTGGTATGGAAAATGGAACAAGATCTCACCCTTGCACTATTGACCTCCATAACAGATGCCTTGCCTGGTTTATGAGCAAAGTTTAGGGGCAAGAATACCATGTGGTCAGTAACATGTGTTCTAAAAGTTCTGATAGTTGTTATGTACTCTCCATATTTCATGACATTACAAGTAGGCAAGCCTTTATCTAACTAGTAACAGAAAAGATAGTCTTCTGAAAACTTGTTAGGCTTGCATCTCGTTTCTATTTCTTATCTTGCCCTCTTTGAATTCAGCCTTCTGAACTAAGAAGGATCCAAAACGGAAGGACGGTTACTCCATGTAGGAACAGTAGGATGTGAAGTAACCATATAGGATCCTGCACATCTAAAGGAAGGTTCTGTGGGACTGTATAAGGTCATGATGTAATTGTGACATTGAAAGTTGACATTTTCTTATTGCAGAAACAGTTGATATGCCTCCCTGATTAAGTCTGAACCAAAAATAGGATTAAGGGAGAACATTCATTACAGAGGTAAGAAAACAATTTGTCTATTGCCATAAAAGATCAATTCCTTGTTCTCATGTGCTTTAACCTATTCCACCTCTCCTAAAGTAATGACAAATATGCAGTAAGACTTCTAAGCTTCCTTTGCTGTTAGGTTAAGAGTTGTTTTGTTCCTCCCCATCTAAATTACATTTTTTTGGATAAAAAAAAGTAAAAAAAAAGTTGGGTTTTTGGTTTTTGGGTTGGTTTTTTTTTTTTTTTTGCTAATGGAATAATGGAATTTAATAATTTTTAATATTATTTTCAAGTAGACTTCAGAAGAACTGAGAAATCATCTTCTGTAATTTGGTGAAAATACTGGCTATGTTACCTCTGGATAGTATGGAACTTTCTCACACATGCAGAAAAACACAGTATGTCTGTGAAGAATTTACAAGAGAAGAAAACCTGACAATATCAAGTTTGCAGTATAATCTGAGAAAAAGCCAGTTCCCAGATATTGTACTTATTTTTCAGAATGGGGTCACAAGGAGACTAATCTTTATAGAAATATGTATGAGAGATAATGCTTCAAAAAAACAACAGATGTTCTTGTGTCAGCCTCCTGCCTGGTGCCTAAAGAGTCATCAAGGAAAGTTGATATATGCCACTGGAGACATTTTTGTGCTACTTTTCCCCGAAATAAAATATGGAGAAAGCATGTGGATAGTGTGGTAGTCTGCTTGTCTCTAAGATGAAGTCTGTTTCTTTGGTTTTAGTTGGATTTGATTTAAAGAATTGTTTTATGTCTCATCTCCTTCACAGGTAGACAAGATCTACTAGTAAGGCAAGTGAAAGATTTTGACTGGAAGAAAGACAAGGATGCATTCCACTATGAATTGTGTCTGATTCTAAAAATCAACTGACAATTACAATTTTGCCAACTTCAGTAGCAATTTAAAGAGTTCAGATAATCATGAAAGTTTAGGGAAATATGTACAATATTTTGCAACATTTGTGGCTCGTAAATCACAGTTCACTTTGGTGATATAAGCAAAATAATATTTGATCCAAAAAAACCTTTAAAATAGGTCAAATGGGGAACCTTTTTTGTATTAGGAACCAGAAATAAACTTCATTGTACTTTTTTTTTTTTTAAACTAACTGGGTTTTTCCTTCCTTTATGCAGGCATTTCCTGTTTAAAATATAAGAAAACAACTTGTATTTTGATAACTGGAATTATTGAATTCTTCCATGCTAGATGTAAATATTTTATTCCTTTCAATACCAAAAAATAGTTATTTTACTGTTCTTCCAACAATAAAGACCAAAAACATCACTGTTTAGCTTTGTCATAATTCAAGGCAGTCTAAAGGTTAATAGATAGCAACTACACAGTTGACAGAGATCTAATTTTTGTGCTTTAAAATAGGAAATGAAACTCCAATTGCTAAAGAGCTGCTTTATGAATAATATTCGTGTTTAATTGGGTGCAGTAAAGCAAGAAGTTTGAATGCCTGTATATCAAAGAGTGGTTTGGCTATTTGTATTATTAGTTCTAACCACAAACTGCATTCCTAACAAGTGGTTGTACAAGTTAAGGTGAATATTACTTGTAATATTTTCAAAGAGGTTTTTACTGCTGAAATGAAATTCATGGACTATATTTCCATCTCCACTATCTGTTAATATACTATTCATTTCATTGTAAAGGAGATTACATTTTAAAAAGGTTTTCAGGTTGATTTTAAGGAACAAGAATCATTCACTATTCTTCATGTTTGGGAAATACTCAAGAGGTAAATACAGTGTTACCAACATCACAGAATTTTAGAATATTTTCCTGAGAGAGGATGCCTGAGTGTCATTTAGGTTGAGTCTAAGGTGTAGTTTCTATTGTTCTGGTATCACTTGATATCTTCTTTAGGTCAAGGTACTTTACTACATGAATGGTATGACTCAGCTTTTCTTCCCTTATGTTACATTTTATACATTAATAAATATGAGAAGAAAACTGAACCTTTACTCAGACATTTCTGTCCTCCTCAAAAAAGCCAATTGATCTGCAAAATCTATGTCTTGCTTTTTCTTTTTCCCCTTTTTCTCTTTTTGAATGGCTTTTTTTCTCTGAATTCTTATTCTAAAATGGACAGATCTTCCCGTAACCTTTCATAAGTCCTAGTCAACATTCAGGTGTCTGCGTGTTTTCTGTGTTTTTGTTAAATGCATAGGCACATATATGCTACTTAAAGTAGTATTTTGAACCTTAAACAAAAGATTTAATAGGTGGTCAATTTGCCATAGACTAGTAGGGCTTGTTTTGGGTTACTATGAGATTCTACTTTATGCTTTGGAATGGTAGATGATGACATTAGGTTCACTGTATGATAAAAACCCCACGGGTAAGCAAAGAAATAGGAATTAGGGGAAAATATATGTGGGAGAGGACTACAAGAAAGAATCTCTCACTAACCATGAGAAAGCAGGGTGACAGGGGCCTGTCTCAAGCACCTAGACACACATGAGCATAGACTGGGAAGAAAACAGAAGATCTCACTGAAGATGTCCATTTCATAAAGAAAGATACTGACCCAGATTCTTCTCAGAGGTACACAGTAAAAAGACAAGAAACAATGGTCATAGTTGAGACAAGGGAAATCGTGATATGTATGTAAGTAAAACAAAACAAAAAATCACTGAGCACAGGTTATCCAGAGATTTTCAGAACTGAACAAGGCATGGCTTTGAGCAACCTTTTTTTTTGGATCCCAGAAAATCTTGAGTAGCTTCAACATAGTCATGCTCCAAGCAGGAATTTTATCTAAAAGGCTTACAGAGGTCCCTTCCAATATTAGTTTTCCTGTGGGTCTTGGTAGATGATAAATAAATTTTTTCTTGGTGATGTTTCTGTGCTTATTTTGTCTAATTTATGGCTGCTATTATGGAACAGAACAGTTCACTGTTTCTAGGATGAGTATAATTTTACAACTGTTTCTTAAAACAATCTGAAATGTCTAATCTATACATATCTTATGTATTATCTATCTAACAGCTGCAGCTATAAGGGTATCTAAAAAGGGGACATTTAGGCTATGTGAATGATATACTCACAGATATAATGTAAAACTTATACTAATAAGACAGTCTCCTTTAACAGTGACTGCCAACATCAGTAAAATTATGCACAATTAATGCTAAGCTTTAGCAGTATTGACCTCTTTGACAGTACAGTGCTTCAGTTTCCTTCAAAAATAATTCTGTGAGTTTCCTTAAGTCTTTGTCTTTAGAGAACCGTAAATCCTTTTTTCTAGGTTGCCCAGTAAGTTTTTGTCTTCAGCTAGCTTTTGTATTTGTATAGAAGAGGGTCAAATCTTTTTAGCCATAACTTGTCTCCCATTTTTTTTCCCTCTAACTCAGCCTTAATTGCTCTATGTAAATGTCCAGTAAGGGTTCAGGGAAAAGTTAATAGACATCATGCATTTGGCATGATTTCCCTGTATTTATTTGTGAAGTTCTGCAAAGACAGATTTTTCACCTTATAACTTTTAAAGTAGTGTTCATATTTAGGAAAAATATATGAACATTATGAAAAAAAAAAAAAAAAGAGTTCCCTGTTGATAATTCACTGTTTTCCTATCATAGTTTGTTTTTCATGAAGTAAGTTAAACCCACAACATCACTTATTTATCCCACAGTGTGTAACAAAGTACTCCAATATAGGGATTCATTTCGCGTGTGTGTGTGTTTGGTTTTTTTTAAAGTGGATTTATTCATTCATCTAAGAATTCTTTTCAGAAGTTTGTTCACAAATGTATATTAAAATTAAGTCTAAAGGACAATGGCTGTGAACCCTCTTTCAACAGGCCTTATCTTATTTTCTTTTGTAGGAAAAAAGAATACAGATTAATTTTAATAAAGTAGAGCATATACATGCTAATTTCACTGAAATCCAATCCTCTGTCAATTGTAAAGCAAAGAGAGCAATTAAAAATACAAATACAATCAAATAAAATGAGATGCTCGGAGGTAAATTAAATATCAGTTAAGAATTATGGCAATGGATTGTGTATTAAAAAAAAATTTATGAAGTAAAAAACAAGGTAGGTAGAACTAAATATAAGAAGATTTTTGATGAAATATTTTAGGAGTAAAAATATCTTAATGACCCAAACAGAACAAGATAATCACTAGATGGATGCAAAAATGTTATTGAAAAGAAGGAAGGAAAGAAAGATAAAAGAAAGTGAAGTTGAAGAGGAAGTTGGAGAGGAAGAAGAAAGGGAAAGCAAGGCAAGGCAATGCTGTCGTGTTAAAACAAATGTAGTTTCTATATTTGTCTGTCATAGTCCCAGCAAAGAGCTTGCACTGAGTCAGATTCACAAAAATCAAAAGCAATTATTTTATTGAGAGCGACAGAACAGATTCAAGATTGCCGTTGATAAATTCACTGACTAAAATAGCGCTACTAATTAAGGTTAAAATTGCTAGCAAAAACAATAATAATACAACAGCCCAGGGGTAACGTTCACCAGAAGGTCAAAGGCGCAGTGCCTGTCCAGCAAGGCGTCCCTGCCTGGGGTGGAGGAAGAGAACGCAGCCCATTGACTGCTCCATCAGGTATCGAGGTTCTTCTCTCCCAATTTAACAGTCATTTTCTCCATCTTTTTATCCCCAAAATTATGTGGTTTCCCTCCCCTAGGTGACGTGTAGTATGATTTGGGTGGAGAGACGAGTGCTATAGTCATATATGTTTAACATGATCTCTGTAATCTTCATTAGCATATGCAGGGATGTCAACTTTAATAGGCAATTCATAAGTAATGAAGCAGAGGTCAGTCATCGGGCACGATAGTCTTTCAAAGAAACAAAGAACTACACAGGCTCCTGTTATTTTGTCTTCACTGACGAAAAGCAGGGCTGTCCTGCCTCCACAGGGCTCCCTCCTTATCTGCATCCCACGCTGGCCGGCAAGGCTCCACTCCCCTGGCTTGCACAAGAGATAGCAAGGCCAGTCTTTATCATTCTTTGAGCACAGAGACCTCACCTCATTATCCAAGTTCCACAAATCCAAGGCAAGGCAAAGACAGGAAGAAACAATTCTATTTTTCTTCAGTACTTGGAAATAGGCTGAGTGTATTCATGTCCTACCAAGTCACTCCCAAATTGAAAATAATTGAGAAAGATATTAGGGAAAATCCAACAAAAATAATGAGACCACACAGAATAAGAACGTTACTAATGCAGTCTGCAGGAATCAGTAGAAAACTTCCTTTTTAAAAGATTCACTTCTGATTTTGAAGTATTAGTATCCTTACTGATAACTCACTCAAATATTTCCAGGCAGGCAAAAATCATGACAGCATCATCAGTCACATGCTACAAACAATGGAAAAAAATTACTGAGATAAATACTGGCATCTGTTTTTCCTACAACTTTCAAATGAGATTTTAATATTTTCAGAAGTACAGCTTTGGCCGAATACAACACAGCTGCAGCATTGCGGGCCCTATGTCGACATTTACCTTGCCATAGCTGAAACTAGGCAATAAAGCACTCCTTCTGGAGATAAACTTATGATGTTAGAAAAAGCCCTGTGAAACTAAAAAATGATTAAACTATTACCCACATGATATCAGACAGAGCTAATATTAGCAGATTTGCAAATCACTAAAAGAGGTGTCAACAATAGTATAATACTGCAAAATACTAAATATGGTACCTTTTTACTGATGTGGCCTGCTCCCTCAGTTAGTTCTATTTTACTTTCGTATTGTGTAAAAGTCTATTACAGATTCCTTTTGTGTAAGGCTTTTACCAGCCTTCTATGCTTTTGTACTTCTAGATTAGATTATTACAATGGAAGGTGAGAGCACCAGGCAGATGCTAGGTTGATGGGTCAGCAACGAACATTAACACAAATATTGATTAAGCCGGGAAGAGAAAACATTACACATTGATAAGCACACAGGCTGTTCCTGTTAGTTCATTAGGAACTCAGATCATGCCATGAGTGCAATTCGTGCCTCACGTCCCCACTGAACTTTACAATGTGTCACAGCAGCCCATACAGGATCACTTTCCAGAATTTAGGTAGAAAGCATATGCTCTGAGTGGAGAGGAGTGAAGAAATGCTTCTCTTAATGTCTGATGAAAATTGTGCAGAGCACTGCATAGATTAATGCATGATCTGTGACCACTGTGAAGTTCTTATGAATTTTAATAACTGCCATGTGTGCTCTGAAGTATATGACACTTTAACTGCTAATTTGTCAGCTATTTTTCAGAAGAAAAAGTTATAGCTGATACTTGCGGAAAGTGTAGACTTTAAATTTAAGTTGTTCATAAGAAAAGCATTGTGGAGAAAAGACATTCACATCCAGAACTACCCATCTTTTTATCAGCTCCAGTTTTAGGAGTTATTGGGCTGTCATTTTGGGGTGAATAGCTTGTTTTGTGAGTTAGGTTGCATTGCCTTGCAAAAAGTGGATAGTGGCATAAAAGCAGGTCTAAATCTGAACACTGGGACGGCAGAGGGGAGGAATAAGTAGGTAGGAATCAGCTTCATTGACAATCAGTTCCTTAAGCACCTAGAAAGACTGCATAATGATATCTGTATGTATCTGTACAGAAAAGCCCCTAGGAAGTGTCTCAATATACTCTAAATGTCAAAAGAGGCAATGATAGACTGAGTTTTACTTTAGCCGTTAGAAAGATACTCATTGTATTGAAGCAAACATTTCGTACACTTCGCAATGAGCATCTAAGGCAGAGCAAAAGAAATCTTCACGCTTTTCTGTGATATATAGAGAACACTAAGCAGAATAATATATTCTATAGAAGATCTAGAGACTTACCGTCTTCTCAGGTTGGGGCAAACCAAACTAAGTTGTGAATTCAGAATTGCATTGTCGTACAACTGCTGTTAAAAGCAGCATCAGGCCTTCGGTTCAGAGGATAAATCACTTGCATATGGGATACATTTGGTTTTTTCAGAAGGAATAAGCTCATTACTTCATACATTTGAAGGAGTGCAAACTGAAAATCTGATTTCCCATGCCACTGTACGTCTGTCAGTTAGGATTTCTGAAATGTCCATCATTTTATTATCTGTACACTGTGGAACCCAAAGACTGGGATTCAAGCAGCAGACATAATTTTCCGTGATGAAGTTAGGATTCTGCTGGTGTTTCAAATTTCTTTACCTTCATCTGGTCCCCAAAGTGAGGTAGCAATTGTTCATAGTATAGAGATTTATAGACTAAACCTCAAATCCACAAGAAACACTTAGCATCTGCACTTAAGAGCAAAATCCATATACTATATGACTAGCATTTTATGTGCCTGAGGAGCCATTGCTACCTTATGCGTTGCTTCTAAAGTTTCTTAAGGACCTGCAGCTGTGTGTGCCCAAGAACTGAAGAGGCTGACTGTTATCTCCAAGTACATCTGTACTGGGTGGAGGTGTCCAGGTGTCACGAGTAGGGGCTGCAGAGGTGGTGTCTGTGAGGAGAGGCCAGTGGCTGCTCCATGTTGGACACAGCCATTTCCAGATGGCTCCAACAGACCCACCACAAGGCGCAGCTGAGCCCTTCAGCCACAACAGCGGTATGTCTGGGAAAATGTAGTTAAGAAAAGGCAAAATGCCACACAACACTGAAGAGTGAGGAAAAAAGTGTGAGAAACAGCAAGCTCAGAAAAGGAGACAGAGGACATGCTCCAGACACCAGACCAAAGATTCCCCTGTAGCCTATGAAAGAGACCATAGGGGGACAATTATCTCCCTGCAGCCCATGGAGAAGACCAGACCAGAGCAGATATTCAGACTGCATCCCGTGGAGGACCCCCACCCCACACCAGAGCAGGTGGAGATTTCCTGAAGGAGTTGCAACTCATGGAGATCTCATGCTGGAACAGGTTTATCCTGCAGCCCGTGGAAAGACCCACATTGGAGCAGTTCTTGAAGGACTGTAGCCCGTGGAGAGTACTCACACTGGGAGAAGGGAAAAGTGTGAGGAAGAACAAGCAGCAGAGTTGAACTATTATGAACTGGCCACAACCCCCACTTCCCCATCCCCCTTGAGCTACTCACTCGGAAGGAGGAAAGAGGTAAAGGAGTGAGGAACGAGGAAGTCCAACTGAGCCTGAAAAATGTGTGTAGGGAGGAAAGGTGTTGTTTTAATTTTTGTCTTTAATTCTCACTATCCAAATCTTTTTTAATTGGCAATAAATTAAATTAATTTTCCTCAAGTCAAGTCTGTTCTTTCCCTGATGGTAATGAGTAAGTGATCTCTCTCTCTTTATCTCAACCCTAAAGCTTTTTCGTCTTATTTTCTCCCTCTTGTTCTGTTGAGGAGGGATGTCTGGCAAGCTAAGGTCAACCCACCACAACATCCATTCAAGATTTTGGGCTCCTGACTACTTTCCCTAAGGAACTGGATATAACAGACATGTAAAGACTATGCCAACACACACTAACACTGAGTTCAGTATGATACACAGCAGTCATAAACATATTTAGTCATAGACTGCAAACTAATTTTTGCACGCTTATAGCTAGCTGACATTGCTTGCCTAGAACATGGGAAATTCAGGTTGAAAACATTTCTCAAACTGGGGGGATAAAACCAAAATACTGCTAACAAGGATAATATCCTATAGCAAAGGGCTTAAAGAGGGAAGAAGACAGAGGAGGGAAGGGAAGGAGGGGAAAGACAAGTGATGTGGCTCTATAATGGGGAATGCTAGATTTCTTCTCCTGGTATTTTTCCTGTGTTTTATCCAAAGGTTATTGAAAGAAAATACATAAGGAATACATAGAATCCCCAAGTGTTTAGTGAAGAAGGCAATTAACTTGCACATATATTTGTCTTCTCCTCAATATTTTTTCCTCTGCTGCATGTGATGAATGCTATCCTGCCCTTGAGAGGCTTGAGAGCTTGAGAGTCAAATTAAGATCTAGTTTCCAGGTGTATCTCTCAACCTTATATACAGTTTATTTGGAGTGCAGTTCTTTTTCCGCTGTAATAAATAAGATATTTTCCTTACGGTATCAGCATATATCGCATCAAAAGGAGAAGCTTTTCCCTGCGATGTAAGCTGCTGCTCCAAATTTACCTTGTAGTTTGTATTCACACTCCAAATTATCTTGATTGTATCTTTCAGTCAAACACCAAATCTGAAATGTCATCTCCCACCACTGTTTTGGAAAAGTTTTCTCTGACAAACATTTTACAAAAAGACATTATCTCACTTTAGAGATTTTTCAAACTAATATGGACAAAAGCAGGCTTGATCTAACCAGGAAGCTGTGTGTCATGGTTTCAGCTGTGATAGAGTTGACTTTCTTACTAGCAGCTGGTATAGTGCTATGTTTTGAGTTTGGGATGAGAATGGTGTTGATAGCACACTGGTGGTTTTGGCTGTTGCTAAGAACTGAAGGCCTTTTCTGCTCCTCATACCACCCTGCCAGCAAGTAGTCTGGGAGTGCACAAAAAGTTGGGAGGAGACACAGCTAGGGTAGCTGACGCCAACTGACCAAAGGGATATTCCATACCATATGAAGTCATGCTCAGTACATAAAGCTGGGGGAAGAAGAAGGAAGGGGGGGACATTTGGAGTTACCACGTGTTGTCTTCCCAAGTAACCATTACACGTGATGGAGCCCTGCTTTCCTGGAAACGGCTGAGTGCCTGCCTGCTGATGGGAAGTGGTGAATGAATTCCTTGTTTTGCTTTGCTTGCGTGCACAGCGTTTGCTTTGCCTATTGAACTGTCTTTGTCTCAACCCATGAGTTTTCTTACTTTTGCTCTTCTGATTCTCTCCCCAATCCCACCAGTGGAGTGGAGGAGGGGAGTGAGTGAGCAGCTGCATGGTGCTTCGTTGCCAGCTGGGATTAAACCATGACACTGTGTAACTGAATCCCTTAGCTCAGGTATTCACGGTGCATTGACTGGTGATAGTTGAAAGACCCAGCCAAAACCTCTAAGAAGGTTACATCTAAAATAAGATACAAGGTATAGAAGAAGGAGGATGGAAGTCAGCTGCCTAACTGTAGTTACCTGGGGTAGCTTTAGGCACTAGGTGGCAGTCTCCTAGACTTCTACTTGCTGGTCAGAAAGATACAAGTCTCCTGTAAGTCTTCTCTCACACCTGTGAGCCCCACGTGAATATCTTCTATACCTAAGAGATCTCAGATGGCATTAGGTGCCAATTTAGACAAATGAATACTGCCCCAAAACATGATCAATGGTAACACAACAGTAAAAGAACATGCGATTTGAGCATGTGCCTTTCCAAAGTTCTGCAATTCTAGCTTGAAATTTTTCAGTATAATTAGTACTACTCAAAACAGATGGTTAAAATTAAATAATCAGAAAATTGCCTTTTCTAATGAAGAAACAAGTTTTACTTAAGTGTTCCTTTTCCAAAAATAGAAAAGAACTATTTATGTTGCTGATGAAGATACTGGATAGTACTTGTCCCAGTATAGACCCTTGCGGGACACCACTTGTTACTGGTTTCCACTTTTACATTGAACCATTGACTACAACTCTATGGGTGCAATCATCCAGCTAGTTGCTTATCCATGTAACAGTCCATCTGTTGAAATCATAAGGTAGGAATGTTGTGAGGGACTGTATCAAACACCTTACAGAATGGAATGGCAAGCAATGAAATCATCACAGTTAAACTTAGAAACCATAAAATGATCAAAAATGGAGATGAGCAGGTAAATGCTTTCTCTGTGATACTAAGGGATGGTTTAAAATTCTCCTTCTAACATACCAGAAAACCTTTCTAAATCGGTGATGCCTTCCAAACTCAACCCGGCTTTACCTTTCTTGCCAGCTCTAACATAAGGATTAAAACTGTCTCCAAGTGATCTCATCTGAATACTTACACCATCCAAGGCTCTATGTCATAGAATCATAGAATTGTTAAGGTTGGAAGGGACGTTTAAGATCACCAAGTCCAACCAGTAACCTAACCTGACAAAACCACTTCTAAACCATATCCCCAAGTACCACATCTACTCCTTTTTTAAACACCTCCAGGGATGGCGAATCCACCACCTCCCTGGGCAGCCTATTCCAATGTTGGATAACCCTTTCAGTGAAAAAATTTTTCCTAATATCCAACCTAAACCTCGCCTGGCTTAACTTGAACTCATTTCCTCTCGTCCTATCACTTGTCACTAGGGAGAAGAGGTCAGTCCCCATCTCTCTCCAACCTCCTTTCAGGTAGCTGTAGAGAGTGATAAGGTCTCCCCTCAGCCTCCTCTTCTCCAGGCTAAACAGCCCCAGTTCCCTCAGTCGATCCTCATAAGACTTGTCCCCCAGGCACCTCACCAGTTTTGTTGCCCTTCTCTGGACATGCTCCAGCACCTCAATGTCTTTCTTGTAGTGAGTCACTGAAGGCATGACCCAATTTTAATGATGGTTTTAAATTTGCAAAGACAGTTTTGACAGTTTTATTTTTTAATTATCTTTAATTGAAAGAGTTTCTGTGTCAAAAATAACCTATAATAATAATGCAAAAACTTGTTCTACTTAAGAAAATAATTTCTAAAATGAAGATTAAAGTTGCAAGAGAAAAGTAAAAAGGTTGTCTATAGGAAGATGATTTTTATTTGTTTTATTATACTCTGCCATTGTTTTCACTGGTAATATGCCAGTCCATTGCCATAGAAACAAGGCCACTTAAAAATGCATCCTGAGTGTTTTAGTCCAAAATGATCTACACTACCAAACATTTTCCCTGTAAGCTAATGTCAAATAAAGATAAAAATATGATTAAAATTTCAATGTCTGAATCGTATAATGGATAAGTTAAGATCACTTTTTGACCTTCATCAAGAAAGAACTTCAGGAGGAAAATTAATATATTTCAGGAAATAAAAATATTAATGTACAAGTAAAGATACCCACTGAAATTGTGTGAAGGAATTCCCTCCATCATAGTGTATTCTAAATTTCTAAAGATAAATTATTGAAACCATAAATTGTTTACGTTTTTTTCTATGTAAACAGATTCAGTGATTTTTTTTTTCCTTTTTAACTAAAATAAAAATAGATAATTAATTGCATTGAGTGAATCTTCATTATTGCAAACCCTTAATAAATGAGTGAAAAGTTCTTCAAAGTAAAAACTTACTGATTTCTGTGTGGGTTGGACTTTCAAAAACAATGAGTAAAACATTTCATTCTTACATTTTGCGTCTATTTGTTCAATTCACATTCTAGGTAGGAGTATTTTATCAATAATTATAAGCTTTCCCAACTATCCTCACTCGTTTCCAAAAATAGTCTATGCTGTTGTATGAAATGTCACCCGAATTTAGAGAATTTATAAATTTTTGAGGGATTGTGAGATGAGAACAAAAAAAAAAAAAAANAAAATAAAAATTTTTGAAGGGGTTAGAAAAAAAAAAAAAAAAAAAAAAAAAAAAAAGAAAAAAGGAAAAGGAGAAAAAACGAGAAAAAACGAGAAAAAAGAAAAAAAAAGAAAAAAAAAGAGATTTGGTAAGTACATTTCCCAAGGATTCAGTTCAAACAGCACACACTCCATAGCTTCAGACATCGACTAGACTAAGTGACCTTCCTTAGAATATATCTCACTGTCCAATGAAGTGTTGTACAACTGTCTTGAAACAGAACTGTCATGTGAATATGCAATTATGTGTGGACTAGTTGTTGAAGCTAGCCCATCAAACAGTAGGTCAGTTGTGTAGGCATGGTACTGCTTTCTGTAAGACAGACATGCCCTCAGAATATTTACAGTAATTATAGATGCCAAGAGCATCCCACTGAAATAGTTGTAAGAATGCAGTTCAGTAATATGTAGAAAAAGTGTGATATCCACAGGCAACTCTTTAAATGAAACTTAAAGCAAAATCAAAATATGCTAAGCCCCACTGGGTCTCTTACAGCTTGTAAATCCGCTGTTCCAACACAGCAGAAACTGGGTGCTGTTCACAGCAACAGTTAGCACTCTTTTGGTAAAATAAGCTTTGTTGTTGTCTTTTCTAAAACCCCATCTCTGAAGATAACTTTTCACCATCTTCTGAGGAGAAGAAATATCTCTCTTTTGCCACTATCCCAAGTTTTCACATGCAGAACCAGGAAACGCAAAGTTTCACTCTCTGAAACTCAGAAGGTACCTCGGGAAGACATCTAATTTAAACTTCTGCTGAAAGTACATACAGTTAAACAACATTGTCTAGGACCTTTTCTAGTTAAATTCTGACTATCTCCTAAGGATGGATATTCCACAGTTTCTCTAGGCAATGCAGGTGAGTGTTTGGTCACTGTTATAGGACACCCACCCTTTTTTTTTTAATACTGAGAATTTTCCATGCTCCCACCTGTGTCTGTTGCCTCTCATTCTTCTGCTGTGAGACTCTGAGAAAAGTTTAACTGTCTCTTCATGCCCTTTCATTAGGTGTTTGAAGACAATAATAAGATCCCCCTCTTAGCTTTCTCTTCTTAAGGCTGAACAAACCAAGTTTCTTCATCTTCTTGTACAGCGTGTACTCTAGCTCCTGATCTTGGTGGCCTCCTGCTGTACTCCCCCCGGTACACCAATGTCTTTCTTAAAATGAGGAACCCAAAGGCAGACTCATCACTCCAGATGCAATCTCACAAGTGCTAGAAGGGAATAATAACATCCTTTGACCTGCTAAATGCATTCTTGCTAATTCTGCCCATGGTGCGGTTAGTCTTCTTTACCACAAGGTCACATTCCTGACTCATTCAATTTGTTGTTGAGCCCAGGTCTGTTTCAGAAAAGGGGATTTCCAACCAGTCAGTCCTCAGCCTAAACTGTCATATGGGGTTCTTCTTTTCCTGGTGCAGGACTTTGCATTTACATTTGGTGATTTTCACGACCTTTCTATTGGTCCATTTCTCCAGCTTGTTCAGGTCACCCTGGGTAGTAGCCCTGTCTTCCAGTATATTAGCAGCTCCTCCCAGCTTGGTATCTTCAGTAAGCTCGTTGAGAGTGTATGCTGTCTCTTCACTGAAGCTGTTAACAAAGCTGCTGAATGGTACTGATCCTCTTATCGAACCCTGAGAGTCACCTCTAGCAATTGACCACCAGCTGGACTTTGCACGCTGATCCTTTGACTTTGTTTTTCCTCTCACTTTATCATCCACTTATATCCAATACTGTAGGAGACCGACAGAAAAACAAGGTGCCTCAAAGTTCACCTGCTGCCATATGTGATAACAAAGGCAGGAAAAGGGTCTCTTGTTTCTCATGACTGTGATCTACCAAGTGCTACCCAAGTGATAAAGGCAGGAAAAGCCTATATGGCGACCGTGTCAAATGATGATTAGTCAAGCAAAGGTGACTGTAGCGCTGATGAGCCAAACTGCAAGTTGGCAGAGAGTATAACCTAGTGCTGTGCCTTACCACAATTGAGACCCTCAACACCGTCATGACTTGAGAACCATGGATCAGCAGGACACTGCTGACTCCAGAGGACCATCGGGATGCCACAGGCCTGTGGTGGTGACTATACTCTTGCTATGCTCCATAATACTTCTCTTTTCTGCCTTTTCTCTACTTCTGGCTTTACTCTATTGCTCATCTCAGTGACTATTGCTGGGAAATAACAATAAAGCCCTAGTGAACAGCATTTGACCTCGTTTGTGTCAATCTCACGCTTGGAATTATTACAGACTCCCCCCAGACCCTTGATTGGACCAAGACGTAACAGATACCCAGCACATACTGCCTCGGATGACAGAGTATGCCATTTAAAAGTGAACTGTTTTTGCAAGCAGACAGCCACTGGATGCACAGGTTACTATGATATCCACAAGCAAAAGTAATTAGTCTCAAAGTATAGTGTCTTCTCTCTCTAAGTCTTGTAACAATCTAGTGAGTGACAGCAGTTTCAATATACCTTTAAACTGAATTATTCTGCTTCAAGTGAAGACAATATATTTTGCAAATGATGGATGAGTACACTGGCAGACAGCTGGAGAAAGGTATTTTCAGCTGTCTTTTAAATGGCAGTCAACACAAAGAACTGTATGTATAAAGCACTGTCTATTAGATCACATGACAGTATTGCAGGCCAGTAAGTATAAGATTACTGTCTTGTATGCATGTCTTTAATAAAAAGGGTTCATATTTCTCTCTGAAGGACTAATAAATCTTCAAATATTTCCTCTTTAATAAATTAATTGCATAATTTAATTCTGCTGATACTGGAACCTTTATTAAAAAATCCTGTTTTCTTCATAGTGGACTGATATTTTTGAAATAAAGAGGAACATTGAGGTTAATTCCTTAATTTGGAGTGCTACATGAAGATCATTTCTGTATAGTAAGCGCTGTGTTTCTTCCCACTCCAATTTTGGTATCTCCAGTTCTCTCTTTTCCTCTGTATTTTCCTTCATTGCCAAATACTCAAGGTGGCTTGTCAGATTTTTATTACCTGTCTCCTACTTCTCTAATTTTTAAAAGTATTGATATTGCCTGAACTGCAGATCATTATTTATATCATTCAGCCACCATTATCCTGTTACATCATTTTGCCATTAGCTCCAAAGTTATGGTACTAATGAGAAGTGAATTAACATTATAAACACCTGTTTCCCAAGACACATATTACTGCATTATAATATTCCCATCTGAAACCTGCAATGGAGAGGACGGTGCTTCTACATATCTCCATACTAACAAGGTACTAGCAGAATTCACATCAGCCTTCTGAATTCAGACTTAAAAAGAGAAGATGTTAAGCCCACAATTACCTGGTTACATTCTGAATGAATAAGGTGGAACAGATTTTGATCCCAGTGCTTATTTTTATTCATATAAACTTAATAAAATGCACGCCAACCTGCTGACCTTCTTCACAGTTCCAACCAGTTTTAAGCTCTGAACATGAATTAAAGAGTGGTACTAGCGAAATTCAGACATTATTAAGAGATCCAGGCTCCAGATGGTCTGCCAGTATAAAAAAAATGTAAAAAAATTAAAGTACAAAAATAACATCTTCTCACAAAGTGTTAATATCATGATGGTGTCTCATGCCTCCTTTTCAGCCCTGCATCAACATTTTTTTCATAAAATACTATACGTATTTAGCATTCTTGTCTTTGGTTTGAGATATTCTCTATGTCATGAGTGCTGCTATGTTTTTATAACTTTCATGCTGATAGGGAATCAAAGGTAATATTGTACTGTATTAATCAAGAAAATGGATGGAGCTTTCTACAGCCTACCAATCACTTGACAAAGGAAAACAGAAAAAGAGATAAGATTAAATTACAGGCTGCTCAACATTTTATACATGCAATGAATAAATTTCCACTTTTACTAACGTTTATTGTGCGTTCTTTGGCACTTGATTAGAAATGGATTTATTTTTTTTAAGGAATGCTCTGTTTAGCTTTAATGACAAGGGGATACATAAAAGAATAAAGAAAAACAAATGATGCAAAAGATGTTAGAGTGGAGAAGTTCTTAGGAAAATATTTTTATTTCTCAAAGAGTTAAAACAGATGACTCTCCTCCAGCCAAGGCAGACACAGAACGCTGTGACTTATGTGAATGTCCTTGGCCAAAGGATAAAATCATCTGCCTGTAAAGGGGATGTAGTTTAAGCTGGTGATGTCAGAAGCTAACCGGACACCAATGAAGCATGACCACAAAGAACAACCCATGCATATTTGTATTTACCCCAGAGTACAAAGCAATTGCAGTTTGATCAACTGATTGCAGTCCTCACCTGGGAAATCTGAAATCACCACCTGTTGTTTTCTTTCGATGCCAGTGTGAGACACTTCAACTGATTTCAGCAGAATATAAAACATCAGTGTACCCCGAGGGGGACGCTTACTGAGTTGCACTCATTTCTGCTAAGCGACCTGCTTGAAATGTGGTATCTACGTTTCAACCGTGGCAGCTGAATTTCTTAAAGCAAGCATCTGACAGCAAATGCAGCTACTCGGAAGCTCCGTAGTGGTTCCTAATATTGGAAAGGTACTAGAATGTAATTATCCTGTCAATATCTGTTATTACTTTCATATATTTATATGTGTGTATGTGTACGCGCACCTCTGACCCTACTCACTTCCCACAAAAATCATATTTTGCCATGATAGACCTTCTTTCCAAGCTGATTCTTTTCTATCAACCTCGGTATTTATAACTAAGGGCCACAAATACTTTCTCTTTCATTTGGCATTTTCAGTCCTTTTTTTTTTTTTTACTTTATATAATATTATTTAAGTGTTATGCTGTGAAAATGCTTTTATTTGGCAAGAAATTTTAGGATTATTACAAATTTTTTGTACATTTGCACTACTAAATAAAAAGCAGAAAAATAGCAGAACTTTCTTTCGTGGAGAAAGGGTTGTTCAGTTAAATGATAAAACATCACAGGACTCACTAATACATAAATACATAGATTGCACAAATAAAGCCAAATCAAGAAATATAGCCTGGAGTTCATATTTTATATAAAACAAGCACTTAAAAAAATCTGCAAAATTGCACAAACCTAAATATGCATCTCTAAATAAATCATTTCACTGTATAGTGAAATAGAAAATAAATCCACATTATTCCATTTTTTATTTTTATTTTGAGTATACTTATATAGTTTGTGTTGCATTGCTAACTTTCCAAAGTGAAGAAAGAGAACATCCTTTGTACATTGTGAATTTTTGAAAAAGAAAAGGGGGTTAGAGAATAGAGCTGTCCAAAATGGATCCTGCAGTACAATGCAACATTTATTCCACCATTCTGGTGCCATTTCAGTTTAAAAAACAGACACACAGCAGTAAAAGTCTTGGAGTAAAGAGACAAGTGAGCT
Source organism: Burhinus bistriatus (assembly GCA_013397275.1). NCBI lineage: Eukaryota > Metazoa > Chordata > Aves > Charadriiformes > Burhinidae > Burhinus > Burhinus bistriatus. The sequence goes on along the minus strand of VYXH01000791.1, from coordinate 178,849 downwards.
CTTTCAACTGCACTCTATTAGCTGTATACTTCCCTTTGTAAATTATAGAACGATGCTTTAAACATTTACTGACCCAAACATTAAAATTACAGCTTCACAGTCAAAGTGACAGATGGACTGGGTGGTCATATAGCAAAGCTAAGAATAAACCAATTGCACCTCAATCTCTATTTAAAACAAAAACAAAATAAAAAATACAATGGCCAAAATTTTAGCTAATTACATATCCAGTTATTTATAAGCTTTATCCTGGACCTAAGGCAATCAAATGTATCTAACCACTGTAATCTAGTGGTGAATAAAGATTGATTGTGGCAAAGCAAGGTCTTTGTCAGCTTGTACTTTGTGGAATTTGCAGTATGTATGATTAATGTGGAAAAGGTCTGAGTATAGCCTTGAGGTTTCTTGCTAGCTCTTACTGCCATCTACTGATTAAACCTATCTTTTTCCCGGGTTTTTGGTTATTTTTGGTTGGTAGTTTTTTTTGTTCTTTGTTTGTTTTTCCGGGGAGGTGCACCTGCCAGACAGCTTCATTCTATAATTTTTTATAGTTACAGTCCTGTCTCAGGAGGATGTTCTTCTGACCTCCTCTAGAGATTTAAGGCTCAAAAGTAATGATCAGGGTCGGGTTAGAAGCAAAGAGCACAGATACAAATTAATTGCCATACTCTTAAGTCAGGAATAGATGGGAACATTCTCCCTGAGATGAAGAAAGCTGTATCCCATGAGTTTGTGCAGAATAGGTAAAATTTATTCTGAAATATCTGCCAGGTTAAATGGAACGCTATTAAAATCCACATTTCATGTTTTAAAGCAATCTGTGCACTGGGCAAATTAACAACATTCTAGTAATGTAATCTCCCTATATAGGGAATAGATACTTAAATCACAGGTCTATGTATCATGATTAGAAATGACATATATTTCAATCAAAGGAATATTTTTAATGTACCCAAGCAAAGTGTTGAATTAAAACTCTGACTTGTGTGATTAGTTCACAAACAAGAAATATGGTTAAAGATTTTCAAACTCTGTGAAGGACGTCATTTCAGAGGCTGAACATTACAGTGGGACAGAATATAGCAAAAAGTAAAGCAGCTTCAGCAGCTGTTTCTGAAGGCTTGAGAGGGTGTTACGGGAGACCATTGCAACCCACCATACTGGCAGTCATTGAGCAGTCTCCACAAAATGCTGAAAGCTGCTTCATAAGCCACAGTTTCAAAAGTCCTTTCCTGTTAGTTTCAGTAGAGTTAAAGAAAACTTAAAGCCTTTCTCTTCTTCAAGAGGTATCAGCCTCTTTAGCTCCTCAGGAGATTCACCTGCCGTGTGCAAGGAAACTTGGCCCCTTAAACCTGCCAGGGTCCTTTCAAATAGTTAAGCCCTTCAAAAGCTTTTCTGAGGAAAATCTAATGAGCTCTTCAGTGAATTTCCAAATTAAAGCGTTCTATCCGTTCGTGTTGATTTCAGGGGATTGGAATCATTTGAATGTTTAGATACAATAGTACTTCAAGAGCTATGGACATACCAAGTAGACAAAACTAACTGTTTTAACACAAAATTAAGCATAATTTAAAAAATATTTTTTCAGTGCTCCTTAAGGAGAAGGAAAAAAACCCAAACCAACCAAACAAAAAGCCCTGCTGATATCTTCTAAAATTAAACATCTCATAAAAAAATGTAGAACAGTGTAGTGATTACTCAGGTTTTGTGAATGATCAGATATGCCTACTATGGGTCTTTATTTTTATTTTTTTACCTAGCATTTACCTCATGCCAAGGTTGCTTAAACTGCTGGCTGCTCTTTTAGGATGGTATATACAAAATTTTTGTGTAATCATTGTCCTGGAAATTGCAAGTGTCGTGGTTTGGGCCAGATTGGCCCAATCCGGTGGAACGACAGATGCTCTCTCTCTCTCTTGCTTCACTCCCGAAGGGAGGCAAGAGAGCGAGAGGAAAAGAGAGACTTAAGAGTTTAGAGAGAGCTAAACTACTTTAATGAAATATTAATAATAAGATAACAAAAAGAAAATAATGAAATAGATACAAAACCGTATCAAGCTCCCAGGATGACAATCACGTCACCAGCAGGCACCGGGGAAGTCCCAGACTGGACTCAGTGACGGACGGGAACTGGATTCCGGAACAGGATCAAAGGCAGATGCACAGACAAGGAAAGAAAGAGAGGAAAAGAGAGAGCGACCCTTTGATCCCTCAGCTTTTATACTGAGCATGAGGCAGATGGGATGGAATACCCTGTTGGTCAGTTTTGGGTCACCTGTCCTGTCCGCTCCTCCCCGCAGGTGTGACCCCTCTACGCTTTTCCGCTTCCGACCCTCCAACGGGGCAAGTAACAAAGTTGGCTGGCCTTGGGTGTTATAGCAACAAGTATAAGCAAGAGCCTCTCTGCATACCGTTCCTTCGCATCAACTGTAAACACGGGTCTTATCACTCTGAGAGTGAACGGTTTCTGCATAACATGCCGTTAATTTCAGCAGTTAGAAGAGGCCTAACTATAAAGTAAAGCCACTGAACAAAATTGGTCCTGTTTTACCTCAAACCAGGACAGCAAGGAAAAATAAAGAGAAGAAAAAGATCAGAAATGGTGTGATATAATCAGTGTATTTTTTTTGAGAGACACATGTAGTATTTGGCCAGCAATAACTCATGCACTGCAAAGCACTCCGCTGTTTCACAAGTTATCATCAACTTCTCATGTTAGTCTTAACTCCATTAATCCCAGTGCTGCATTTACACTTTGATGAATGAAAGAATGAAAAAAATGTGCTCTAGGATCAAATACAGGATTCATATTACTGAAATTCAGATAGAGCTAGCAGAGACATCTATCTTTAACAAAGTCTCCACAGTAGTTAAAGAGAAAGAAGAATGCCTAGTTCCTAATTCATTTTATTAAAACATAGACCAGGTGGACTCTGCTTGCCAGATGACTACTTCACTCCACTTTCTTTTGATTTTGTTTTCCAGTTTGGTTCCAGTCTTTAAGAAAGATGGAGGTGAATGCTGAAAAACATCGGGAATTATGGTAGTGACATGACTGAGTTAATAGACATCATTACCTTGCTTCAACCTCATTACTGCTCTTTTGCTTCCTAAGTATGCCTGCATCCAGCAATTCTTTAAAAGTCTGCTTCAGTTTAGCTATGTGAGTAGTTCATATGACATCAGCAAGACTGTTCACTACTATATAAATAAATGAATGTTTAAGTGTTTTTTTGGAATGGCGCCTCGACTGATATCATATATTTTCTCCTTCCTAATGCACACCCGGGATTCTCAGATAATCTGGTAACAAAAAATATCTTCTCCTTCCTGTGACCTCTCACTCGTCCCCTGCAGTAACATCATTTTTAACATTCATTATTTGACAAATAGTCAAAGCTGGGTCTGTTCTTGGAATACATCCCAAAATAATCCTATTCTAGGATGTAACTACACCACATTTAGACAAACTTTATGTTCAAAGTAGTATTGCGGAACCTTTTTTAACTGTCTGGTTAAAGCTGAATGTCTAGCTTCTTTACTAAAGCCCCTAGAGGAAAATAGTAAATTTTATCATATGCTCCCTTCGGCCTTGAAGATGCATTGAGCAAATAATTAATTGAAAATGTGGCAGGACTACTGCTTTCCTCTTACTGATTTATAAACCCTTAAATTATTTATAATGGAAATGCTGAAACCATCTCAAATATAGTGGCATGAACAGGCTGCTATAAAAACTATGATCCTGTTAACTTGTTAAATTCAATACATTTGCCTAGGTTTAAACTACTTTAGCTTTTTACCACACAGGTAACAATATTAATGAGGTATTATTATTCTTACAGTTTATAGGCAAGTTATTTGCATTTTGTATGCACAAGTAGTAAGATGAAACACTCCAAATCAGATGCATGTCTCTGACAGACCAGAGCAAAATACATTTTGCATGTATCACTTCAACTGCATCAGGACTGGAAATTCTCAAAAAAAATTATTCCTTTTGGTACTACTGTTGGTGTTTTTATTCACTATCTTGTTTATACATGCTAAAAACTAGAAGTGGAACACAAAGGGAAGAGGAAAAAATGGATAGAAGTGTCTCAGGTTTCTAAAGGTGGACAAAACCTTCTGGGGGACATTATCCAGACTATCTATACTACATAAGTCTCTTTGAGTTTAAAGTTTTCAAAATTGCCTAGAACATATTTAAATTTATTTACAATACTGGTGGTACTTTGCAGGACAATTTATATGTCCAAGGTGAAAACTGGAGCTTTTAAGATATATTACTATATAGCTACATATTTCCAAAAGGATGTATTGTTTCTGGGTTTGGTTAGCGTTTTTCTTTCTTTTTTTTTTAATGCTAATAGATATATCATGGCTAAATGCTTGGGAGGCGAGAGTGTGTCAGGAATCTTAGATACTGTGGTAGGTTAGTCTTGGCTAACAGCCAAATGCCACCCAGCTGCTTGCCCCTCCCACAGCAGGACAGGGGGAGAAAATAGGACAAATAAGAAGGAAAAGCTCATGGCTTGAGATAAAGACAGGGAGATTGCTTTCCAATTACAGTTGCAGGCAAAACAGACTTGTGGAAAATGAATTTAATTTATTGTCCATTAAAATAAAAAAGTAATTGTTAATTTTAATAGTGGAAAACAAAAAAAGAAAATTAAAACAACACTTTTCCTCCTCCCTTTCCTAATCTCAACTTCATTCTTCACTCCTGATTTGTCTGTCCTTGCCCTGAGCGATGCAGGGGAAATAGGCAATGGAGTGTGCAGCCAGTCCACAACTGTTCCTCTGTGTCACTCCTTCCTCCTTGTGCTTTTCCCCTGCTGCAGTGTGGGTTCTCCACAAGCTGCAGATCCTGTCAGGAAAAATCTGCTCCAGCATGGGGTCTCCATGAGCTGCAGTACCCACTGTGCCGTGGAGCACCTCCTCCTTCTTCCCCTCTGACCCTGATGTTCCCTCTGCCACCCTTGCAGACCAAAGCCTTCCCACATACACCCAATACAAACAGTAAATAGATATTTAGTTATTTAGCTTAGTAAAGAGGTGAATGACACCATATCTCACTCAAATCCATACTCTGCATATGCTGAAACCTTTCATTACAACACGTAAAACAGTCATCTCTCAGAAAACTAAAAAAAGAATGAACATATTTAAAGTTACAGATCATGTCTTTGTTATCTAATGTTCAGGCTCCTAATTGTTGTTTTGGTAACTTTTTTTTGATGATCCAGCAGACAAGCTCTGCTGAATATTGTGAGGGTGATTAAATAAGTTACTGTCCCTGGCTGTCAGCCCTACACAGTTTCCTCAAGCTGCTATTTCTGATGGAGGGATAATAAAAAAATAATGTGAGTCTGCACCTCAGTCCCATCAGGTCACACTCCAGATTTGTAGTTGGAGCTGATGGAGTTAATTCTACACAACATCGTTTGAACTGAAATGTATGATGGAGGGATTATACCTCCCGTGGTGTTACCCCTGCTGTGTGGGTAATAGCACTAAGACTTGCTCACGATTGTTTAGGTCATTTTACAGTGACTGTCTTGCAACAATGATTTAAAAGCTAATGGACATCTAAATATTTCATACAAAGAAAAAACTGCCTCGATAATTCTCTGCAGCTTTCCAGAAGTCACACTACAAAAATTTACCATAACACTCTTAAGTAGTTGTCTTATTAGTACCTTGTCAACACCTAAACATTCATGTAGTTTATGTCATATAACTAGTAGGCACAGAGCGTGCATTTCTTACTTAGATGAAGAGTACCATATACAGTCTAATCGCATATCTTGCAGGTCAAAATAATGTTTGAGTATACACTGGGAAATTCTCCCTTTTGTTTTCTGAAATGTTTGGGTTTTAACCTGAAAATGTTAGACAAAGCTATAGTGGGTTGGAAGAAGGTTCGAGTAGAGAGGTAGACTATTCAGTTAACTTTGTCACAGATATCAAGCAACTACGATAAGTGACAACAAAAAACTGGGGCATAACAGTGTCTAGGTGTGTGTTGTTACTCGTGGGGAATAAAGTAATGAAAGGGGACTGATATAAAATATCAAAGCCAATAATAGACAATTCTAGAAAGGATGGTGCACTAAACTTTTGCAATGGTATTAATTGAAAGCCCTGTTGGCATCTGTCATTTTCTCACAACAGGTTTCCTTTGTCAATCATTATATTTAAAGGTCTTTAATGACAAGACTTAATCAGACTAGCAACAGCAACATTGTGAAGAGCTTCCTACTTATAGATTATATAATTGTATAACAGGATGACAATTTCATCATCCTTACGAATAAACGACACTAATGGGTATTTCACAGGACTGCTCTAAACAAGGAGAACGTGACATGGGGCTTCAAAAATTTAGCAGTAGTAGAGATCCCTTTTAAATAAAAAGGAATTAGCATTGCATTAAAATGAATTAGCATTGTCAATTATACTCTTATTTCAATGCATGTTAGAGAAAAGGTAATATCTAGAGAGTGCAGTTGCTGTATTGGCAAATATAGAAACCATTACGCAGAAAATAGTTCACAAATGGTATTAAATATTAGAAAAAGAACTGATTTAAAGTATGACTAGAAATATTTGTCCTTGGAAAATGTTGATTGGATTAAAATACTGTTTTGCAAGAATATATCTATTTCATCAAATGTGTTTATAATGAATTACTCAACTAATTTGTTTAATAAAAACAAACTTTCTTTTGAATGTTTTTTTTAATATCAAACTGTCAAAATGAAGTATTTTAACAACTTTATACCAAAAAATTCTGATGGGTTCAGAACAGAATGTTTCAGAATATAACTTGCTGAGAAAAATCCTGATTATCCTTTATTTATTTATTTTCTTCTTTGCAGAAATTAACAGAATACGAATAGAAAGCAAATCTCCAGGAAGACATAAATGAGCCCTTAACTGCCTGTATTACCCTCCATTGTAAAGGTTTAACCAAAAAGAGAGCAAAAGCTTTATAAAAAAATAACTAAATGCTGTTAACTTTTGTTTGAAATACTAATAGCCTGAAATATTTGTGTACTAAACATTCAAATAACAAATATGCTAGCAAAAGTATCTGGGCTAGTTCATGAATTATTCTGAGAATTCCATTTATTTTTAAGCAATAATATTCCTAACAAGAATTTCTTTTCTGTGTTGTTAAATGGAAAAAAGGAAATGTACACCTTTTCTGAGTCTAGAACACTATGAATGAATGGTAGATTTAAAATGTATCTACATCTGTAAAATATCTTATTTCTCAGAAAATTAAATTTTAAGCAGCTCTACATCACAAAAGGATGTTGTAAGGGGTTTTGGCTTGCTTGGTTTTCAAAAATGGAATATTAAAATCAAGAACTGAAGCAATTTTCCGAAGTATAGGAATTTTAAGATGTATGCAATGTCAGATGATTTCAAAAAGTTTGGGGAAATCATGCCTTTTCCTCAAAAGCCCTTCCCTTAATGGCACTGTTTACAGTTTTCCAAAAAGGCCTGTTTGCAGAAGAATTTCAATATACAGATTAACTTGTGTTTTAGCTTTAATTTCTTCTCATTTAGAAAATAGGGACTGCAGATTCATCATGAAGACTGATTTCCTGGGAAAATATTGGGTTTGAATGGATAAAGGATCTACCTCTAACATATTAATTCTTAACAAAATACATGGAACTTCAAAAATTGTAGTTCCGGCTGTTACATTCCATTCTGCAAATGGGAACAGTAATCTTTTTAGAAATAATTTACCATAAAGACTGGAATATTGTGATAATAACACATTTCATTTTAAATCTGAACTTTTTTTTTTTTGGCATATTCTCTTCATCTGTCCTGCAGTGTCATTATAAAGTCCATTCGTGATACTGCTCTAATGTTTATTTGTAAAAATGTTCAAAAGAACAAGTTAACTTTAAACTTTTTTTTTGGCTACTAGATGATGAAAACACAGACTGTAGGGGAAATAGAATGAATTAATTAAAGAAAAGGCTGCAAAGGTAAAACCTTTATGGATGTATGCTAACAAATTTTGCTCTACGATCAACTGTATTCCCATCTGCCATCGTCTTGCTACTCTATTGGTTAACCACAATAAATACAAGCAACATCATGAAACAGAACACACTAACAATGCAAGTTGTACCTAACTCTGCTCTAAGAACTACATCAGCACTCGCCCAAAGTTAACAGCAGATTTCACAATACATTAAATCTTTTCTTATTGAAAATATTTGAGACGCGTGAAAGTTAAGTAAGTTACGAAGATAGCAACACAAGTTAACTAATGATTAAATATTGAAAGATATTCAATAAGCAGTCAGTTACATATCAGCTTTATCTTGAAAAGTTTAATCTCTAATGTACTGTTAGAAAAATGCCAATCTAGGTAATGTCTTCGTTTCTGTATAGTCTATGATCCAGGGTTGTGTTCTTCCTCCTCCTAAGATTATGAACAACTCTCCCCTCCCCTGCTACTTTCCAATTCTCTTGTGATTTCCTTACGCAAAGGTTCAGTATTTTAAAAAAATTACCAAATACAGTAGAACAGTGATTACATCTGCCAGTTTTGGTTTGTACTAAAGTTTTAATGTGAAGATGACAAAATTAGGACTTTCAAAATAGTGCACCAGAATGAAGTACTCCATCTGTAAAATTAAAATTTTTCTTCAATAGTACACAAAACCACTATTTCTGCTGATATCCCACTTATTGGCAAAAGCTTCTCAGTCTCAAAACAAACTATGTTTTATTTGTCTTCTCTTGTGATAAAATAGAGATAATTCACTTAGAAAGTGAGGTTGAAATTAACTTCCTACAGTGATATTTCCAAGTGGTTGACTTTCAGACCATTTATGACGAAATAACTCCAGAACAAAACTATTCATGGGGATAAGTCATTAGATGATGACTGTGATCTGAACTAAAAACAATTATATGTTGGTGCAATAAACAAACACAGAAGAGGGACAAGGTCAAAACTGACAAAATAAAACTATTACAAAAACAAATTATAAGAAAATGTGCAGGCTTTGGCAGATTATTTTGCTGGGGGTGGGGTTGGGGGGTGTATTAGTTGTATCAGAAGTCTTTCATGTCCATCTGCTTTACCAAAATGACTGCAGTGTATTTTAAATTTTAATGTTCATAGTTAGAGAGGAGATACTTGAAATAATGGCTCATACAGAAAATACCAAGGGAAATTTTCCAATAGGAGTGTTAGCTGATACCACTATAATAAATCAACAGAACAGTTTACTCAACACTTCATTTGTTGAGAGGGAGAATCAAGCTCACACTTCACACACTTTTCCTCTTCCTGTCAGGGAGAATAAATATCCCATTTATTTCCTAAACATTTCAAGAAGTGCCAGACACCTGTACTGTTTAGATCCAACATTAATCATTTCACCACCTGTGTGTCTTCTCATTTACAGCATCTTCCTCTTTCAGTTCCAATCACTACTACTTTTCCTACAACAATAGGGAGCAAGCAGTTGGTCTGACAGTATTCTGTTTCTCATGTAATTAGCAAAATACATGGATTTTTAAATTATTTATTGTTTATACCTTAGTCTATTCTTCTCACATCTCTGACAATCTTTTGCTTACACAAGAGATTTATTTCTTTTTTCTTATGGATTAATGATAAAAGGATCTTTAGGAATGTTGCTAAAGGAATTTTTATGAACATAGATAATCAGTAGTGTGCTCCTTTTTTTCCTTAAGGCCACTCTCTACTTCATCTTTATAAAACGATGTCTAATAAATAAAATGGAAAAAAAAAAAAAAGAGATTCATCCTTTTACATACTTAGTAATTGTAACCTTTCTGCCAAGACTTGATTAGCAGCAATGAGGACAACGTTCATGTAATTTGGATAGCTGATAAAGCATTGGTTCAAGACTCCACCCAGAGATATCAGAAGATTAAGCTATACCTTGTGATGCTCAGTTTTCTCCTATTGCAAACAGAAGACAGTTATATAAGCAAATGATATTTAACGGAGGAGAAAAAGAAGAAGATTAAAAGGTAGACAGACAAGGTAACAGAGCATATTTAGTTGCTAAAATAAAACTATCATTTTCGATCTTCTCCTTTGGTGAGGCAATTCCGTGAGGCCAGCTGGTTGCTTGCTTTCTCCTGCACTGACACTTGAGCTACATCTTCTGGTTCTCAAGTTTTGCTACAGTAGCCATGGATTTTGTGTTGTGTGTTGCTCTCTCTTTGCTACCCATTCCCACGCTACAGCTCCACTTGCAGCTTCTGTTACCTCCAGCTCTCAGGCAGAGTACGTGTAGCACAGAGCACTGGCAGTCCTGCATAGCAAAAATTCTTAAACACCTTCTCACAATTCACAGTATATTCATGACTTTTTGGTAAAGTCTCCTGAGTTTCTTCAGACTAAAACTTTTACACTCTAGCTCTAGAAGTTATTGCCTAGGATTGAAGAGAATGCTCACCCAAGGCACAGATAGGAACAGTTAGTTGGAACAGGCTGCTATGCACTCTGATCTTCATAAAATATACATATTTTTACAAGATAAATTCCTCTCAAACATGATAAAACAAAATGAGAACTTATCAATTGCCTCGTTTCAATTATCTTGCCTTTCTCTACCGGATATCAGAAGTGGGATCATCTTTTTTTCAGGCTTCCTACTTTTCTTGGGACAGAAATACCCTGTGATTTACTCTTCCTTTAGGCGTCTGCTACTAGACTTACATAAGGCTGCAACTGAATCCCAATATCATAGCTAAACATAACTCTGAGATTGCAATCCTGAGCAGTATACTCCATGAAAAGATGTAGCAATGTGTAAGTTTTTTCAAGAGCACGGGCTTTTCTTATGTTCTGTACGAAATGAGATGACAGCTAAAAGTAACACAGTATTTGAAATGGTGAGAGGAACAGCTGGAGTGCCTTTGTCCATCTGAACATTACTGATGCATCTATGATATCATTTGGGCTTACTTTAACTACAGGTTTTCTCAAAGAACATGCATACCCTTGGTACTTACACAGTAGCAGTTTCGCTTGTTAATTCTTTTAACCTATTCTTTAACTACATACTGAATGAATTTAGGAAGAGGTCTAAAGTTAGAAATCACTCAGAACTAGCTGAGCAATTAACTAGATTTTTTTTTTTATGTGTAGTGGGACAGAATATGAAACTTTGTTAGTACCTTGCTTTCACAGAGGGATGAAGGATGTAATTCGCTGTGTTTTATTAATGAAGATTCAGTGTGCATCAGAGGACTGTGTAAAAATAAAGGGAAACTTAAAATGTCACCATTACATATAATGATATAAGCTGATGAGAAAGCTGGAAAAGAAAGGCAACAGGGATAACAGAACTGACAGTGCTTCTGAATGTCTCAGGCACAGCTAGAAGCAACGAAGAATATTGATTCAAAATCAGAACATCCATTGATCTATCTCTAGTTTTTATATCTGGGTTGCTCTTAATAAGTATAAAGAGTGTATCTCCAAAACTCAGTGTAACAAAAATTAGGTCTACTTTGGAAAAAAATAATGAGAGAAAGACTTATTCTCTTTCTCATGCATTTGGGGATTTTCAGGAAAAGAAAAATGGAAAATGGAGGATTGAAAATACCAGTAGGAGTAAAAAGAGGATGGCTTAGCTTCCTTGGGACTCTTCATTTGTACACCATTAGACTTACTGTGTTGGCCTGACCTTAGTTGGTGAATAGGAGCAATGAGGAACTGCTCAACTAACCATAAGAATCAAACTAAGAAACATTGAGTTCCACTGTTGTCTTCTCTTATATGTATGTGTTCTTCCCCACCTCCCAATGTCATTTTTCTTCTATCTCCTTTTCACTAGCTTGTGAGACACTACTGAAAAATGAGATGAAATGACCCAGCCAGTTTTTGCTCAGACCCAGGAAGATCAGCCATTTCATATCACAGGCAGAGGAAATGAGCCAGAGGATACTTGCCAGACCAAGGACTGTCAGCAGCAATTGTGTTCTATCAGTGATGTTTTCCTCACTCACATCATCCTACTCTTCTTTTAAGTTTTGGCTGTGTCTATGTATGTTGCATTAAAAATGGGGCGGGGGGAGGTGGGGTGGTAGTGGCAGAAGGTGACTGTAGAGCTAATTATTTTCTCCTTACTATGCAGAAAATAGATGCTTGTAATTGTGTTTCTCTTTCTAAGAAACAGACTTTGACAACAGACTTGAACTGAGGGATGGCCTTCCCCTTCTGTTCCTCTCCTCTCCTTTCTTCTTTTTTCTCTATAATCACTTGATTTTAAAACTCTGTGATTATTTTTTTTATTTAGTATTTATTACTTTCTGTAATATAGTGGATAGTTGTCCAAAGGTTAATAATTATCAGGTATGTTTGTCATATTATTCTGTGAGATCTATTCAAAAGCACAGAACTTGAATATTGGTTTAATGTTGAGCCACTGTACGGTGATGTCTTTGACCCTTTGTGTTTTTGAACACATTTTCTCTCCTTAAATAAACACAACCCCATTTAGTCTCATAAGTATGTTGATCACTGAGTGAATGTCTGACCCAGGCTTCACCTAATTCATCACTTTCAAAGCAAAAGAGATTGCTGTTAACATCTAGTCTGACTGCCTCCACTTAATCACTTTGTTTCGCATTCTAGCAGTGGCGTATTCCCCTGCTTTTGTTTCATCCTTATCCCTTCTGAGAATTACCTGATTTTTTTCTTCCTCAATGAGCTTCCTTTAACAGTTGTGCATGATTCTGCACATGTATCTATTGATATTTCTGGGGGTTTTTTGTTTATTTCTGAAGCAAAACAGATCACTAATTCATAATATCCTTTGCCATTACGGTCAATATCATGCAGTCTTTGCTCTGCATCCAGTCTGTATTGGGAAAATTGTGGATGGCCACCAAGTTGCAACCTTAACCTGTAAAATGTTGGTTAAGCTCTACGAATTCATCTAGATTCCCTTTGAGATAACTACAAAGAAGGTACCTCCCATCAATACCATTTCCCTTAGATTACCGGAGTGAATCACCTGCATGTGCATACATTTTCCTCTGTTAACCATACCAGTAGCTTCAATGACTAACATAGACTGAAATAGTCACCCTCTGAATAGAAAAACTGCATGGGAAAAATCACAAATTTTCATTGTGTAAATTGTCTCTGTCATAAAGAAACATTTCCTCTGAATTAGCTTATCTTCACCAGAGCCAAAACCTGCAGTCTTACAGAGTTTCTACTAAGATGTTGTTGTTAGAGTCTTAAGGAAAGGCTATTCATAACGAATTTATTTCTTACGTTTTTCTAGGAAGCAAACCTAACATCAAATATAAAGAATAATAGCCATATTGTCTTAGCACATAGTTTTAATGAAAAAGATACTGCATTTCCAAGTGCATTAATTACATGTTAAAATACTCCAGCTCTTGACTTTATTGTTTCCTTATCAGATTTTTTTTAAAATAGACCTGTTGGTTAAAATTACTTTTATTGCAATAAAAATGAACTTTTCCAGGAAAAATTTAGTAGGCTATCTTTATTATGTTGCTTCTTTTGTACAGATGACAATTTAAAATAATTTTCCTTTACTAAAACTGATTTTAAAGGATTGTATATCCTTGTTTCAAATTAAAAAGACATTTAAATCTTCTTTTATGTTCTAATTCTTCACCTTTAATGAATTTAATTTAATTCTTAAACTTTAATCTATATATTGAGCAATATATTTAATTATTATATATTTGGGTTTAAGTATTTATTGACATTAAATAATTCAGTATTAAGTTCTTAAAAGGGTAAGAAAATTTTCAATGAGTTATTGCAAAAATGGTACCATATAAAGAATACTGTCATCCTTTGTATTTAAATAGGAAAGGAAGGATACTGTACAATGTTCAGGAAAGCTGGTTATGACAAAACACACACAGCTACCACTCCGAAGATTAAATAAATGCCATTTCTGTTAAAGTAATCTGTTCTCTTACAGGCTCAGATTTTTATGATTTTCTGATTTTTCTTTGCCATTTAGAATTATAAAACTTGATTGGATTTTTTAAATCTATCATTCCTTAATTTATATAATAATTTGATTATTAAAATTCAGTTGAATTAAAAAAAACCCACAACAAACACCAAACACCCAGCATTCAAATTATTCATTCTGTTACTCAGAAAGAAATGTCAAACTTGCCCCCAAAAGTTTTTCTGTATTTAGTTTTCACTCTGCTAGCAGTGCTTCTGCTGATTGTCATGAAGTTTTGTGTAATAACCACTATAAGCACTTACAGGAACCTACAGATGTTTTCAACAGTAGCAAAAGTCTCAGGTCTTCCTGTGTACCATTAAGCTGTCACTCATGATCCGTTTTTTGAGGCACTTTATTTACCTAACTGCCATTCCTGATACAACTAAGGATTTAACAAGTCACATTTCTGTAGTTGCAACCAAGCCAAAGTAGAAGGTGGCTCTTGCTGCCCCATGACACCTGCTTTTCACTCCTTTTTTGCAAAAGTTTATCCTCGCATACACTATTTAAAATCTTCTACTTATTTTATACCTGATTCTGTCAAAAACTCTGCTATTGAAAGTATTCTGTTTAACCCAGATCATCTTGGAAATGCAAAATTTGAGGCATATGGTTAACATAGCAGATCTCAGAAGACAGTGATTAATAGGGTGCAAGCAGAGGTCAATACTATTTTATTCTGGCACAGCAGAAGCCAGAGCAATATAACTGATTGCAGTCTAAATTTAAGCCAAGAAAGAGATTCACATTGCTTGTTTGTTCATTGTTTTTTGGGGGTTGTTTCCCACAGCTGACGAATACCAAAGGGAGGCGGAGCAATAGGAGTCTGAACACCTCAAAGCTTGCTCTATATAACATGTGTAGTATCCATATAAAACCGCTGAAACAACACCACTGAAGCCATGGGAGAGTCTTGTGCAGCACAAAGCTCAAATTTGAACCCAAATACAAAAAATCATGATAGATTACAGGCTTCAGAGGTGGGCCTGTGCCAACCTCATGAAGTTCAACAAGGCCAAGTGCAAGGTCCTGCACGTGGGTCGGGTCAATCCCAAGCACAGATACAGGCTGGGTGGAGAGTAAGTCGAGAACAGCCCTGAGGAGAGGGACTTGGGGATGTTGGTAGAAGGTTCAACATGAGCCAGCAATGTGCACTCGCAGCCCAGAAGGCCAACCACACCCTGGGCTGCATCAAAAGAAGCGTGGCCAGCAGGTCGAGGGAGGGGATTCTGCCCCTCTACTCTGCTCTTGTGAGACCCCACCTGGAATACTGTGTCCAGCTCTAAAGCCCCCAGCATAAGAAGGACATGGACCTGTTGGAGCAGGTCCAGAGGGGGGCCATGAAGATGATCAGAGGATTAGAGCACCTCTGCTATGAGGACAGGCTGAGAAAGAAGGGGTTATTCAGCCTGGAGAAGAGAAGGCTCCAGGGAGACTTTATTGCAGCCTTCCAGTATCTGAAAGGGGCCTACCAGAAATCTGGAGAGGGACTTTTTACAAGGGCATGTAGTGATAGGACGAGGGATAATGGCTTGAAACTGGAAGAGAGTAGATCAGATCTCAGGAAGAAATTCTTTACTATGAGGGTGGTGATGCACTGGAACAGGTTGCCCAGGGAAGTTGTGGAGGCCCCATCCCTGGAACTGTTCAAGGTCAGGTTGGATGGGGCTTTGAGCAATCTTGCCAATGGCAAGGTGATTGGAACTAGATCATCTTCAAGGTCCCTTGCAACCTAAACCATTCTATGATTCGTCACTGATAAATAAAAATGTGAACACATTCCTGATAAAAGAAATAGAAATTAAGTAAAAATCTTATTCTAAGCGAGTTAAAGAGAGAAAAAATTACTGAAATTTTTTTTACCACTTTATTCTATTTACAATCTTGTTCATATGGAGAATTGCCTGGCGAAAAGCTCTGCCCCTCTCTTGTTGAGCTAGTTGCTGTATGAATAAGACAGGAGTAGATAGGAATGCCACTGCAGTGAAATCCTCCAAACTCTTTAACCCAGCTTGTTTTTATCCTGGACTGATCAGTCTCTGAATGGTTAATTCCTGTCTAATGAGACAATGAAACTGGAAGTTCACCTTCTTTTATTAATATCTAACTAAGTATGCTTTTCAGTCCTGATTACGAGATATTTTTGTACTGCAGAAATCACTAAGGACCGATAAGTTTTAAAGATGAAAGGAAGAAAAGTTTAGAGATTCTGTAAGAGAAATAGATACAGACAAAATTAAAATCCAGTGACATTACAATGGAAGTGCCCAAAGAGATTCTTCTTTTATTTCCCCACTCTTTAGCAGGTAAATCTTGTAAGAAGCAGGTTAGGGGTTTTTTTGGTTGGATTATAGCATCATCTTCACCTGCATTGAGGTTCACCTGCGTCTTTAGCCATTAGCACAATCCACACCCAAGACAAATTAAACTTTTAATGAAATCCAACAAAGTTCCAGAGCAAAACACTTCAGATTCACTTAATAAAAGATAAAACCCAACCAACCAAACAAAAAACCCTCCGAAAACCAAAAAACCACCACCAAACCCTCCCAAACCTGTCATTTCATAGGTTCAAGGTGATGAAAGCCATCATGGCTTAGGAAGCCATTGGACTATTGCTGGTTTACCTCTCTTAGAACCTTAGAAACCTGAAGGTTGATAATCCTTTCTAGAAATATTGTGGTCTCAGGACACCATATCTGAATGTAGACACTGTAAGTGGTACAAAATTCCATCTTCTGCAATTAAAGAAAAAAGAGAAAAGGTATATGTATATATTAGTAAATAACTCTTCCCAAAAACATTTGCAATTCATTTTAGTCACCTATCAGTTAATTACCTAGATTCCATCTCAAACTGTCTTAATTGAAGACCTCTTCAGAGAGATCTCATCAGCTTATCAACTTTCTGGTGCAGTAGTAATATGTTGACTACTATGGCAGCTTAGAACTACTGTGGACTAGATATTTAGTTTTTCAGAGTTTAAGTTAGGTGCATTGTCCTTGTCACTTTTGATCCTTCCAAAGTCAGATATTGAAGCTGATCAAGTAAGCTAAGGCACAGGTAGCATTGATGGATGTGGATAGCCTTTTCCCTTTTATAGGTGAGAGACAGCCAACTTAAGTTCTTCTAGATGTCTTCAGCATCAAATGACCCCTGAATACCAGAGGATACTCCTGTCTCCTTTCAAAAGCACATGTGAGGCTGTGAGAAAGTGAATCTTTCAGAATCTTCATAACAAGCAGGCAAGTATAAATTCTTCTTTTACATAAAAATAAATTATTCATACATTTTTTCATCCTTTTCCTTCCATCTCTAGCAGCACAGTTTCTTTGATAGACATGACAAAAGCAATGTCATCTGTACAGAGTTAGGAATAAAAATCAAATTCAGAACAATGCCTATTTAAGACAAAAAAACTTGCATTGAAAAATCCCTTTGAGTTGGTGACAGAAACAATGCATTAATTTGCTGTGTCTTTTTAGTAGCCTATTCCATTTGTTGCACAATAAATAATTCATATGCAATGTATGTGTGCTATATTGTGTTTTCAAATTTTATTATAAATTATTTTCATCCAGAAGTTCAAATAATGACGGAAAATTCTCCAACCTATTTCTGCTTGAGGTTGGTGAGTACATTCTCTCTTTCTCTTCCTTTAAACTTGGCAGTAAGCAATTGTGCTTGCCCATAGTTCAGAAATAATGGCAAAAAGTCAAGGAATTTGGCTCCTTTATCTTTCTTATATTTATTCTTGGCTCAGTATTATAAACAAATTGAGAGTTCCCTACCACCAGCTATTTATTTCCCATGAAAATAAAGCTTACAGTCATGGAAGCCTGATGATAAATCCTAACTGTAACGATCCAAGTGTCCATCCCTTTGGGCTACTAGTAAGAAGAAGAAAATATTAAATGGTTACAATTTTGCAAAAAAGAAAAAAAAATTAAGTGGAAATAAAAGGGGAAAAAGTCTTACTCTAGACCAAATAAGACTATTTTAGAGCACAGAACATAGGCATGGATTTATACAGGTCTCTTCTTGCTTCCAAAACAAGCAAACAAACAAGCCAACAACGAAGCACAAAAACTGGATATATGAAAACCAGCCTCTATTCAAAGCTTACTTAGTTTTCAAACTTGACATAAAGTAGGAACCAGTTTTCCAGCTATCCTAGGAGAAGCCGTTTGGTATTTAACTTGATGAAAGGATGACTGACATATTATTAAGGCACCAGACTGGCTTTAGATACAGAGTTCACCTTGGGTCCACCATACCTCTCATCTATACTGTAGCCAAGATTTGGAAAAGCATTGGTGGAGTTCATACTGCATCTACACTCATAAACATATTTACAGGGAGACATTGAACAGACTTGATCAGAACATGTCCTGTCCTAATAACTTTTTGGTAGGGAAGCTGGTTTTGGAGTTGTTTTGTTTTTTAAATTATATGGTTCAATTCCTTTCTTGAAGAAAAAATATTCAGGATTTTTTTGTTTTAAAGTGATGAACAACTCTGACTAAAACTGATGGTTTAGGTGCCTTAGATATGGAAATTGTTCTTGAGATAAGAAAGTATTAGAATATTTTCAATGAAATAGTTTTTAATCTAAAATACAAATTGAAAGGTTTTTAAGTAGCTAATGCTAGAAACTTCTTCATGTACAATATGGACAATATTTTTATTCAAAAAGAGAGGAAAGAGTATCCTCACATTTGGAATAGACTGTACGGGATTAAAAAAAGTCAACTTCAAGTACATGCCTGCTTGGCTGAGACCAAGGGACATGAAGCAAACTTATCCTTTTTCCCAGATGGGTGCCTTGACCTGCCTGATGGCTCTGTTTTTTCAAATAAAATCTTGAAAGTTGTGACATAGATCTTGATGCACAGCAGGGAGTTGTTGCAGGCTGTAAAAAAATTTTTCTTGCTCAGTTCCACTTGTGCCTTTTTGATACAACCGGTTTATTTCAAGGTATAGGAACATAGAACTTTAAAAAGTCAGATTCCTTTACAATATCTTGGTCTGACCATCCCAAAACAGTCATCAAGACCATGTTTGAAAACATGAAAATGTTATGATGTTTCCAAATGTCAACAGGAGTTCAATTCAAGGAAGGGACAAACAGTAGGTTAGCTCTTGATTTATCCAAGTTGATTCACTCATTTGTAGTTGAAATAGCTATAATATCTAAAAATGTTATGTAGTCTCACATCAACATAAAAAAAAATTAAAAATTAAAAATTGCTTGAACTTTTAGTATTATTTTAAATTCTTGGAGAGCTATTTCTGAATTTACTATAAAATCAATACAGCAAAATCTTTAACAAACACACATTCTGTTTTTTCTAGACAATAAAAGAATGAGTACATCTTTGTTTACGTCCAAGGTTGGTAGTATCACCACATAACATACAGTAAATAATACCCATAACAGCCCTCTACCTCTTTATAATTTCCTCCTCGAAGTTTTATAGTTCCCTGGTGAAAACTATGTGATCTTAATATCGGATCTATTAATCTTTAATAGTACATTTTTAGTATCCATAACCCTTAAAAAATCATCAAAGCAATAAACACATACAGATAAAATATAACATATCTGTATTTCTGTTAAGGAAATTTGAATTACACTGCACTCCTTAAGGTACCACTGAATAAGGAGCCTTTAAATCAATGTTGTTATTATTATTGTTAGGTTTAGTGTTTTCATTACAGTACCACACAATGGCTCATATCATTGATGCTCCATTGTGCTAGGTACTGTGCCATGAGTCAACAAAGGCAGCAAAAATGCAGTAATAACAAAATATGAGGTTTTTTAATGTCAGTTTTTCCTTGCTAGTCTATGTACTCATTTATTTTTAACATGTACAAGAAGGAGCCTTTTTTTTTCCCCTTATTATCTGTAGATGAAATTGAGACTTTCCGGGAAAGCTGTTATTTTGGGGTAATATAATAAGTCCAAAAAAAAAAGTATATTTTTTTGAGACATATAATCTAAAGTGGGGAACCTTGAAGCATCAGGTCAAAATACATTTCCTAAATTCATTTAATGTAGAAAGCTAAAGGGAAAGTTGCCCAGCTTTTCTTCTCCCTTCACTATACAGAGAATGTTTTTCAGTGTAAGAAAATCCTGTTATAAAGACTGTAGGGAGGTCACTGTGTCATCCAACCATCTTCCCACATGGGGAAATCCAGACCAGAATACTGTTTAGTGCCGTGTAAAATGTTCCTCATGATCCAGCCAAGTGAGGTTTAGTTACTCTAAAAAGTCTGATAATCAAGAAATAGAAATATAGGTATTCTTCAGTGGTAGAGGAAAATATATTATGCAGGATCCAACAACTCAAGAGAGACAATGCTGCCACAGCTCCATGTCCCCAAGTCCAACCAGCAGTGAGGCTGAAGATGTATTCCCAGCAGGCAGATGCGCACAGACCATACATGTACACCACACATACGCACTTATATACATATTAATACACATATACACATCCCTAGCCACACAGACCACAGAGAGACAGAGCACTCACATGAACACATACAGCACCAACAGCCTCATCTTGCTCCCCTCTCTTGCTTAGTGGGATGGAGGTCCAATAGTGAGAATATATGTATATGCACATTCCAGCAGCTGGGCTCAAACATTCTATCTGCCCAGTAGCTGCTCCCTGGATCCCAGTCTCCACAGTTACTGGCACCTGGACGTAGGAGCCCCAGAGGCTGCAGCCCCACTCCACTGACTGGTACAGACCACCACTCACTCATGCAGACACACCACACAGCTGGCCAGGACTCCCTTGATACCATAGCCGTCCCACTGTTCTCTCACGCGTAGGAATACACAGATGAGATCCACTTCCCCCCTCACTCCCAGGCCGCTTGGTCCATTCACCAGCTAGTCCAGCTTGATCTTCACTAGCTGTCACACATTCACTCACACACCCGCACTCACTCCAGTCATTGGCGCCACAAACACATGGGCTCTTGTGACTCAGACTGATGTTATACTATTAAAGCTATTCAAATTTATCTATATAAATCCAAAATCAATAGGAAAAAATCTTTATTAATGCAGTTAGCAAGTGTAATGGAATGAATATAATAAAAAAAGCTGCACGCATATTAAAGAGTATCCTCTTTATCGTCCTTTTATTCAAATGAGATGCAGCTTAACTTCTTTAAAGTGTCTGATATTTTTATAAGATTGCATGTAAGACGGCATTCCTTACCGTATTTCTTTGCTTGGTTTGTTGGTTTTGTTTTCTTTTTTTTTTTGTTTTTGGAAATGGTTTGAAGATAGGAGAAATTGAGTGAACACTTCCTTGACACTGAGAATTTTCTCTGTAAATACCATTGTATTACCCTCTGTAATGGATTGCAGAAAAGAAAAATTTGAAAACCAAGACTATGAACATAATTTATCTTCTACATTGAAGAATGAATAACCCTTGAAAGGATCAATGGATTCAGATCTAGTCTGATTTTGGAATAAGGAACATTAAGAGGACAGCTAGGCTGTCAGGGCTAGTCAGGCTGGGTTTTGCTTAGGAGTCCTCTCTACACAATCATTTTGGACACAAGAGTATGATAATAAAATGACTCATACCTATTTCATTTATTTTTGCAAATCTGAACTGCTAACGTTACCTCATTAGGTAAAAGATACAGTATAATTTGACTTTTGTTAACAGTGATTTCAAAATTTAAGTCAATAAATGTTACTCATTTTAAAAAAAAGCACAAAAAGAACTTGATATAAGAAAGAAAAAACTTGCTTTAAAATCAATTACAAGAATACAGGAAATGCAAATTTTAATTGTCTTTTAATTCAGAAGACCAGTAGGGAAAGAAAAAAAAATACAAAATACCCCCAACTGTTGTTTTCTAAACAACCATGTCTATTCTCTTCTTCTATAACAAAATTAATAATACACGGCAATTGTAAAACAATTTAGTATAACATTGCATCCTATTGAACAAAATATTTTAAATTTTAAAAAGTAAATCTTATGGTCAAATATAAAAAAATCCAAGTAGTAACTTTTTCTCCATAGAACATCTGAAAAAAATTTGAAAAATTCTACAATAAAGACTAAACATTTAATACAGTTTATTTTGAAATTTTGTTAATTATTTAGATATTTAATAACTCCTTATTGCTCTTCCACAATTAAATATTCACACCCAGGTAAACTTACAAATAACACTTTTAAATTTAAATTTGCCTCTCTCCTTTATGCACATGATTGAGTATAAATAATTTTTTCTATTCTTGTGACACATCATCATTAAAAGGATCAATGGTGAAAACAAAAGCCAATTAAAATCTTTCAGATATCACAGAAAAGATTCAAGTGTTTGATTCATATCTCTTTTTTTTTTTTTTCTGGAATACAGATATTATTCTGGTTCTATTAATATTTGACTCCTGAAATGAGAAGTGGGCAGATAGAATTTTCACCTTTATTAAGAGCGAAAAACATTTGCACATTTAGGATTGGATTATCAAGCTTTCCCTTTCATAACGCAAGAGTTAAAACACATTTTGTTCTAGGGACCTGTAACCGTTTATACCAGCTGCTTCCTGGAATTTCTGTCTTTCACACTTCCCATCACTAGATTTTTTTCCTCATTAAATAGGATTTTTTTAGTTGCTGCATTAAACAAGCAGAGGGATTGAGCTCTCACAAGTAACCCCTGACTTGGTCCTCATCCACTGTTAGTAGTTCTTCTTGAGCTCTCCTGTTAACTGCAAAGACCTGGGAGACCTTGTCAGTGAAGAAGAAGGCAAAGAAGGCCTTGAGCACCTGTGGTGAGTTGACCTTGGTTGGCTGCCAGCTGTCCATCAAGCTGCTCTGTCACTCCCCCTCCTCAGCAGGATGGGGTGGAGAAAATAAGATTAAAAACTCTTAAGTCAAGATAAAAACACTTTAATAAAGAAAAGTAAAAGACATGCACAGATGCAAAATAAACACACAAACAAACAAACAAATTCTCTACTTCCCACCAGCAGGCAATGTCCATCCACTTCCTGAGAAGTAAGGCCTCAGTGCGCGTAGCGGTTGCTTCGAAAGACAAATGCCTTAATAATGAATGCCCTCCCTCCTCGTTTCTCTTAGCTTTTATTGTTGAGCACAACGTCACATGGTATGGGATATCTTTTTGGTCAGCTTGGATCAGCTGTTCTGGCTATGTCCCCTCGTAGCCCCTTCACCATCCCCAGCCTACTGGCTTTTGCAGGGAGGGGGTGGGTGGGATGGGGTGGAGATACAGCCTCGATGTTGCAAGCACTGCTCAGCAGTGGTCAACATATTGGTGTGTTATCAGCACTACGATGGCTACTATGGGGAAAATTAACTCCACCCCAGCCAGACCCAATAAAGTACCTCAGCCTTATCTTTGTCCACTGTCACTAAATCACCAGCCCCATTCAATAATATCCTCACATTTTCATTTTTCAGACCTTTACTACTGTTGTAACCATGGCTATTCCTATTGTCCCTGAAGTCTCTTGCTGCGCTTGGATATCGGGAGAGCAGACTTCAGCTTCCTCAGGAAAGTGATCTTGCCTTCCTCCCTCATGATCTTGAACTCCAGTATATGGTTAAAGCCAGAGTATTTCATGGTTGCTACTGACAAGGCAGTTGCTGAGCAGTTCTTCCTTGTTACTGGATAGCAGATCCAGCTATGTGTCACATTTGGTTGGACAATCTAGTAACTGTGTTAAAAAGTTATCACTGAAAACTTTTTATCAGAATGAAAAGGAATCTCTACCCTTAGAGATTTTCAAAAGCTGTCTGGACATAGTCCTAGGCAACCCGTTCTAGGTGACTCTCTTAAGCAATGTGGAACAGGCCAGACTCTCTCCAGAGGCTCCTTCCAACCGCAGCCATTCTGTGATTCTGCGATTTTGATACCCTCCAGAAATCTTTGTGACTGCTTGCATACACTGGTTTTGCCCTTCCAGTAGATATCAGAGAGGAAAAATTTCCCCATGAGAGCCAGATTCAGGGATACAGAAACTTCCTGAAATTGTTTAAAGAAAGCTTCATCTACTTCTTTGCCCTGATCGGGTAGTCTGTAACAAACTCCCATCACAATTTCAATCCTACAAGTCTCTTCTCTGATCCTGACTCCTGCAGGAGCAGTAATAATTATCTCCTCCTTTTCTTGCTGTTACGTATGGATGATATTCCTAGACCTAGTGTTTCTAAAAAGATACGTCACTGTCATAACTTCACCCCCTGTTGTACATAGGAGGTACACATCGTATTTATGACACTATGCCCTGTGATGGTAAAGGTCTTTGGAGGAAAATCATAAATGGACATTTACATATCCATTTACATATCCATATACAATTTATACACCAGCTGCTTGCACTTCTAGAACAACACCCACCTCCAGGCCTCCTCCCAAGTAACTTGCTTAGAAACTACCCATCTAATATCTCCAAAAAATGTTGGAAATGAGTGGAACAGCAGGACAGAGAAGTGTATTTGTATCATGAAATGGGCCATTGACAAAATATGTAGATGGGAGAATAAGCCTTTCTCAAATGTCAGGCAATTATCTGAAGCAGGTCACAAATTGTTCTTTTTTTTTCCTAAAATACAGTAGTGTACCAATCGTCAGATTAAATACGTGATACTGCCTCTGTTATTCCAAGATACATTAAGGTTTTATGTGTACCATTTGTAAATTTTCATCCTTTCAAATATTTGAGGTGTTTTTCCAGAAACTCATCAGCATCACTTTATTCACTAAGAAATGCAGTTATTCAATAAATGTTTAAGGAAAACAAACAAATAAACAAACCCACAAATCAGTGTATGCATTAAGTCCGGTTTCTTTTAATATTCCCAGTTAGGTTTTCAAGAGCTTTAACAATGGTTACCAGCTGCTACCTTCATGAATTGTACAAATTTTTGTAGAATAAACAGCAGTTTCATGGCAAAATTTGCATAGCAGTTAACATTATTTATATTGTTAAACCCGGGAAGCTGGGTGCCATTTCTGCCAGCAATCTTGCAGTTTTCATCTGCTGAGTTGGCTCCATTTCAGTTAATCCTTTTGTTTTAGTCAGGTTCTACAGGGGTGCATTTTGGAAAACAAGGAAGTAAACAGCGATGAACAAGCTTTTCTGGCTAAAGAAGTCTTTCAGCTGATCAAATTTAGGAAACTGAGTGTGAAATTATAGACAACTTCAAAAAGCAGTAGAACACACAATGCAGACTACAACTGAGCTGCTTATATCAATGAAAGTATTACTATGAGTCAAGGCAATACTGCATCGTACATCCCAGATCAAATATGTGGTACACAGTATTTTTCTCAGCTAATTTTGAGTAGCTCATCTATTTTGGGGTTTTTTTTGATAATTAACATATTTTTTTTCTGAGTCTGGCAAGGAAAGCTTAGATAATATACTAATGTATGTATTTATTTAGGTTCCTTATACCACCTCCATTTTTGTCATGTCTTTTTGAGCTCTAACCTAAAAAGTCTGCTTATCTGAGACTTATCTGTATGAGTGTCACTTTTTGATGAGCTAATTTAGTAATACAATTCTCTGTATTGCTCTACATCTTCAAGTTATTTCTGATGTCTGTGACAGTTTCAATCACATTTGAGAAAGAGCTAGAAGTCTTAAATGTAATTAAGTTCCTAAAAGTTCTATGACAAATGGCACTATGGTATACAGAGAAATCCCAGTCTGGGCCTTCACAGAAGGAAAAGGAAGCAGAAATTCGTTTTTATACAAACCTTTTAGCAACATCAGACTGGCCTGTCTGCATGCACATAGTACTTACTGATGCATCGTGGCTGGTCTGAATATTTCTTGCCCAGGAGTGTCAACAGAAATAAGGTTAAAGGCAGAGTTATTTCTGTAGAATATTTGAGGACCAAAATGTATGTGTTCACAGATTGCCGGACTTCATTATTATGCTGTTTGTGTAGCAATACGTTCTACGTTAAAATTGTCTTATCATTCACTGTCTTGTAATTAGGTTCATACTTAAGGCTTACTGGCATCTGAAAACAAGCTATGTTTTGGCTTAAGTTATTTAAATTTATTAAGGTCCTGAGGGAATTGGCTGATGTAGTCACTAAACAACTTTCCATCATATTTGAAAAGCAAGTCAGAAAAAGTCCCCAATGACTGGAGAAAAGGGAGTATCAGACCCATTTTTGAAAAGAAGGATCCTGGGAACTATCAACCAGTCAGCCTCACCTCTGTGTTTGCTAAGATCATGTAACAGATTCTCCCAGAAGACATGTCAAAACATATGGAAGACAGGTGAGTAGAGACAGCCAACATGGCTTCACCAAGGGCAAATCGTACCTGACTAATCTAGTGGTCGTCTACAACTGAGTCACCGCATCAGTGGACAGGGGAAGAGCTACTGATTACATCTACCTGGACATCTGTAAGGCCTTTGTTACTGTCCCCCACAATATTCTTGCTGCTAAACTGGGGAAATATGGGTTTGATGGATGGACTGTTAGATAGATAAGGAATTGGCTGGATGGCTACATCAGAGTTACAGTTAACAGTTCAATGTCCAAGTGGAAACTGGTAACAAGTGATGTCCCTCAAGGGTTCATGCTGGGACCAATGACACAGACATCAATGACATAGACAGTGGGATCAAGTGCACCCACAGCAAGTACATTTCTAATGTGAGAGAAACTGCATTCCCCAGCCTGAATTTGTTATCTTTTAATAAAAAAAAAAAAAGGAAAAATAAATTTTATTACAGAAAGAGCAGCTTTACCAGAGGAAGCAAATTTTGGTTTTCTTTATTTTGCTTTGTTTTGTTTCTGTTTTTAAGGAATGGTTATGTAATACAGAATAAAAAAAAAAAAAAAAAAAAAGAGTTCAGGGATCAGCGACTAAATTCAGGTCTGTCTTTACCACCTTCCTCTGCCTTTAGGACTTTCAGAATCTTAGGTGCACATTAACCCAGGAACAGCAGAATTGGTGAAGGAACAACTTTCAGCATATTACACACATTTGGTCTGGAGCTTACGACATTTCCATGAGACGTGTGGATTCAAATCTACTGATAGGGAAAAGCAAATCAAAATCTCTCACTTTCTGGATTATATTTTAATCATCAAGGCATTTACCAAATTCTTGAAGAACAGTATAATATAATTATGGATGAGATTCTCTTCAAGACTGGATTTCTCTTCAAGGGTTAGAAACTAACAGTGAATGGGTTTTTTTGCAATTAAAATTCAAGTATCTGATCCCATGTGATTTGCCAGATAAAGATCTGTCAAGCAACCATTTGTTAGCTTCTTAGAACTCTCATTGTTTTTCTCAGGGTGCTCCAAAGCCAAGGAAAAAAGTTCTTGTTGACTGATATTTCACCCCACATATTTAACTTATTTTAATTTGACTTTATCATAATACAAGAAGTGATAAATAACCAATGCTAATGAAATGCAACAAACTACCTATTTACATACCACCTTAATTTGAAAAAAATGCCAATATAAAAAAAAAATTAAAAAAGACAATATATCTGAAATATTGCATATGAGCATGAACATCCATATTTTAAAAGATGGCATTAGAATAAATTCAAAGTAAGACATTCAGGATGGTTTCCTCAGCAGTATCTCCACTCTAGACAAGTTGCCAAACTCTTATGTTTTTTAATTAACATTCAAACTAGTTTCAAAAGTATGTTTTTTAACTGTTATTTAAATCATACCTCAGATGTGGTATTGGTGATTCAATTTTTTGTATCTCGATTCTTAGATGACTTTCTAAGATTTGTATGTGCTTTCATAAATACTCATTGTAACTGAAAAAGACAAGCAAGATTTATATTATGACTTTAGGACAAGAGAAAATGGCCTCAAGTTACCCAGGGGATGTTTAGATTGGATACTAGGAAAAATTTCTTCACCAAGAGGGTTCTCAAGCATTCCAACCGGCTACCTGGTGAAGTGGTTGAGTTACCATCCCTGGAGGTATTTAAACGATGTGAAGATGTGGCACTTAGGGACATGGTTTAGCGTTGGACTTCACAGTGTTAGGTTAATAGTTGGACTTGATGATATTAAAGGTCTTTTCTAATCTAAACGATTCTTTGATTTCATAATTTTTGTGTTTAGAGATACGGATATCTAAAAAAAGTCTCAAAAAACTCTTGGCCTCTTCAGCGATCTGCTTGGTAGAGTACCGAGGGATAAAGCCCTGAAAGGAAGAGGGGCCTAAGAAGGCTGGTTAATATTCAAGGATCACCTCCTCCAAGCTCAGAAGCAATGCATCCCAACAAAGAGGAAGTCAGGCCAAAACATCAGGAGACCTGCATGGATGAACAAGGAGCTCCTGGAGAAACTCTAACTCAAAAAGGAAGCCTACAGAGGGTGAAGCAAGGACAGGTAGCCTGGGAGGAATACAGAGAAATTGTCCAAGCAGCCAGGGATCAGGTTAGGACGGCTAAAGCCCTGACATAATTAAATCTGGCCAGGGACATCAAGGGCAAGAAGAAAAGCTTCTATAGGTGTGTGTTCATGCTAAAAGGAAGACTAGGGAAAATGTGGGCCCTCTCTGGAAGGACACGGTAAGCCTGGCCACCCAGGATACAGAGAAGGCTGAGGTACTCAACAACTTTTTTGCCTCAGTCTTCACTGGCAAGTGTTCTAGCCACACTACCCAAGTCGCAGAAGGCAAAGACAGGGACTGGGACAATGAAGAGCCACCCACTGCAGGAGAAGACCAGGTTGAAGACCAGCTGAGGAACCTGAAGGTGCACAAAACCATGGGACCTGATGACATGCATCCAAGGGTCCCGAGGGAACCGGAAGATGAAGTTGCTATTCATCATATTTGAAAAGTCATGGCAGACTAGTGAGGTTCCCACCAACTGGAAAAGGGGAAACGTAACCCCCATTTTTAAAAAGCGAAAAAAAGAAGACCCTGGGAACTACAAGCCAGTCAGTCTCACCTCTGTGCCTTGCAAGATCATGGAGCAGATCCTCCTGGAAACTCTGCTAAGGCACATGGAAAATAAGGAGGTGATTGGTGACAACCAACATGGCTTCATTAAGGGCAAATCATGTCCGACAAATTTGGTGGCCTTCTATGATGGGATTACAGTGTCGGTGAATAAGGGTAGAGCAACAGATGTCATCTACCTGGACTAGTGCAAAGCATTTGACACTGTCCTGCATCCCATCCTTCTCTCTCAAATGGGGAGACATGGATTTGATGTGTAGACTACGCGGTGGATTAGGAATTGGCTGGATGGTCACACTCAAAGAGTTGTGGTCAACGGCTTGATGTACAAGTGGAGACCAGTGATGAGTGGTGTTCTTCAGTGGTCGGTATTGGAACCGGTAGTGTTTAACATCTTTGTTGGCAACATGGACAGTGGGCTTGAGTGCACCCTCAACAAGTTTGCCGATGACACCAAGCTGTGTGTTGCAGTCGACACACCGGAGGGAAGCGACGCCATCCAGAGGGACCTGGACAGGCTTGAGAGGTGGGCCCGTGCAAAGATCATGAAGATCAACAAGGTCAGAGGCAAGGTCCTGCACGTGGGTTGGGACAATCCCAAGCAGAAATACAGTCTGGGCAGAGAATGGATTGAGACCAGCCCTGAGGATAAGGACTTGAGGGTGTTGGTTGATGAGGAGCTCAGGGTGACCCAGTAATGTGCACTTACAGCCCTGAATGCCAACTGCATCCTGGGCTGCATCAAAAAAAGTATGGCCAGCAGGTCGAGGGAAGTGATTCTGTCTCTCTGCTCCACTCTGGTGAGACCCCACCTGGAGTACTGCATACAGGCCTCTAGTCCTCAGCACAGGCAAGACATAGACCTGTTGGAGCAGGTCCAGAGGGGGGCCATGAAGATGATCAGAGGGCTGGAACACCCCTGCTATGAGGACAGGCTGAGAGAGTTGTGGTTGTTCAGCCTGAAGAAGAGAAGGCTCCCGGGAGACCTTATAGCAGCCTTTGAGTACTTAAAGAGGGCCTACAAGAAAGCTGGAGAAGGACTTTTTACAAGGGCATGTAGTGATAGGACAAGGGGTAATGGCTTCAAACTGAAAGGGGGTAGATTTAGATTAGCTATTTAGGAAGAAATTCTTTACTGTGAAGGTGGTGAGACACTGGAACAGGTTGCCCAGGGAAGTTGTGGCTGCCCCATTCCTGGAAGTGTTGAAGGCCAGGTTGGATGAGGCTTTGAGTAACCTGATGTAGTGGAAGGTGTTGCTGCCTATGGCAGGGGATTTGGAACTAGGTTATCTTTAAGGTCCCTTCCAACCTAAACCATTCTATGATTCTATGGTTCCATGATTCTACGAATCAAACTATACTGTGTTACTTACTATTCACAGCCTATAACCAGGAGTTTATTAACTCAGGAAACCATCAAGGGAGTTTTTATTTGCTCCAAAACTTTCTGTGAACATCTGACTTTATTTAAATCAGAAAGATCCTGTGACTTTAATAGATATTTTTAGGGCTGATTTCTCCAAGGGATGACAAAATTAGGATGAAGAGATAGCACAGACAGATATATGAGATGTGTTTTCTTCCAAGGGGAGTGAAAGACAGACTATGTTATTGTTACATGATATTTAAAGGAAAGATTGTTCATTTTTAGTACTCAGACAAACAACATTTGGAAGGGCTTGCATGTTTTGGACAGCCATTTTTTCAAATAACTTTGGTTCCTTAATTTCTTTAGGGATTACAACAACTAACATTCCGTTCAACACATCCAGAGAGCAACTTGATTAACTGCAGTTGTGTGAAACAGATTTGTCTAAGTATCAATTTGCTGTCAACCTGTCTGCCATCTCCATAAATTATGTAAGCAATTGTGCAAAAGCAAATAGAGTTTATGTTGATTTTCCAGGATGTGTTCTATCATTTCATTTGATTATGATAAAAAGACATTTTCCATGACTAACAACTTGCATAAAATTGGCAGAGGTGGCCATTTCAGAACATTTAGTTATGTAATTATGCTTTTTTTATATATTTATGTCTGCTCAGCTACACAATCAGTAACTGAAGGACACACACCTTCTGCACCTTAAGCACTTTACTATGCCACAGTAAAAAACATTATCATGAAAATGGTATTGGCAGGAAAATTATGAAGCATAACTGTATGGTTTTATTTATAAGATAATGTTATGCTATAAGAGGCTTCAGACGGCGTGCACTTATGTGTTGCATTTACATATCATCCATAAGGAAAAAACTACAATGTGAAGAATTTCACAGTAAGGTACTGATTTTTGATTTTTGTTTGGTTGCAGGTGTAGGTGGTTCTCAATGAAAGGTGACTCTTCCATCCACTATTAGTCTTTGGATTCCCTCTGAGAATTCCACAAACTTCTGAAGGATATAAAACAAACTCTTTCATCTAACTTAACTTCCTCTACATTGTAATCATAACACTAGTGTGATCCAAATACATTCCAGGACTTTAGAATATACTTAAGGTTCTGACAGCGGCTGAGGTTGGAGAATGTGAAGAAAAAAAATAGTATTATCCCTATGTATATAAACTATGTATATATGTGAATGTGAGAGAGGCTACTTTTTATTTTTCATGTCTTCTACTGATGGTGCATGATAAAGTATCGTATGATGCATCTCACTCAGCGTCTATGGCCTGCATTAGATCTTGGTGCTGTTGTTACTGGATGTGGTGCTGTATACAGATCACAGCTCTGGAAAGGTCTACTACTATTTATAGTTGCAGAACTTACATTTCAGTCTCATCCTCTAACCCCTAGTTAGTATTCTTTAACTCTAGCAACGACAACAATGAAGCTTAGCTCTATCTTTGTTCCTAAATTGAGTATTTTCTTTCTTGCAAGACGAGCACATGACTAATATTTTATGTTTGGTACCCTGACAACAGCATTTCAGTATTCATTGTATTTAGGATGTAGTCTTGAAAATCCTGACAAGTCTAGAGAAAGGGAATAGAACGAGTAGCATTCCTATAATTCAGGAACCTATTTAATTTATGGGATTTTATCAGAGTTTTACTTGTATTCTCTTTGCTTCTTTCATTCAGATTACTGCTTCTCACATGCCACTTCTCCTCTCTCTTGTACCAGAGATGTGAAGGGTATTAAGAAGACCAGGATCATTGTACTCTGCAGTGTTCTGACACCTTTTGTCAATTTAGGTCTTTAGTGAAGTATTTTTGTCCTATATTTTGGGGCATAGACTCACATTGGGCAATAGTTCAAGCTTCTATCCACATCTCTGTGCTCTGTCTGATTATTTTTGTAGTCCATTGAAGTTTAATACTAATTGCTTTTGTCCAGCAGGTCAAGGTAGAGACAGTTACACATCTGTCACATTCAATCCTATGACCAGTTATATGAAAGCCCTTTCTGGGAAAGTCATATCTGCCAGGTAGCAATTAACCAAGATGCAAGCAATTTTTTCTCTTGCTAAAATAATGAGTTCTCTTGCTACAACGAGTTTGTGAGCTGGAAAAAATAAGATAATTCATAAATATTGAAAATACCTTTGAAAAAGCAGCTTTAGAGAACTTCTCTTTAAACATTTTATTTTATATCCTAACTCATTAGCTTTATATGTCTGTTTTCAGATAGAGTGTATGTTTATACAACTGTCAAATGCCGTCTTACACTGATATTGCCTTACATTATTATTGAACTATTATTACATCAACATTGATATTTGGCTTTTCAAACCAAATACTGCATATTTCTTATCACTAAATCTTGTATCAAATCTAACCTGTAAATTAGTCTATATACATTCCATTGAAATAATAATATCTGAATAGATTATTCTTTAGTTAATACAAGGTCAGCTTGTGTTTCTAGTTATCACAAATCTACATCAGTCTTTCTGTATAAAAGCAAACTACTGTACTTATCATCTTACCCATACTGCACTTCTTTACAGAAAATGTTAAACCTGCTAATTTATTAGACCTCTCTGGGATCTCTTTTTCTTCTATTTACATTGCTGTTTTACTAAGACCTTAAAATACTCAGCAGATTAAGTCAAGACATAGTATATACTTAATACATAAGATCTTACCTATTAATATTTCTCTTACTTTGTCAAGGGCAGCAACACCATTTTTTTAAGCATTAAGAGATTTTAAGTAAAATAAAAGAGAAAACAAAACAAAACAAAACAAAACCTTCTTGATTACTGATATTGGTAATGTAATTACAAGGGAAAAAAGAACAAATATGCAAAATGGAATTAGTCTCACCTAGTTGTAGAGGTTTACAGATCTACATCTGGATCTAAGCTGGTCACCATAAACTCTCTTTGTGATCAATGGGAACAAATAGGCACTTCTAGGAAACATTTTGCCTGAAATTTTTAATATCTTTTTTAAGATGAGATAAATTCTGTCCTAAAGTTTCCTATTGTTATTCAGAAATTAAAACCCAATAGTGCATATGTAGATATCTACATATGATTATATTAATCTCACTTGCAAAATTGTTGTATCACACAACACAAATGCGACAGACCTTGGATACGCAGGTTAGTTAAAAAGTATTATGTATCTTCACATTCCTGTCGAAGGTACAGAGCATAGAATCCAAGGAGTCGTCTGTGGTTTCGTTTTTCAGAGTAAATCTCTAGAATTTTGATCCTTTTGCGCTCAGTCCTTTGACAGAGCTCTTATATGTTCATCACACAGAATCAGAAAATGCATACCTTTGAATTTTCTTAGATTAAGAATCTTCTTTCTGTCTTGAGCATATTATTTTTGGTGGCTGAAAACGAGATATAAAGATGGCTGAGGACCAGAATTCTAAGAAAGAAAAAAAATATCTGTGAAAAATCTCAGTATCAGACCAGTTTCCTGTGATTTCACAAATCTTTAATTGAATTGTGATGAGTTCATTGTGTAAGCAAAGCTAAAAGCAAAACTTTGGATGAAAAGTCAAAGTAGGACACCCCCCTCAATAGTTTATTCTGTCTTCTTGCACAAAAAAGCATTACACATGAAACTTTTAATAAATACATCACATTCAATACTGCATCAGATAGGATGAATATGAGAGAATGATATAAAACATTTACATCCTTCTCATCACTCCTCACACACTAACTTCTAAAAGAAAACCCAACCCTATAAA
This sequence comes from Burhinus bistriatus, assembly GCA_013397275.1. Classification (NCBI taxonomy): domain Eukaryota; kingdom Metazoa; phylum Chordata; class Aves; order Charadriiformes; family Burhinidae; genus Burhinus; species Burhinus bistriatus. Next base: position 144,665 of record VYXH01000791.1, on the reverse strand, counting down.
AAAATAGAAGAATCTACTTTAGAATTTTCATAGTTGTATTACAATAATGTAGATGTAAACAGAGTAAGAAAATTGTTTATTATTATATGCTCTACTGACATTTCCACACTTGAAAAAATAATTTTGAAAAAAGAATTTTGAAACAGACTACATAGAGCTGTCTTAAAAATATATTTTTATATACAAATAGATAAAAATGTTAAAAAGCCCTAAGCATGAGCAAACAGGAATTTTCAGTCTTTCAATGACACTCTGAGAACTACCTTCCCCTAAAAAACTACAAAAACCTGAAAAAAAGATTTTAATTATGAAGTTTTGACATGAATACTGATTGATTTTTTTTTTCTGATGTATTGTACACGACTGAAATTACAATTGCTTGTTATTGTTGAAAGTGCACTATTGCCTGTTTCTTGTCAGCAGGAAATTAGCATCCTAATCTTTGTTACTTGGTGTATTTCAAACAAATTGTTAACCCATGACGTCTTCAATCCGCAAAATCAACATGTTTGAAACTAGGAGTTTTTATGTTTTTCAAACCATGCATTAACTATTTGAGTGCCACAGTTTAAATTTCAAAAGTTATGAAGCCTCTGAATACCTCTTCTGTCTATCTTAGTGCATCCATGAATGATACCACACATCTAATAATGGAGTCTTTGAATATTTGAGAATAAAAACTCCGTGGTCTGATAAGAATCATAGACAGACTCCAGCAGCTGAAAAAAACCTTACCAGTTAAGACCAAAGGGAGAAGTTTAGACTAAGAGTCACAGAAATCTTAAATAGAAGTGTAAAGGAAAATATTTCTCAGTTCTGTGTTCACAATAGTCATGCCAGTTTTATGAATGTTTTCCTGGGGTGCAAGAAACTGAAGTTATTAGTAAAGGCAATTTCTTATTGAGTGCTCTACATAGAGGAATGACAAATGTGTATATCCAGAGATATTGTTCCCATGGAAACCATAATTCAGCCACTTCGTGCACATATATTCAAGAATGTGTTTATGCAAGGGAGATGAGATATGGTTTCTTTGGGAACCATAGCTTTGACTTTACTGACTTTTGTGTGTGATAAATGTCAGCCATTATTTTCCATTAATACGTCCTGTACTTTCTTTATTGCATTGTATTTGCTGAATAGCACACTGCATTCTTGTATAATGAAAGGATGTTTTGTAATATTTTTATGCAGAAGATAAGATATGAGGTGGCAACGAGAGCCTAAATTTCAAGTTTCCACTCTTATGTGGCTATTCTTTCAGTTGACAAGCTTGGAGTTGGAAGATCATTTCTACTTACAGACCTGCACAACTGTCATGATCACTTCGCTTTAGGGAATTTCACTACTTAAAACGTTACACAACAGAATCTACCTTGGAGCACTGCACTGTTAGTTTTCATCTTCAATATAAATAGATGAAGTTAGATAAACAGAAGGCTAGAAAGGAACTTGTCCAATATTCTTAAACTAGTGAGAGTTTAGGGTTTTTTGTCAGAAAATGAGTAATAACTTCAAATTTACATAAAGCTCATGTTACATCACAACAGCTAAACAAGATCTACAAGGCCTGTATATTTAGCAAGTAATCTTTCTCTTCACTATAAAGGTATTCTAAAATACATCAGAAATTTACCTTGCAGGTTCAGTTGTATTATAAAGCAAAGTAGTTGTCATGGTTTGGGTCGGATTTACCATGAAAGCGGATGACAGATTCTCTCCCCCAGCTCTCTTCAAAGAGAGGCAGGAGAGAGAGACTTAAGAGTTTAGAAGGAACTAAACTACTGGAATGAAATATTAATAATAAAATAAAAAGAAAACAATGACAAATATACAAAACCATATCAAGCTCCCAGGATGATGATCATGTCACCAGCAGGCACTGGGGAAGTCCCAGAGTGGACTCAGTGATGAATGGAAGCTGGAATCCAGATCGGCATTCAGAATCAGGATCCAAGGCAGACGAACAGAGTCCTCAGATGCTGGCCATTGAAGAAAGAGGGCTGACCCTTTGATCCCTCAGCTTTTATACTGAGCATGAGGTAGATGGGATGGAATACCCTGTTGGTCAGTTTTGGGTCACCTGTCCTGTCCGCTCCTCCCCGCAGGTGTGACCCCTCTACATTTTTCTGCTTCCAACCCTCCAACGGGGCAAGTAACAAAGTTGGCTGCCCTTGGTTGTTATAACAATAAGTATAAGCAAGAGCCTCTCTGCATACCGTTCCTTGGCATCAACTATAAACATGGGTCTTATCACTGAGAGTGAACAGATTCTGTACAATATGCTGTTAATTTCAGTAGTTAAAAGAGGCCTAGCTAAAAAGTAGTTACTGAACAAAATTGATCCTGTTTTACCTCAAACCAGGACAGTAGTACAAAGATGTAAAAACAATAAAAAGGAAAGAAATTGCTTTTCCAATTGCTTCAGATGACTGAAACATTAGAAGATTCCAGGATAAGGACCTACACTTTTTTTTTTTTTTTTAATTTATTTTGGAGTAGGACAGATACACAAAAAAAAATCTATCTATTTTGTTTTCCCCATACATGTTTATACCTTGTATAACTTAATGTGGTGGACAGATTATCCTGTGGTTTCCAAGGGCTATTTGTAGCCCTTTTTTGCAAATGCATAAAGATCTATGAGTGCTATCCCTTCTATGGAAACATTTTCTAATACAAAAGTTTTTAACTGGACTGTATCAAGCCAATAAGCCCACCATGGAAATTATGTACTTTCTTAGTATGAAACTCAAAGTATTAGACAACAAAAGAAGCAACTATATCATAAAATCATAAAATCATAGGATCACAGAATCAATAGAATCATAGAACAGTTTGGGTAGGAAGTGACCTTAAAGATCATCTAGTTCCAACCCCCCTGCCATGGCCACGAGATCAGGTTACTCAAAGCCCCATCCAACCTGGCCTTGAACACTTCTAGGGATGGGGCACCCACAGCTTCCCTGGGCAACATGTTCCAGTGTCTCACCATCCTCAGAGTAAAGAATTTCTTCCTAATATCTAATGTAAATCTAACCTTTTTCAGTTTAAAACTGTTACCCCTCGTCTTATTACTACAGTCCCTGATAAAGACTCCCTCCCTATTTCTACATTTTTGCAGCATGGAGATGGAAAATTGTTAATATGCTCACCCAGACGATGGATTTCAGAAGCACTTCTGCTAAATCTAAATTGATAGGCCCACCTCCCACCAGGTGAACTATCAGTTTAGATCCAACCCCAAGAACCTTATGGGGGCAGATGGAAAGACCAGAATTCAACATTCCTTTCTTTGCCTTGCTAAAGTTATGCATTCATGGTATACTGGGAGCAAGCATAAACTAGGAAAACACCAGCCAATTCCTAGTTGTCATGAACTGGTCCTGGGTAGCAGTCAAGCTCCCACACAACCACTTGCTCACTCACTGCCCCTCTCCTTAGCAGGAATTGGGAGGGGATGGGAAGAACAGGAATGAGAAAACTTGTGGATTGAAAAGAAAACAAGAAAGTCGCTCACCAGTTACTGTCATGAGCAAAGCAGATCTAACTTGGGCAACTTAATTTCATGTATTGCTAATTAACATGACCTAAACATCTAATTCCTGATTCTAGTATTGGGAAAAAAAGGTTTTGTACTGGCTTTGTTTGGCATAATTTTCTTCGTAGTAGCTCGCATGGCACTGTGCTTTGAATTTGTGACCAAAACAGTTTTAATAACACATTGATGTTTTAGCTGTAGCTGAACAGTGCTTACAGTGTCAAGGCCTTCTTTGTTTCTCATGCTGCTCTGCCAGCAAGTAGGCTGGGGGTGGGCAAAAGGTTGGGAGGGGACACAGTTGGGACAGCTGACCCCAACTGGCCCCAACTGACCAAAGCGATATCCCATACCATATGACACTGTGCTCAGCAATAAAAGCTGGGGGAAAGGGGGACGTTTGGAGTTATGGAGTCTGTCTTCTCAAAGCAATCATTACACACAATGAAGCCCTGCTTTCCTGGAAATGGCTAAACATCTGCCTGCCGATGGGACATAGTGAATGAATTTTTATTTTTGCTTTGCTTGCATGTACAACTTACTTTATCTATTAAGCTGTCTTTATCTCAACCCATGAGTTTTCTGATTTTTACCCATCTGATTCTCTCCCCTGTCCTACTGAGGCGAAGTGAGCAAACGGCTGTGTGGAGCTTATCTTCCTACCAGGGTTAACCCACAACAGGAGACAAACATTTAAACGTTCATGGAAAAATAAATTTCCTGCTTCTTTCCCAGGCTCAACTTCACTCCCAGCCTCACTTCTCTTCAAACACCTTTCCTCTCTGCTTCCTAGTCTCCACTTCACTCCACTCCAGACACCTCTTCTCCCCTCCTGTTACCGCTGCAGGTTACGCTCAGTCCCTTCAGTGAAGGAACAAGTGGCACTAGATATGTAGGTTAGTGCATAGCTGTTTCTTTCTGCCACTCCTTATTTCTCACTCTTTTTTTTCTGCTGGTTCTTCCTTACTACTTGTTTTCGATGCTCTGGCATGGTTCCCCCACATGACACAGTCCCTTTTTGGAGGTGTGCCTGCTCTGATGTGAACTTATTTATGGACCATAGTTTCTAGGGGGTGTATTTGCTCAGGCATGAGTCCTCTACAAGCTGCAGCCCCTTCTGGGCTGTACCTGTTCTGCCATGGAGCACCTACTCCTCTGACCTTGTTTCCTCTTCCTCCCTCACTCCAGCATTTTGTCTCCTTTCTTAAATATCTTTTCACAGAGGTGGCAAAAAGTCCTCTAACTGGCCTACCTTTGACCTGTGGTGGGTGCATTGCTGAGCTGACTGAAACTGGCTGTGACTGGTTGTGGCCCCAACCTTCTCCCCCAGATGCCAACCCTGCAGGTCCCCACCCCCTCCCCCCAAAAAAACATTCCTTGCCATTTACATCTAATACACTAGTCAAAATCTGCATGGGTTGTATAAGCCAACATCCAAGGCCAAACAAATATATGCTTCCACCATTAGAGTTTTTTTGCTCAAGTTCAGTGCTGTGCTAATGTATTTCACACATTTTCATCTCTTCGTACACTGTATCAAGCAGGCATTACCTTAGACTATGCTTTAGTGGACTTTTCTATTTTGGAAATGGGTTTCCAAAAAACCAGCTTAAAGAAAAGCTGAAGGGCATATGAGGACATAATATGGACAGTTATTCGACTTCAAATTTGCAGTAGATGCCCACAAAGATGACCTCGTTTTTCTGCTAAATGTTTTCACAAACAGTCCTGCTAAAGTCAGTGAGATTCTTCATGGAGCAAGATGCTACCCATTTTGGGCTAAGTTATCAGAATCTGTCCCATAATGATTACAGTGAACCATTAAAGTCTTGACATTTATCACACTGTGGTATTTACCATTAGTGAGGCATTTGCAGTTCCCCTATGCTTGGAATAGGGAGTACTGCAAATACCATATGAAGTTTAACTACCATCAGCAGTAAATGTCAAGATTTTAATGGTACTTGCTGTACATGTAGTATGAATTTAGAAGTGAAAATGTTCAACAAGTTTGAGTTCTGAACTAAGTTTCTTTTGCTGTATCCTATATCATATCCTGTAATTTTACAGATTTAATTACACTTGAGATTTATTTCACGTTTATGGGAAGTGTTGAAGGCTTCACTGTCAATAATTTAATCAGTTTCACTTTCTTAGAAGCTCATACCATGCATAACAGTCTACACAAGCATAGTAACTGCAAGCATTACTGTATTTGATAGGTAATAGTTAGCAGTCTGTTTTATAAGAGTATAGTGTAATTAATTTTATAAATTGTTCACAAGCTAGAAGGAACTCTATAAAATTCCAAAATATTAACTAATGTTATTGTAAGATGCTATCTAGAATAGCCGTGAAGAATAATAGAAGCTTTGGTATTATTCTCAGACAGTCAAGAGAATATATGCAAGTACAAATACACACACTCCCAAACACACATTTGACATCAGACCTTTCTCATACCACCATTTTGTAAGCCTGCAAGCTCCATTTTGTATGCAAGCCTTTTTTGCCCTTTTTGTTCCTTGTACACCACAGCTGAAACAGTAAAATAGCTAAAATTTAGTGACTGATAACACTCAACTAAATGTGGAGAATTCTTAAACCTAAGTAAGCCTCTCAGGTTTCAAGTATCATTTCAGAGGGAAAAGGAGAAGAAAGAGTTAGTAAAAATGAAAGCAAGCTAAGAGAATTAGAGAAGTAATGCAACCTGTTCCTGCATTTAGCTGCTAGACTAGGGTGTATCAGGATCCTGCTCACTGTACTATTCACATCAGGTATCCATGGAAAGTGCTGCAATTTCCAGTGAAAACAGCTGCCTTGTCTGAATTTCTGCAAAGAAGGAAGTGCTGAGAGAAGAAGGGTCACACTTTCATTTAATCTGGGATCGGAGGAATATCTGGAACTGGAAAGGTTAGCTGGATCCTGCTATAACTTAGCCTAAACGACTTGGAGATGACACTTATCATCTGATGTGACTAGAGAAATGGGTACATTGGAAGTCAACAGGTCTGAAAAAAAGGTAACTATATTTCTAGATAGTAATTTCCCCAGCCATTTTAGACAAGGAAAAGGAAATCAGAAAGAGTCTGACTTTAGCATTGTAGAAGAAAACACAGACGAGTAAAGGGCTTTACTAGGGAGCATCTATAGTACAATTTAATTGCAGTTTTAATGGAAGAATAATATTAATGTATAGCTAGAAATTTGTCCTTGCCACTCATACTGACATTCTTAAAAGAGAATGTGACGCTAGAACAGAGTCCAAAAGTTTTAAATGGTTAGCAGACTGTGAATTTAGGAGGCCTGTTAGCCATAGTATACAGTTTGACTTTTACAGGGTAATCACTTACAGTAACTTTCAAAAGAAAGCAAAGATGTAAGATAACATGCAATAGAAAGACTTACTTGATGGTACAGGTTAATAGATATTGTTTTGAAAAGGTAGTTATGCATTTTCATATTGAGCACAGTTTTTTTAGGGGAAGAAAGAACAGGTTAAAAGTAATTAGAAGGTACTGAAGATGCTTGGCCAGTGAATAGTCCTACTATATTATGACATAGTTTAAAAAGAAAGGGAATCATTAGTTTCATTTTGAATCAGAGCCTGTTACTGGAAATTATGGTAATGGACAGAGTCAAAGATAGAACAACATTTTATGCTTTACCTAAAGAAAACCCTGTTGGCATGGAGGCAATGAACAATGCCAATAAATAGTGAGGACTGACACACTACTCCTTTTTTTTTTTTTTTTTTTTTTTTTTTTTTTTTTTTTTTTTTTTCAGACAAAATTTTAAGCTTATTCTTAGCAAATTCTTTAACATACAGACGTAATCTTAGAACTAGCACTTTTTACAGACCACTTTCATATGTAGAAGTCCTGAGGGGTGACTTTGTCTCAGCTCTTTCCTTATAAGGAATTCATATATTGCATCAATTATTCACCATCACACACTGCAAAAGATGTTGGTCCTTAAAAATAAAATGTCATTTACATTGATCAAAGGGTAAGAGAGAGAAGGTTCTTGCTTTTTTTTTTTTAAACTTATTTCTAGTTTATCTATAGCTTCATGTGAGTCACAAACAAATAGATTCCAGTTAGTTATCTAGCTTTCTACTAATGCCTTTAATAAATCTCCTTTCATATCAAGATATCAAATGACCTTTCCAACACTTCATGGGTTACTCTTTTGGAGGCAAAATATATAGCATATAAACTATATACCATAGCTGATATTTTACTTAAAGGAAACAGAATAACAATGTAGTTAAGCCTGTTGAGTACATACATCCATTTATTATCAATGATGTTTTTCAAATAGAACCAGAGAGTTCACCTGGATTTTGTTCCCATCATGAAAGAAAAAAATCCTGAAGAATAAAAGTAAGGCATTTTTTTCACAATTCATACAGCATACATTCCTGTCCATGGACATACATAGGACAAATGATGAAGGTATTTAAGGTATAAAGGCAAAAAAAAAGAAAGAATAATTTCTGCTTAATAATGTTTACAGCCTGCTATCTAATGCTTCACAAAGATGGGTTTTTAAGGGATAAAAGCCTTTTCATGTGCACAGCCTTTGTAACAGTTCTCCTTATTAGCCTGGGACTGATAAGGATCAGACCAGATATGTATACACATAATTATGGACAACCTATTTCCCCTCAGAATTTACAAAAAAAGAAAAATATGAACAAAGAAAAAAAACCAACCAAACAAAAAAAAAAGCCCCGAGAAATAAATATTTCTAACTTTTTTTTTTTTCCCCTAAACGGCAAACGAACTGTACCAGTCTCCCCAGCCCTTAAATCTTTCATTTTTGTATGCTTGGTACAGACAAGAAAAAAAAAATCTCTTAGAAAGCGTTCTCCTTGCTTGACTTCATTGTATTAACTTGAATAGGTGATAGTAAAAAAATATTTTCCATCAAGTCCATCATTGCAAAGAAAGACAAAATTTAAAAAAGGACAATTTATTTACCCCATGATGCTCTTGCTGTGAAATGCTAAACAGAGGTTACTGATTATCATCCATGCAGTTTTCTGACTCTATTACAAAATGGAAACAACTTCAATTACTTCTATAGAAGTGACTTTCTCCTGTATCTACATAAAAAAAAACTTGCTGCCATACATTCAAAAGAGTTAGACTTTTAAATAACCATGAATACATGCCTGAGAACAAAAGGTTCTTTAATATATTAGGCAATTAGCCTTCTACTGTTAAATATCAATTTTCTCATAAGAGCTATTTAGAAAAATAGGCTTAGGGCCATATGTAATGTTTAATTTATAAAGAAATAATCATTGGGAATTGCTACTGTACATTAACTTACATAGGCAGAGTCTTCACTTTTTTCTTAATTGCTCTAAATAATTTTGGAGAGATTTTCTCTAGTTCCTTACTTTTTTTGCCTTGTTTTCAAAATTGATATAAAACAAAAAAGTTCCCTGGTCTGAAATATGGTAAGCCAACTAGGAGCACATTCAGCCTAATAGTTATGGACAGAATTTTCTTAAGAAATCTCCAGCATCATTACACAGTGTTTAAAAAATATTTCTTACTTCATTAGTTTGGTACTGATAAAGAATCTTTTTTATTTCAATTGAATGTTATCTTACATGATGACATTTTACAATGTGAACTTACAATAAACTGCAAACCTGAGAACCAGTGATATATAATCAGATGAGGTAGAATTATGAAACCAGAAAACAAAATAATCAATCATAACATAGGTTTATTAAATAGCAGTGACTACATATTTACACTTATGAAATAATAGCTATATCATATTTTGCCTTTTCTGCATCCATAACTGCAGATATTTTGTGCATTAAAGCCCAGATACTAAGCTTATCAACTATGTTTTGTAACATTATGTAAGTTTTAGAACCTAGAGTTTGTGAATTTAATGAGCTTTAAATAAATAATAACAGTATACCCCCAAAAAATTATTCCAGAACACAAAAGCTACAACTACAAATAATAACAACAAAAAAATATTATAAATTATTAAGTTCCAAGTCTTTTATTTCTTCAAATGTATCATAAACTATGGCCACATACAAGGACTTTTTTTTCTAATAGATGCAATTCTACAATTTGGTTAAATCAAGCACAATATTTTTTTTGGGGGGGAGGTTCATTAAATCTCAAATGAAAATTAATATTTGTGGTGATTTTCAAGGAAAACCTTCAACAATTTCAAAGAAAAATTTTAATTTCCTCTATGGAAATTAAATCACAATTTCATAGAATAATAGAATCCAGGTTAGCAGGGACCTCAGAAGATCATCTGGCTCAACATTTCGCAGCAAAGGAAGCTTACGTGAGATTATTTAGCACTCTGTCCAATTGCTTCTTGAAAACTTCCAGTGACTGGGATGCCACCACATCCCCGGTGAGGTTGCTCCAGTTATCCAGGGTCTGATTTGCCTTTGTTGCTGCTACGGCACACTGCCGACTCTTGTTCAGTTTGTTGTCCACCAGGACCCCCAGTTCCCTTTCAGCAAGGCTGCTCCCCAGCCACACAGATCCTAGCCTATGCTGGGCTTTTTTGGTTATGTCATCCCAGGTGCAGGACCTTGCACTTGCCTTTGTTAAACTTCATACAGTTCTTGTTAGCCCACTCTTTCAGCCTGTCCTGATCTCTCTGTAAGACGGCTCTCCCTTCTGACATGTTTATCTCACCACCCAGTTTGGTGTCATCACTGAACTTGGTGAGGGTGCTTTCAATCCCGTCATCTTGGGTAAGCAACATTCACTGCTCTCCCCATGTTGACAGAAAATGTTATTTTGTTGTAAAAGATGATCAGGTTAGTCTGTCATGATTTGCCTTTTGTAAATCCGTGCTGACTTTTCTCACTTACCTGATTCATTTGGTTTGTAATAGGTTCTAGGTGAACACATTACATTACTTTCCCAGGGACTGAAGACTAACAGGCCAGTGGTTTCCCGGATCTTCTTTTGGGCCCTTATTGTACAAGGATATGACATAGGCCCTCTTCCAGTCAGAAGGGGAAGGAGCCCAGCTCGTGACTGTGGGGAAAATCATAGTGAAGTAAGTGGTCTTGGTAGGGCCTGACTCCCTTGCCTCACAAATGGGGCTGTCCTGTTGGGACTGGCCTGAGCTCCAGCCTCTGCTGTGTCACAGACAGGCCCTGATCTGCAAGATCATAGAATCACAGAATTATAGGATGGTTTGGGTTGGAAGGGACCTTAAAGATCATCTACTTCCAACACCCCTGCCATGGGCAGGGGCACCTTCCACTAGACCAGGTTACTCAACACCCAATCCAACCTGGCCTTCAACACTTCCAGGGATGGGGCAGCCACAACTTCTCTGGGAAACCTGTCCCAGTGTCTCACCACCCTCACAGTAAAGAATTTCTTCCTAATAGCTAATCTAAATCTGCCCCCCCTCAGTTTAAAACCATTACCCCACATCCTGTCACTACACGGCCTGATAAAAAGTCCCTCTCCACCTTTCCTGTAGGCCACCTCTAAGTACTGGAAGGCTGCTAGAAGGTCTCCCTGGAGCCTTCTCTTCTTCAGGCTGAACAACCCCAACTCTCTCAGCCTCTCCTTATAGGGAAGCCCTCTGATAATCTTTGTGGCCCTCCTCTGGACTCACTCCAACAGGTCCATGACCTTCCTACGTTGGGGGCCCCAGAGCTGGACACAGTACTCCAGGTGGGGTCTCTCCAGAGTGGGGTAGAGGAGCACAATCACCTCCCTTGACCTGCTGGTCATGCTTCTCTTGCTGCAGCCCAGCATGTGGTTGGCTTTCAGGGCTGCAAGTGCACATTACTGGGTCACCCTGAGCTCCTCATCAACCAACACCCTCAAGTCCTTATCCTCAGGGCTGCTCTCAATCCATTCTCTGCCCAGACTGTATTTCTGCTTGGGATTGTCCCAACCCACGTGCAGGACCTTGACTCTGGCCTTGTTGATCTTCATGATCTTTGCACGGGCCCACCTCTCAAGCCTGTCCAGGTCCCTCTGGATGGCATCACTTCCCTTCAGTGTGTCGACTGCNNNNCCTTTTTAAAAATGGAGGTTACGTTTCCCCTTTTCCAGTTAGTGGGAACCTCACTAGTCTGCCTTCTCAAATATGATGGATAGTGGCTTAGCAACTTCATCTTCCGGTTCCCTCGGGACCCTTGGATGCATGTCATCAGGTCCCATGGTTTTGTGCACCTTCAGGTTCCTCAGCTGGTCTTCAACCTGGTCTTCTCCTGCAGTGGATGGCTCTTCATTGTCCCAGTCCCTGTCTTTGCCTTCTGCGACTTGGGTAGCGTGGCTAGAACACTTGCCAGTGAAGACTGAGGCAAAAAACTTGTTGAGTACCTCAGCGTTCTCTGTATCCTGGGTGGCCAGGCCTACCGTGTCCTTCCAGAGAGGGCCCACATTTTCCCTAGTCTTCCTTTTAGCATGAACACACACCTATAGAAGCTTTTCTTCTTGCCCTTGATGTCCCTGGCCAGATTTAATTATGTCAGGGCTTTAGCCTTCCTAACCTGATCCCTGGCTGCTTGGACAATTTCTCTGTATTCCTCCCAGACTACCTGTCCTTACTTCTAACCTCTGTAGGCCTCCTTTTTGTGTTTGAAGATGTTGTCCTCAGCCTGGCCTCATCCTCAGGAAAGTTCATGATGCCTGGGGCTGGGGCTGTCCTGGTGCTCCCTGGCTGCCCTTTTCCCTGGCTGGGGAAGTGGAACAGGTCCTGGCTACCAGGCCCTGACCTGACGGCCCCTGGGGAGCCCCTGATGTCCACAAGGAGCCACGTGCTGCACCTTCACATTTATATTAGCAGTCAGCTGTATGCATGGTTGTCCAGCTTGCTGCTGGAAAATGGTTAGAAACTTATATTACTAAATTTCTTAATTCTTGCCATTGTTCTGTCAGAAGTGTTCAAAATTACTCCAGTCAACAGAAAAGCTCCATACTGACAGGGATCATGTATGCAAAAGGGTTTTAAAAGTTAGCAGTAAAAAGAAGGAGCCATTGAGGATATTTGGAAGAAGCAAGTGTAGGAATTGAGTCCTTAGAAGGAAAATTGCAATGTCTGGGAAATATCTGTAGAACCAAATGATCTCCACAGTGTAACTATTCTTTCATTTCCACTGATCAGGACTAGGTAATAAAAACATACCTAAGTGTAAAACCTCCACCTATGTACTGATATGAATTTGTGAGACCTGTGGCATAGAACTCGGAGAGATGAAAAACAAAACATGGTTGGTGTGGGAGTTCCCTGCCTGGGGAATTTCTGGGAAAGGCATGTAGAGCCTATGGCTGTTGGCATCATCCAAAGTCATGGTAAATAAATCTTCCACTGATGGAAAGACTAGATTACTTGAGAGGATGGCTGCGGTACAGTATGAGTGAATGGAATTCTATGCAAAGAGGGAGCAGGCAGCTGGGTACTTCTCATACCTGAGAGGACTCTCTTGATCAACCATCTTATTACAATGAAATTAGTACCACATCTTCTCAGGGATGAAGGAAGAACACAGCCCAATATCTGGGAGATTCAAATTGATTTACCAAAGACAATAATAAGGATGTGTAAAGCTAGAATTTGTCTTTTTAGGAAAATGAACATCCTTATCTGTCAGAATGACACACCTTAAGAAATGTGCTGCTTGTCTTCTAACATTCACAATGCTGAATATTAATACTCCAGACTGATGAGAATTTCCTGACCTTCTCACCGGAATATAATGACAGTTGCATAGTATCACTTTAATTAATAATACTGACATACAGGATTTTAAGAATATTAGGAGAATGACAATATTGGTCTGTGAGAGAGTGCTCAAGAGATGACATTTTAGTGGGTATTCTCTAAAATCCTCTCATATAAGAGTAAAGGGATGAGTTACTCATCCTTGACACAAATATTCAACTATGGATGATCTCTCAAAGAGGCCTATATATTGTGCAGACATTTAGTTTTTGGACTTTTGAACATCTTTGGACTTGCAAGTACATAGGAAAACAGAATAAAACTCAAGTGCATTTTGAAAATGAAATAAATGAAATAAAATAATAAAATTCAAAATCAATGAGAGTCTAGAGTATTGTAACTAAGAAGAATGAATTAGCTATAGAAATACAAAAATAAACAAAGCTAATGGGGAAAAGAAGGAGGAATAAGAACTGTCTTCATAGTCTTGAGAAACTCACGCTTGCTGGGCTTAATGAAAGTAAGTGTTTCATTAGATAGCTGAAGGGGTATTTTTTTGTTTTGTTCTGGGGTTTTTTTTTAGCTAATGTCTGAATTCAAGTACAGCCTTGGAAATTTCAAATCCTCTCCCCATTACCCTCTAAAAAATATTATGGGAGGAAAGTCCAGAAGAAAAAGACAGGCAGGTCTAGGAAACACCACTATTCGAGGCTATATAATCTGTGGAAAAGAAATCTGAAATACAAGTCCTCAAATACTTAAAAGACAACTGCAAAATGGAAGAGGAGGTTACTGAAAATATTTGAGTAGGACAAGAAATAATGAGCTTAAGATAGACTGAGCATTTCTGCACGGTGCTTTCAGAAGTTTAAACATGTCCTAGTTAAACACTAGAATAGATTGTATAAATTATTCTGTGTAGAAAGTGATCTAGACTCTGCATTCCCTTTTGGCAACATTTGTCTAGCATTGCTTGTGAATAGTATATTTCATTGTAGGGCTGGGAGTGGACTTGCTGACCTCTTCAAGTCTTTTACAGACTTGTTTTTTATGATATCTCAGAGGTAATCCCTGAAGCAATTCAGCTGCTTCTCTTTTTTTTTACCTTTCTTAATAATGCATAGTTTAAAAACATATTTTTGTGCTTGATCTCATCAGCTTCTCACTTTTTCTCCCTGAGACAAATTCATGTATTTAGTTTTAGGTTTTCCTTAAACTGCCACACATAAAATATTAATCTCAAAGCAAGAAAGTTGTTACTCTGAAGGTTACATACTGTTTCAGCAAGATGATTGGTTACTGTAATTAAAAAGGTTAATTGTTCAACATTTAAAATATTGCTGTGCTAGTATTCCTTTCCAAATTCAATGTAGAAAACTATTCTTGAAAACAGAACATAGAATCTTATATTTGTTGTTTTGCTCATTTCCAGTCTTTCAGTTTACTTAATCGATGTTTTTCTGCAGGTGGTGGATGGATGTGTGTGCTGAAGTAATTTCTTAAATCAACAGAGTTCTGTTGAATTGGGTGGCATAATATTGATTTACATTATCTGAATATCTGAATTACTACTTTCCTTCTTTTTTTTTCCCCACAACAAGTATTTTGTGACACTCTATCACCAGGATAACCAAATTCTGTGAAATTAAAATTCATAAATTGTTCCTGAGGAAAAAGAAATCTAGGAAATGAAAACCCTGGCAAAGAGGTAGAGATGGATGTCAAGGGTTTCTGCTGCTGTTAATGATTTACAAAATCCTTTTCTCTCTAATGGCTCTTTGTTGTCAGTTTGCCCTTCAAGTGGAACCCCCTCTCCAAATTTTCCTCACAGAAAATGGAATTAAGTCATGATCTGCATGCAGGCAAGGAGTGAAAAAGAAAATTTATTCAGGTAAGCCAAACGGAAACACTTATGGAAACATTCTTTAAAAGAAAAAAAAATCCACTAAGAAAAAAAATACACTAGTAAAGAGGACATTAATTGACATTTCTCCTTTATGAAAGTAGAAATTAAATTTCAATTGGCTTCATATGGATGGTCTTTAAAACAAAACAAAACAAAATAAAACACTCAAACCCATTTTCTTATATTTGGATACAACATTTAGAGCATAAATACCTTTTAAGAGCAAATCTTCTCAACATCAGAATCAGAATATTTGTGTTAAATAATGAAAAAGGAACAACACAAGGGAATTAGTACTGTATTAGAAGTGGAATGAAAACAAATTATTCTCTAGATAAAAAAAAAGAGAAAAATATAAGTGCATTTCGAGATTATAGATTTACTGGCATTTATAGCTGCTAAGGAAATATTACATGATTAAATTAATATGAAAGCCCATTTGCTTCTCATTACAGAAGCAACTCCAAAACAAAGCTACATTTGAATTCTTTAAACTTGCAAAAGTCAACACTGGACAGTACAGAGACTCACTTCTAACTGCTGTTTGAAAGGATATGTTGTTTTCAATGCTTTTGTGGATATTTTCTTTATGTTACAGAATAGCTGTGTTAATGAAGGCAGCAAATACATTTAAAAAGATGGTATCACTAGGGAGTTGAGGCACATAGCAAAACCTTAAAGTCTGAAAATAACAGCAGCTTAGTTTTACCTAAAAATATTAGTATAAAATAGAATAGTATAGAATAAATTCTATACCAATGTTTTTATTTACTTCAATTAATTGAACACTAACACATAGCACTAGCTAACACTAGCGAAACACAGATGTTCTCCTCTACGTAAAATACATTTAGCAGAAAGATTAGTAAGTAAATGTCTCAGGGATTTCTATGCAGCAGAAACACCTCTGTATTTCAGGAGAGATTGGATGACCAATGCAAAGCTCCAGAGGAAAATGTTGACCTTTTGAATTTAGAAATAAAACCAAAGCTAAGCAACTTCTCCTTCCTGAAAAAGAGCAATACCTGTTTTACAATGTAAGGTCATTTCAGTATATTTTTGGAAGGGTCTGACCTGTGATAATGTGTCGCTCATTCTGCCCCGCATATCAGTTTAATGTGTCCTGATTGTTATGCCTTTTCTCTTACATGAGACACACTACTTGTGTATAGAGGTATTTGCTTGCTGTGGGATTGTGCTATCCTTGTAGTAAAAAGTACAACAATCTAGACAGTGAAATGTACATAATCACATTCACAATTGTTTCCTCATTGTTAGTTATTTAGTATCTAGATAATCAGATAATTATCTAAACATCAAAAAACATTCGATGATGTAACTTGAGAAGGGGAGCCCACTGAAAAATCAAGTCTGGTCAGCCGTTATGCTATTTAATACTATATGACTGCCATTCATGAAGCAGTATTAATGAACAGTTACAGAAGTAAACGGGACATTCCTGACACCCACAATTTAATATAGTTGTATCACAGTATCAAATGATAATTCAGGCTGGAAGGGACCTTGGAAGGTCCTGCTCAAAGCAGGATCAACTCTGAGGTCAGAGAGGGTTGCTCAGGGCTTTGTCCAGTTGGGTCTTCAAAACTTCCAAGGATGGAGGTGGCACAATCTCTCTGGGCAACCTGCTCCACTACCTGACTGTTTGCATGGAGAAAAAAATTGTGTGCTATCTGAACAACTTTTGTTTCAAGTTTCCTCCTTTGCCTCTCCTTCTTCTGCCACACACTGCTGCAAAGAACCTACTTCTATCTCCTTTCTGACCTTCTCCTAGGCACCGGGGGCTGCTGTTATGTCCTCCACAGCCATCTCTTCTCCAGGATGAACAAGACCTGATCCCTCAGTCTCTCCTCACAGAATAAGTGGTGCAGCTCCAACCATCCTGGTGGCCTTCCATAGAACTTCCTCCAACTTATCTACCACCTTTATTGGGGGGTGTGTGTGTGTGTGTAAATGTAAATAGGTGCATTATCCAGCTGTGGTCCCATAATAGATGAGTAGAGGTGGGTAATTACTCCCCTTGACCTTCTGACTGTGCTGCTGTTCATACAGCCCCATATGCTGCTTATCATCTTTTTTGCCAGGGTGCCTTGCTGGCTCACATTCAACTAGCTGTCCTCCAGGGCCCCCAGAGTCTTCTCCACAGAGCTGCTACTCTCTAGCTCATCAGTCACCAGTCTTTATTGTTGCCAGGGGATTTTTCTTTAATGAGGATGGACTTTGTATTTGTCCTTGTCGAATTTCAGGAGGTTCTGTCAACACATTTCTCTACACAGAGAATGTCAGCACTGACCTTCAGCATATTTACTGGTCCCTCCCAACTTGGTGTCATATGCAAATTTAATGAGAATGCATTGCATCACCTCCTCCATGTCATTGATAAAGATGTTAAACAGGACACGTTCCCATACAGACTCCTGTGGTACTTGTTACCAACATCCAACCCATTAACCACCATCCTCTGAGCCCTGTCATCTGGTTGGTTTTTTACCTACCGATTTTTCCACCCATTCAGGCCAAAAACATCCCAACTTCTGTACAGGAACATTATTTGAGATAATGTCAAATCCTTGCTAAAGTAGATATAAATTGCATCCAAGGCTCTCCTTTTGTCCACAAATCCAGTTATTTTATCACAGAAGGTAATCAGGTGTGTCAGGAATTATTTGTTCTTGGTAAAAATCCATGCTGGCTGTTCCCAGAGGACTCACTCTGATATTTTTCCAGGGACTCCAGGAAGGCTGACCACACTAATTTCTCAGGTTGACCTTTTGGACTATCTTTAAGATAAGTGCAACATTTGCTTTTCTCTAGTCGTTGTGGATAGTATTTGATTTCCACGACCTTTTGAAGATGACAGGCAGGAGACTTGTAAGGACATTGACAAGCTCGTTCAGCACCCACAGATGCAGACTGACAGGTGTCATGGACTAGTATGGGTTGAGTACTGAACCAATCCTCATCCACAGCTGGTACTTCTTCTCCTCCTTAAGCCCTGTGTCTAAGCAGAGAGGACCCAGAGATCTTCTTGATGAAGACCGAGGCAAAGGAGGTGTTGAGTACCACAATCTCATCTGTATCTTCTGACACTAAATTGTTCATTGCTGAGTTTCTATTTTTCATAGCATNGGCGCACTGCTGGCTCGTATTCAGCCGGCTGTCCACCAGGACCCCCAGATCCTTTTCTTCCAGGCAGCTTTCCAGCCACTCCTCCCCAAGCCTGTAGTGTTGCCTGGGGTTGTTGTGACCCAAGTGCAGGACCCGGCACTTGGCCTTGTTAAACCTCATGCAGTTGGCTTCAGCCCATCGATCCAGTCTGTCCAGATCTCTCTGCAGAGCCTTCCTGCCCTCAAGCAGATCAACACTCCCGCTTAATTTGGTGTCATCTGCAAATTTACTGAGGGTGCACTCAATCCCCTCGTCCAGATCATCAATAAAGATATTAAACAAGGCTGGCCCCAAGACTGAGCCCTGAGGAACACCGCTTGAGACCTGCCGCCAGCTGGATTTAACGCCATTCACCACAACTCTCTGGGCTCTTGGATTATTGGGGATTTATTCTGCTCTCCATCCCTGTCTTCCAGCTCAGGGAGCTGAATACCCTGAGGATGACTGGTCTTACTATTAAAGACTGAGGCAAAGACTTGGTTTGTGAATTGTGACTGTGTGAAACTGATGTCCAAAATATTTGCATATATTCAGAAGATTTTCCCTAACTGGGTAAATAATCATGAATCAGCCACGACTCTTTCCTCTACATTCACAAAATGCTTTGGAAATCTTTGCTGCAGCTTTAAGTCTTATATTAGAAACACCAAAGTTATTATTCTCTTAACTTTAACCAAACCAAATTTAAGATAGCTATTTGGCAGTTTACCATCAATTTGATTTCAATATCTTCAAGGTTAAAATATGCTAGTATCATGCAGTATGCTCATCAGTATAACTATCCTGTCAGTAGGACCTAATATGATAAGAAATAGCTACACTACAGTAGTAAATTCACAATTTCTCCGTATAGAGTATATCAAAATTCATGAGCAAGATCCCACAGAGTCTGTAAAGAGACAATTTGGACTTGACAAACATAAAAGCAGAATATCATGTGTTACCTGTGAGTATTTAAGACTGTGTCTGAAAGAAAAAAAAAAAACAACAAAACACAAAGTTTTTCCTTTGTTCTTAAATTTAAGCATATTGGATAGCTTAGAAATAGTCAGCATGTTACGGTTACTCATCCAAACAAAAAAAATGGATACATCTGTAATCAAAAGTGAATGAGATCGTTAGCCTAGCAAGTTAACTTGCTTTCCTGTATGCCTGATTTCAGATCACTTCAGTTCTTAATCCCACAGAAGGAATTGCAGTGAAACACATTTTCTTGTCTTACATCCATCAAAATATCTGTTCAAGGAACCATAAAAAGATCAATTCCATAATCAGATCCTTCCTCTTTAGTATTTTTTATGTCAGATGATATGCAGAATATCCTATCAGCTTTTTAAGTTTTTTACAAATTCTCTGTCTTTTCTAAGAAACATCAGTCCTGAGTGAACTAAAAAAGAAAAAACAAGTACTTTACTATAACAGAGACTGAAAACAACAAAGCACAACACCATACTGTGATGAGAAAATTCATGGTCACGCTCAGTCTCAATGCAGACTGCCTTTCCAAACCAAATTTGTCCTTTGAGACTTCAGATAAATTAGCTGGTTCACCACTGTATGAGCATGCTTATGAAGAAACCCATTCAAAATATCTTAAATACTATCAGGTTTTTATTTAGTTCTTTTAATTGACCATGATCATTTACTTTGACTGCAAACTTTCAACACTTCTGAAAACAGGTCTGAATTAAATATGATTTTCCTCTGTCTTTGAATTTTCATTTAGGCTGATAGGTTAAGCAAATTTGGGAATTTTTACACGCTACAAAACACCACAGAATAGAAATCCCTCAACTGACTGAGTGGCATACAGAACAAGGACTAGCCTTTCCTATTCAAACACAGGCACGGTGCTAAGAGTCTCTGCAGAATACTGCCTGGATGTTATTGCTCAATAAACTCCTTAACAGACTATTGTCTTGATCACCATAGACATAAGCTTTGCCACTCTCAAGAACACACTTTCAGGCCTTAGGTATTGATGAGTGCTATTAATATATCATATGAGCACTGCCCAATCATTTTAATGTCTTTATCATTACAATATACTGAGAAGTAGGGAAGCCATATAACCATTTTACACTAATTTCTCCAATACCATCATTAAAAAAAAGTATTAAAAAATCAAATCTCAAAGCAACTGAAGGTCACTTATTAGGGGGAGACTCTATGCAAATGAATACCAGATTTTTAAAACTTCCTAGATATTTAACTGCCATTCTTTTTGATAAACTTTAAATATTTCATTATAAGTATCTTCCAAGAGGAATCCATCTAGTCTGAAACATAGTGTGGAATGAAATAAGAATCAACTTTTCTATGCTACTTGATGAGTAATGGCATCTGCATAAGGGGAAAAAAGCAAAAAGTAATACTTGTAACTCACGTAGTCCATGCCAGATGGTCTGCTGAGCACACTAATTCCTTGCCTGCTAGGAAATCCTAATTACTGTATTAAAGGAAGCAATTTCAGTAATTTAGTAGTGGTTTCATCTGATGTAACACTAAAAAATAAATAAAAATAAGAGGAATGAAAATATTTATATGAGACATAAAATGTCATCATTTAGTTTTCATCTGAAAATCTGTGGTACAACATTGATTATTCTGGACCTCGACATAAACAAGATCTCTTTATTACATGGTAGTGAAAAATTGTTGTATTGTACTAAATTCTGTAATTTCATTCCTGTGTTTCCCTCAGTCATAAATTCTTTATCTCTGTGCTAGCTATTCTTTTTACATTGAGTTCCATATGGACATCACAGAATAAAATTGCAAATTTAGCCACCTTATTAAAAAGAGAAAAAAAGGAAGAATTTTTCACCAGAAAGCATAAAAACCTGAAAGCATTTTGTGGAAGGGTACTGTAAAGTTATGAGGCAATTTCAGAGGAAATAAAATTAATTTAAAGGGATAATCTAACTTTTTTAAGCACTGTTTGTGTACTTCACAATTTGTTATATCCTGTCAGCTAAAAAGAATGTTCATGCTAATTATATTTCCTGTATCCATAACTGAGTAATAACCATCTTAGCTCTCATTTATTTTTGTCTGTACATCACTAATATGTAATGCAAACCTTTAATGTTTGCAATCATACAAATGCACTGAATGCTAAACCTCATAGGATGAGAATAACCATGGCATCTTACAATTATTATATTTGTTGGAGTTAAAGAAACTATGTGTCCACATCTATAATATTAGAAAAATGCAAACAGGTTACATGGACTTGTTAATTGCTTGCTTGCTGCAAATAACAGGTAGAATTAGAACACTCAGATACATGAAAAGTAATTGTTAGAATTATTTTAGGTTTTTTGTTAGCATCTGAGGAGGACAGAGTCATACAACCTTTAAGACAAATCATATACATTAAGACAAAGAATATTCTTTATCAATTTGTAGTTTGATAAATAGAACAAAGTGTTAGATACTATGACTTGAAACAGATGATTACATCTCAGTAATTACACTGCAATCAAAATGAAAATCAGGATGAATTCTTTATACTGTACTGTACTTCAAGCAGCCAAAATGAGGAAGCATGAGAAGGATAATAAGGGGAAGAAGGACAGGGGAAGGGAACAGGGACTGGGACAGCGGATGGACAGACTAGGTATGGCACAGAAATTTCTGTCCAAAAAGATGAGAAAGGAGTTATACAGACCTTAAAAGGATTAGACCTGGGAACATTTCATATTTCAGATGAAACAATAACTGTGCTTATACAGGAGTAAAGGACAGAGCACAAAAGGACCAATAATTACAACAGTTCTTCAAGTTACAGCCTAATCTCCTCTATATACATACTATGTCATTGCTTGGCGTTATTGCCTAAAAGATGAGAATTTCAGCTAATGCTTTTCCTCTCTCCTGTAAAGTATATAAAATGAGATTACTCTGCAGTTTTTCCTACTCTAGCAGGTATGCAGCTTTTAAATCAAATGCTAAAACACCATTAAGGTTGTAAACCCAAATGCTCTGAACTCCAAAAATTCAAATTACAACAGCTCCCTCTGACATGTTCACCAACATATTTTTCTGCAACTTAACTCAGTCTTTAGGGGGAGTCTGAGGGATACCATGCTTTGTTCAGTCTGTATGTTGGCTTCATTCTTTCGTACATGGCTACTTCTTAGGCATAAAAACATTAACCAACTAGTTATATTTCCAGGATCGGGAAAACAGTTCTGTCATTTGCTTTGTATAAAGACTGGGGAGGCCAAGTTGGTAGCTACTATTACTTGCACTAGAGAAGGGAATATGGTAGCTACTGTTGGGTGATGGCTCCTCTGAACAGCAACAGCCCATGTCCTCATCACTCCTGATTGGATCCCATCTCATTTCATCCAGAAGCAGCAGGAAGGGATATGCCAAGTTCCCAGCTCTTCCACTTCCATCTTCTCTGTGTCTTCCACTATCTTGGAAGGTATGGCAAAGATCGCCTGCTTTTCTGAGAAGCCTTGAGCCAAGTTGTATAGCTTTACATTTGGCTCTATAGCTTAAAAATTCTAGAGGCAGTATCCCTGCAAGCACTCACCTGAGATAATACTATATACAAAGTATAAGAAAGCATATGGTAATGCTGAGTATACAAACTACTGAAGTTTTAAAGAATTAGAGAATGGTTGAGGTTGGAAGGGACCTCTGGATGTCATCTGGTCCAAATCCCCTGCTCAAGCAAAACCATCTAGAGCTGGCTGCCCAGGACCATGTCCAGACCTTTTTTTTTCATATCTCCAAGGAGGGAGTTACCACATCCTCTCTAGGCAACCTTTTCCAGTGCTCAGTCAACCTCACAGTAAAAAAGTGTCTCCTGATGTTCAGAGGGAATTTCCTGTGTTTCAGTTTGTGCCCATTGCTTCTGGTCACTGAGCACCACTCTAGGCTAAACAGTCCCAGCTCACACAGCCTTTCCTCACAAAAGAGATACTCCATTCCCTTCTGAATGATGGTTAATTTGAACAAACAGAAAGTGTTCAGAATAGAAGGGGAAGAATATTGCAATTGGGACTTAAAATTAAATAGTAAGGTGGTTTTTTTCTTTTATATGAAAACATGAACATTTAAATGGCCTTTGAAAAAAAGATCAGCTGCACTTGCTCACCTCTGCTTTGAAAGGGCACATCATAAGGAACTCATGGTTATATATAACGGGTGAACTCAGAACTGAAAGTAACCTTATTGCTGCTGTACTGTAATCTCATGTTATCTATTGCAAAATAAATACAACCCCAACTGTAGTTTTCTTAAAGAGAAGAAAAGATAAGGCTGTGCAAGGAGTATTGAACTGGAGCTCCATTTTGGCAGCTGTAGCTCCTCTTGTAGGAATTATTCACTGCATTTTATAAATATTTGCTTGACAGTAAACATATTCATCTTGATGTAAATATGCCTGGAGAATAAGAATTTGCTTTCTTTACTGAAGTCCCCTGACTTTTATTCCTTGTAATATCATATTTGTATGAGAATGCATTTGTGTAGTAACAAAATAGTTCTTAAGTAGTGGAAGAGGATACAAGGTAGAATTAATCTGAAATGGTATTCCAGATGTTGTGGTAAAATCAGAATGTTTTAATATCCAGCATCACCATTTGATTTGTCATATGAATCATTCGAGTTAACCATCATTCAGTTCTTCCCTTGAGACAAGAAAAATGAATATAATCTTTACCTCTCATGTGAGTATTTTAAAACATGTTGAGTTTACCTGAGGATGCAATAAGTGATAGTGGCAAAGTAGTTGCCAAAATGGAACAGATTGTCTTTCTGAATGGATTAATGTATAATAAATTTCCACCTGGTTGAAAGACCAATAAGTCAAACGAAAGCCTCTTTAAGTTTTATTAACTTGTTTGAGAATGAACTCTTGCTGTAGTAATAAAGAGTGGGACATAGTGGCAGACAACAATGTATCCTGTTTGCTAAGCTATTTCTTCAGAACTGTAAGTTTTGGCTCAATAAAGCATGAGGAGAGGAAAGAGGCAGGACTGCAAATCATCACAGACAGATGATAATAGGAAGCATGTTACCAGTGAAGACATATACAAGATATGGGTGTTTTCAACCCAAGCCAGCATTTGCTGGGATTTTTATTTATATATTCATTTATTTATTGTTGGTGGGAAAACATTGAAAAGAAGTATTCATGAATTTGTGTTCTCTTTTAGGCTACCTGAAAGACATTTTTTCCTCCCTCTCTTTGTCTTAGCAATCAAATGAAAAGCATAGACTGCTGGGGTGTAATCCAAAGGTAGAAATAAAAGACGTTCAAAATGTCATGTTTCATTAAAACTGGTTGTATGGCATATTTGTGCTTTAAAGAGAATTTACAAGAAAAAGTAGCCGGAAGTCATACTGCAGTTTTACAATCAGTTCTTGTAAGACACATATGAAGAAAGCAACTACAGCAAAAAAAAAAAAAAGCCCCCCTCAGTTACTTTAGTCACCAAATGAGGAATGAAGACCTAAATCTTCAATCCTTATGACTGAAGAGGGCAGGCAGAGAAAGAGCAGCAGAAATGCATCGACGGATGCCTTGAGACAGATGATGAGGTAGTTCAGAGCTTATGGGTCAGGATTAGAGAGCAGACCAATACTTGCAATGTTGTGGTGGGTGTCTGTTATAGATTGCCTGATCAGGAAGAAGTGAATGAGGTCTTCTTCAAAAAACTGGAAGAAGCTTCATATTTGCAGTTTCTCGTGGAGAACTTGAACCACCTGATATTTGCCTTCAGGAATCCCTGGCCCCTAAGACCCATGGGAAAGTCTGGACTGAGGAAGACTGACCCTCAGCAGAAGAGGATCAAGCTAGCAAACACTTAAAGAAGCTGAACATACACAAGTCTGTGGGAACTGAGGGGATGTACCCACAAGCGCTGAGAGAGCTTACTGATGTCATTGCAAGGCCATCTTGATTATGTTTGAAAGATCATGGGCAGATTTCTGAAGACTGGAAGATAGCAAATACCACTCCAATATTCAAGAAGGAGGACTCAGGGAACTACCCACCAGTCAGCCTCAACGCAGTCCCTGGGAAAGTGGTGGAGGAAATCTTCCTGGAAGCCATTTTCATATACATAGAGGACAAGAAGGTGATCCGCAGAAGTCAGTGAAGGGGGAATCATGCCTAACCAACCTGATAGCCTTCTATGAAAAATGTCTGGTTTGGTGGACAAGGGGAGAACAGTGAATGTTATCTTGACTTTAGTATATCCACATTGACAACCTGAATAAATACAAGTGGACAAGTGAGGTGGAGCAAGTCCAGCAATGGACCACAAAGATGATTAAGGGATTGGAGCAACTGCCATGTGGGGAGACATTGAGGAAGCTGGGACTGTTCAACTGGGAGAAGACAAGGTTCAGGGGGAACTTCCTTATTATTGTATAGAAATACCTGATGAGGGAGATCAAGGAAGATGGAAGAGAGAAGATGACCAAAGAAGTCGTATCCAGTGACAAACTTAGAGGTAATGGGCACAAATTCTACTTAAATATAAGAAAAACCTCTTTTTACTCTGGTGATGGTGAAATGTTGGAAACAGTTGCTCAGAGAGGTTGTGAAGTCCTCATCCTTGGATATATTCAGAAGCTGAGTGGACATGATGCTGAACAACCTCCTCTAGTTGATCTTGGTCTGAGCAGGCGTGTTAGACTAGGTGATCTCCAGTGATTTGGTGATGCTGAGAAAGCTACCATATCCTTAACAGGTAGAAGGGTAAGTAAAAATTCTGTGAAAAACAATCAAAATAGCATTGTTGTTCAGATGAGATTACTTTAAAGGATTTAAATCACTCTATCCAGAAGAAAGGAACCAACATTAATGTGAAAATATTTCAACTGGAGAAAGTTGATGACTTAAAAATTAGTTTATTGATTCACAACATGTTTATTCAAATTGTTCTCCTTCAATTTAAAGAAAAGTACTACTTTATACAGGAGAAAAGGAATCCAGCATTTTCCCTAAGGCTTTTAGAAGGTATATTTAGAATACTGGAGAAAGCATAGGATTTGAAGACTGTAAAATACCGATGCTGGCTGTGATCCAGTCTGCTTAAATTAGAAATCTCAGTTACGCCAAAATTTTGATGTGAGTGAACTAGCTTGATAAAATTCCCAGTGGAATCAATTGAGAGAGACAGATGCCTTTAAAGGTCTGTAAAGCAAGCTTCAGTTGTATAGTGAGAGTTATTTCTGTATTTGGAAGAGACATGAGACAGTTTTTTTCCTGACTGAAGGAAAAGATGTTGGCCATGAAATATACTGTTCTGAATGTTCATTTTTAAGTCAAAAACCAACTTTAACCATGGGTAGATGTCCTGGTTTGAGGACATAATTAACACTGTTCTTTCCAAAATTTTACAATAACAAATACTGCTTTTTGACTGCATAATTATCTGTGCAATGAATGAGACAGAATAAGATGTCCAGTGTCCTGGAAATGAGTTCCCAAGTTCATAATTTATCACTGAAGAATAGGAATAGGAACATGTAAAATGGATTTTATTTTGAATTGTGAAACTTTTTTTTTTTATCAAAAAGATACTAAAATCAAGAACTAGGAAGCATTTAATGTCTCAATTACCTTAAAAAGAGATTAAAATATTCATTATAGCTTGGAAATCTGACTACAGGGTTAGTTTCTACATATAGTAAGTATATAAGTTATGTAAGTCACTGTCTTATAGCACACACATGTGGGAGGAGAAACAGTTTGATGAACAAAAGCAGAAAATCCTATACAGAAAAACAGCAATCATGAAATACAGAAGCACATACGAGATGTTCAGAGAAAAGATACACGAAGTGCCATGATCAAGGTGAAAAGCAATTCCAGAGGAGCACGAAAGCCCTTGGTTTAAGAAAAAGACCTATCGACCACTGGGATTTCAATTTCTTTGACAATTCAACCAAGGATATCCATTCTACAATCATTAAAGCAGCATTTCAGCATTTCAAGGTGGAATAAGACTACTTCTTTACTGCTCAATGAACAACAGGATCAGTGGCAAATGGAGAAATCGCCTTAGGAAACGGACCCAGTGTAATAAAATGCTAGGAGATGGTGAACATTTAAGGCCTGCTGATCTCATAAAGTCTAAAATACTCTGGAGAGTATGGGGCATATAAAAAGCCAGAGCTTGCTAAGTACACTGGACTCCATAAAGCAGTCTAAAGAAAATGCAGCTTTACTCTTAAATGGTTAAATTAGAACCCATTACTATCAAAATCAAATTTAGGAAATTTTATTACCTAAGAAATAGTTTAAAGAGATTGTAGTCAGTGTTTGCAATAAAAATCTATCCTGACTGGAATGCTGAATGAATACAGATTGCAAGACTTGGAACAGAAGAGCAGATAGAAAAGTTGAAACATATATGTTGTTGTAGTTTGATGGTTTTTTTTCCTCCATGCACACATTCAGTGCATACTATTCCAGATGTGCTGAAAACAGACTATTTGGTTCTAAACACACTAAGAACATTTTTATTTCTTCCTTAAAGGAAGGACCATGTTGAAACTGTTAGGTTATGTGATTAAAGGTTCAAGAAATATCCACAAACGAGAAGGACTGCAGAGGAAAAATAGCAATAATCTAATACAAGAGACAAGTCACTTCCCTGGCCCCTCTCCCAGCTGTCCCAGGAGAGCTTCAGCCTCATTGGCTGGGTGGGACACCTACCACCATAAGTCAGCAGGAAAGGCTCTCCAGGTCACCTTGCAGACTGAGGGGTATTACTGTCTAGTGTTATGGGGCTAATGTTGAGATGAAAGGGAGCAGCATTTTTGGGTTTCACAAGACTGAGTATGGAATGTTAGGGGAGGAATCAAAGGCAGGAAAGGGAGGGATCAGGGTGGTTTGGAGAGAAATAAACATAGGAAAACAGAGGAATAAGGGGATAAAATAGGTCAGTCATGTAAACAGATGCTGGTCATTGCGCTTGTGTGGTCACGCCTTGCAACTGATCCCCGCACTGTGTTCTGCCTCCTCATTAAACTCCATTTCTATTTTCTAACTGCTCTACAGAGCCTGTGAGATCTAGTGGGGTCAGTTGAGAAACCTGTTTGCATATGTGTGTGGGTGCATGTGTCTGCAAATGAGGTAACTGAAAACCAGGGGATCCAGGGGCCACCTACTGCGTAGGCTGAGTGTCTAAGGCCAGTTACTGGTCTTCATCTTGATCAGCCAGAGATGGGAAGATGATGAGGCCATTGGCGTCATTCATGTTCGTGTGAGTGCCATGATTTCTGTCTGTGTTGATCCTTGTGGCCAGGTGTGTGTATTCTATCTGTGTGTTTGCATGTGTGCCTATTGGGAAGGTGTGTCCACCTTCACTTCTAGCTGGACCTGGGAAGAGAGAGCTGCAGCAGGCTTGCCTCCATCAAGCTACTGAACTCAGCAACTCCTAACCAAAAAAAAAAAAAAAAATCAAACATCAAGAGGTTGTGGTGGTATTTATGGTAAAATTAAAACTCATGTTCAGGAATATACAAATCTGAATAAGTAGCTGATTGTGCAGAAAAAAAGTGGCTTTTATATTTCCCTCCAAGATAATTCTACTAAATAATTAAAAGATATGATCAGAAGAAAAAACGTTTTGTATGTCCCTAAAACATATACAGTATCAAGTAATTAATATTTTCAGACAGTTTGCTTGAGTGTCATTCAGAACCTACATTTTTTTCTACACAAGCTTAAGGATGACCGCTATAGATTTTTCCAATTGTTTTCAATACTAGTGACTTTTTTCCTAGAGCTGGTAAAGAACCAGAATCATTCCCATTCACTTTTAGAAACAAATTTCTATGAACGCTGATTTCAGTACAACCTATGTAAAGTTACTGAAGCCAGTGGAATTATAAAATGACAACAAGATTCAATCCAACCTTCAAGTACCCATTACTGACTGTGGCAGAATAGAGGAAGGAAACAACAAACCAAAGATGCTTAAGTTTTGATTGCACTTGCAAGGCCAGATTGTTGTTGTTGTTCCAGAAGACCAGCTATACTTCATATAGAAATCCATGTGTTAAGTTGTGGGTTATTTTGGAGGGAGGCATGTTTGATTTGTTGGGTTTCTTTAAAAGCAACTCTTTAAAACAGAATCTCATTCAAAGAAGAATGTCCTCTGAACAGAGAAGACCTAGTATGTTAGATATTTTGTATTTCCCTTGAATCTACCTTTTGCATGAGTGCAATTAAACTAAAATATGTTGACCATAGCACCATAGTAACAAAGAAAAGGGAAAGGAAAAAGAAAGACATGGGCTTATAGGAATGGTCAGGATTAATTGGAAGCTCCCTTTCTGAGGTAATCCTGTAAATTAAGAGGCACATTTAAGAAAACGTAACTCCATCTCAAGCTAAGCTTTTTATGAAAGGGGGTTTTGGGGCCTTCTAAATTAAATTCTAATTTTTCAGTCCTTAGGCTTCC
Source organism: Burhinus bistriatus (assembly GCA_013397275.1). Lineage (NCBI taxonomy): Eukaryota > Metazoa > Chordata > Aves > Charadriiformes > Burhinidae > Burhinus > Burhinus bistriatus. Next base: position 114,892 of record VYXH01000791.1, on the reverse strand, counting down.
TCCTTTCAAGCTCCCCATAAATCTTCATTTCCATCTTTTTTATTCTTTAAACATTCTTCCCTTCCTTTCTCTTTCTTCTTGGATTGTTGTACATTCATTTCCTCTTTCACACATATTCAATCTTTCATGACCCTGGTCTTCCTACCTCAAGAGTTCAGTTTAGCCTTGCTGTCTTCATCCTGTGTTTATCCAGTCACTTCCCCACTGTGTTGAAGAATCCTCCCAGTATGAGTGGATTGTGCTTCAGATGAGTGCTACCAATACCACTGGCTGTTATCTGTAACACATACTGAACTTGACTGCATAATAACCACTCAGTTATGATCTTAGCCATTTGACAGCAACAATATAACTATGTAATTTAAATGGTAAAAAGTTACACAGTAGTAAATTGGGCTTCAAGACTTATGAGAAAACAAAAGCTTACCTTTAGATGTATTAGGAAAGCAAATAATCATCTTGATTTAATCGACAGCTTAAAAAATAAAATCAATTTACTAGCTCTTCATTTTGTAGCATAGAATTACAAAATGATGGAACATAATTTAAGGACTTCAGAAATGCAATAGAATGCATGTTCAACGTAGCTTAATTAGAAGGATTTCATGTTTGTTTTTTACATGTAATTTTTACATCACAGTAAACTAACGAAGTCTAAACAGGCCAATACTAATAATTTGACAAAGAAATCTTTGGAATTCCTGCAGCAACAGAATGTAGGATTCTTACCTCACTGAGTTCAGTGACTGTTTCAGTACTAAAGCAGCACAGAGTTACAGTGATTCTGCACCTGTGTATCTGTGTAAAATTAAGCGATAGTGACAGCTCCATGGTTTCTACATCTGATTCATTAATGGTTGGTTATATTATGGGCGCCTATCTTCTTTCTGCTACTCTAAGTCATTAAAACGCCGGTATTTATCACAGAAGTTATCATACAAGCCTAGTTACATGAAGCGTAAAAAATGTCTATTTTGAAGAACAGCATGCCATCTAGTGGAAATACCTTGCAAGCAGCACAGCGGTTAGAACTAGAAAAGGTGGTGAAAGACACTAATCGTCACCTTTCCTGAGCTGAGCAGCATTGACCCACTATCCATTCGTGCTTTGATTAATGAACACCTGACATATGTGTGAATCTTCATTTCCAACTAACTCTAGCGAAATATTTCAGATGGTATTTGAGGATTCGTTATAAATTATGCAACTGAATGGGAATTGAGCAGAACTATTTCGAAAGTTGTGCATGAAATATTAGGGTCTCTTAATGAAAGCTAACTTTCAACAGTAGAAGCCGAAGAGCATAATTAACTGATCACTGACACACTACAGAGTAACTCACCCTCCACAAACAATTCCTGTGGCTTCAGGCTTTTCTTTTTCTTCATATTGGGACATAAAAGAAAATACTGGCAGTACTCCCTGTTCTTGCACTGATGTACAACAACAAATTTTAAAAGAGGAATTTCATAGAAACACAGCATCACAGAATGGCTGAGGTTGGAAGGGATCTCTGGAGGTCATCTGGTCCACTTCCCCTACTGCAGTACGGCCATCTAGAGCCAGTTGCCCAGGACCTGGTTACCTGGGATACAGAGAAGGCTGAGGTACTCAACAACTTTTTTGCCTCAGTCTTCACTGGCAAGTGTTCTAGCCACACTACCCAAGTCGCAGAAGGCAAAGACAGGGACTGGGGCAATGAAGAGCCACCCACTGCAGGAGAAGACCAGGTTGAAGACCAGCTGAGGAACCTGAAGGTGCACAAAACTATGGGACCTGATGACATGCATGCAAGGGTCCCGAGGGAACCGGAAGATGAAGTTGCTAAGCCACTATCCNGAGACCCCACCTGGAGTACTGTGTCCAGCTCTGGGGCCCCCAACGTAGGAAGGTCATGGACCTGTTGGAGTGAGTCCAGAGGAGGGCCACAAAGATGATCAGAGGGCTTCCCTATAAGGAGAGGCTGAGAGAGTTGGGGTTGTTCAGCCTGAAGAAGAGAAGGCTCCAGGGAGACCTTCTAGCAGCCTTCCAGTACTTAGAGGTGGCCTACAGGAAAGGTGGAGAGGGACTTTTTATCAGGCCATGTAGTGACAGGATGTGGGGTAATGGTTTTAAACTGAGGGAGGGCAGATTTAGATTAGCTATTAGGAAGAAATTCTTTACTGTGAGGGTGGTGAGACACTGGAACAGGTTTCCCAGAGAAGTTGTGGCTGCCCCATCCCTGGAAGTGTTGAAGGCCAGGTTGGATTGGGTGTTGAGTAACCTGATCTAGTGGGCAGGGGTGTTGGAAGTAGATGATCTTTAAGGTCCTTTCCAACCCAAACCATCCTATGATTCTATGATTCTATGATGAGCGTGTCCAGATGACTTTTGAAGACCTCCAAGGATAGAGTCTCCATAACCTGTCTGGGCAACCTGTGCCAGTGATTGATCACCCTCATAGTAAAATGGCCTTTCCTGATACGCAGATGGAACCTCGTGCATTTTGATTTGTGCCCATTGCCTCTTTTCCTGTCACTGGGAAGCACTGAGAAGGACCTGGCTGTGTCTTCTTTAGACCCTCCCTTCGGGTATTTATACATATTGAGAAGATTCCCCTCAACGCTTCCCCTCTGTAGGTTAAATAGTCCCAGGTCTTTCAGCCTTTTCTCACAGGATAGATACTCCACTCCCTTCTCCATCTTTGTGGCCTTTCATTGGACTCTTTTCACTTTCTTTTCTCTATGAGACCAGAACTGGACACAGTAGTCCGGGTGTGGCCTTACCAGAGCTAAGTAGAGAGGACGGATGCCCTCCCTCAACCTGCTGGCAGTCCTTTGCCTAATGCAGCCCTGGATACTGCTAGCCGCCTTTGCCGCAAGGGTACGCTGCTCGTTCATTTTCAATTTGGTGTCCAACAGGACTCCCTTGTCCTTTTCTGCAAATCTACTTTCCAGCTGAGTGGCCCCAGTATATACTGGTGCATTAATTTCAAAGAGGAAAAATATATCGGCCATGTTACCACACATTCTGATGTTATCGTGCATTCTGTTACACATTTAAAGGAATTATTAATTTATCTTTGCTTTTCTTCCCACAAATCCATACCAGACATGGGTTTCATCACCCTTCAAATGCACACATCACTGTGTAAATCACTTCATAGATTAAACGCATAATAAATTCAATCTGTTAACTAAGTGGTCATTCTCTGATTTTGGTAGGACAACCAAGTCATGACCTCCACGTCTAGCAGCTATTGTTATTTCATCTTCAGAAAGCTTTCTGTTGACACGAGTACACCAGCCATCCTCACACTGCTGAGTTAATAACTGAGCATTAAGGTGTATCCAGGTGTGATAGCATGCAGCTGCCTGTCTTACCAGCGCCTAAGAGGAAGGGAGAAAGGGAGATGGCTGCATTCAACATTTCTAGAGGAGCTCAGCAAGAATAATTTCATCTGTCATTACAGCAGAAAATACTGATTTGAGAGCCTCACATACTTACTTTTTGGTTTAGTCAGTTCAAGACAATCTATGACCATACTTAAAAGAGAAGTCCTGCTCTTGCTCCCAAAAGAGACACAAGGGCAGGGCTAAATTATCTTTTTCCACATCAGTGTGGTTTAAACGGACTGAAGCTAATTGTGAAACTGCACCCTAGAGGCAAGCTGGCTGATGAGCAGTACCATTCATCTCAGATGCTCCCAGTGCTGGCTCACAGCTCCCACTGGATTGTGAATTCAGAGACCTCAAGTTTCCCATGCCTCTTGTGTGCTCACTGAAGAAGGAAAGCTCTTCTGAGGCTGCAGAATCTCACCTTCGTTCCCAGCTCCAGTTAAGATTCAAGATTATCCAAGAGCTATGCAAAATATTCAAATGAGGTGTGGAGGCATTCCTCCCCCCCTCCTTTTAACACTGGTGTTCATATGCTAATGACTGGATCGCTTCAAACTACTACATCTAATGAAGTTCACCTGGAGGAAGAAAGAATTTATCAAAGGTGTCTCAGAGCCATTTGGTGTTCCCTTTGAGAACTCTTGGAGGACAGCTGGGGTTTTCAGAGCAGAAGAGGCAGAACATTGTATGCAGTTTTAAAGAATGGGGGAGGGGGAGGACAGAGAGAGGGAAGAAGTTTTGTGATCTTGTAGTCTAATCTCAGTTCCCAGAAGTGTACTGGAAAAAAAATCATCAGCTGATCTATTTATAGCCTTTAGAAAATGAAAGACAGCGTTAAGAACAAATCACTTCAGAGTAATGAAACTTAAAAAAAAAAAAAAAAAACAGACAAAATCAAACAAACAAAAAAAACCCCCAAACCCCAGGTCCTATGGGTAGAGAGAAACATAAGTCACTGTCTCTTTCTAACTTTTACCATTGGCTCAGATGACCTTACAATAACACTTAGGACACACGGTACAAAGCAAAGAAGAAATGATAGAGTGGGAGTAAAACTTGCTGGAAAACTGTACAGGATGACTAAATCGGAGGTTAACCATCAAAATGACAGACAGTTTTGAGCAGGGTTCTTCCATCTGTCTTTGACAGTTTCTAATCTTAACATAAATCAGTAAATGTCAAGTTGCAGCAAAAAGGGAGCCAAGCGCTGAGATGTATAAACATGACTGTTGCTTGTAAGACTGAAGGGGAAAAAAAAAAAAAAGAAAAAAAAATGTCTGCTTCACTCATAATCCAGAGAGCACGTAACAAGAACGTGCAGAAGTACAGGAAACATGACCTACAAAGAATGAGTGTAGGTATGAGGACTGTTTAGTCTGTAGAAGACTAAGGGCATAGTATTTGTATGAATAAGTGTTGTTGTTGCAAAGAAGGGAATAATTTGTTCTTCGTGTCCACGGGGAATAAGAAAAAACATTTCCATTACAGGAGGTTCTTAAGGATAGATTTGACAAATATTTGGTACAAACGGTTTGGACATAGTTAATTTGAAAGTAAAGGAATCACTTACATGACTCTCAAGGTTAATTTCAGTTACAATTTCTGTGATTGTAGACGACAAACATATTGGCCACACTATTATGCATATTTCCTGTGTCCAGAACTAAAATTCTCAGAAGTCACTGATATAAATAAAAGCCATTTCTGTTCCTGGATAGGTTTGAAATTTAAGGAAGGAATCAAGGCTCTCTATACTACCTTTTCTTTTCTTTGTCAGAGGAAATATTGGAAAAGAAATGGGAAACCTTTGAATTGTACAATGGCTGTCTCTTTATGTCTTGAAGTTAAAGACATTTGTAATGTTCTCATAAATACTTTTAATTCTCAGTGTAAATTCTGAGCAATGAGTAGCTTTAATGTAATTTAAAACGTAGTGTTTTAGAATAAAGTAATCTGCCTCTTCTTGTAATTCTTCTCCCATTCCAAGCCCTTTTATCCATATGTGTAATATAACACATGAATTTGACTAAATGACACAACCAAGCATTTTAAAGAAGAGGAGGGGAACTTGGGAAGGATAAAAGAAAGTAAGGTAAAACTTCAGATAGGGCTACTAAGATCTCAGAATTTCTGAGTAGATATTTTCATGACAGGAGTCTGGGCATTACATGCCAATTTGCCTGCAAAAATGACAATCTCAAAGTTATATCAAGGCCTGGTTTAATCAGTTTCCTGTGGATGCGATGGCCCAGCAGTGACTGGGTGTCTTTCAGGACAGCAGCTCCCTGTGGGCCAGGGGCCAGGAGTGGCAGGGTCTCCCCAGAAGGTCTGTCAGGGCAGGGCCTGGCAGCAGGGGCCCGTCCCACCACCCCAGCCAGCAGCAGAGAAGCCAGGGAGCACCAGGGCACCCCAACCCCAGGGCATCAGGCATCTCCCCTGGGACAGGGACCAGGCTGGAACGTGGGCCTGCAGGTGGGCCCAGCTCAGCAGGGCCCATGGCTGGGCAGGGCAGGGCTGTGGGGAGTTGGAGACTGGTCCTGCTGTGGCGGTGTCGCTGAGGCAGGGGCTGATGGCCCCAGGGGACTGAAATGGGGTCCCAGGCTGCGGGTAGGGTTGGGGTAGCTGGACAGGAGCAGTCAAGGCTTTTGGTGCCTACATAGCCTTGAAAATGACCTTGAAAATGTTAAGATATTGCATTCCTAATGATGTGCTGACTTGGGAATCATGACTGTCAGGTATTCTCAAGGGAATATTATAAACATTCTCTCAGTATTAAAGATGGAAAAAAAAAAAGAAATATATTTTATCAAGTGGTAGCAAAAATAATAAAAAACACCCAACCCCCAAAACCCCTAAATTATGTCCTTCCTACAAAAAAATGGTTCGTTTAACTAAGCAGTGTTCTTCAAACTTTAACCCGCTCTAACTCAAGACCATCCAAAACTTCACGTGCACTTCTGATGAGAGTTACAATCATCCTACCATGTGCTACAGCATTCAAGGACACGTTTTATTAGTAAAAAGTGACTTTCTATTGCTTCATCTCATCTGTAACGTTGAAAGATATTCCTAGATCAGTCCTTTCATTCTCATAAAAAGTTCTGGTTTTCACTTTTTACCAACAATGTCAACTGAGTAGAACCTTCCACTTACTTTTACAGTAAGAACAACTATCCCTTATGCTTTGTCCTGTGAAGACATTGCATAGTTCTGCTTTCTGTGCACAAGGAATTTGCACATTTATGCTTATAACCAACTTCAGTATTAAATGCTTATTAAAATCAGATCTGTGTATGAATTTCACATGGTTTGTTTTGTCAGGTTGTTTCCAATTAAAGGCTCTGTCCTAGCTGAGGTTCAGTGGTTGTTGTGCTTGTATCTACAAAATCACACCCATGTAGAAACAGCACAGTATGGGGATACAGCTTTGCATTCAGAAGCAGGTGACAGAGATTCTCTGGCTGTTTTCTGATGCCATGAATGTAACCACAGAATAACTGTGAAGTGGTACCTTCCCATAGAAAGGATGGCCACCACACAAATATTTGCTCCTATAAATCGGGATATAAGAAGACACTTGCCTACTGTGGAAGGCACAGATATTTAGAATAAAATTTAGAATAAAAATTTTGGGTCAAATCATGTGGCCTGTGCTCAACGATACTAGAATTAGACCCATACAAATTACATAGCACATTGATTCAAGTAATATGGAAACAGGTGCAAAAACTTTCATTACATAAAATATTAAGAAAACTATGATTGATTGCACCAAACAATGGAGAGAATCCTAAGAGTTCATTCTGTTTGATTCTGTTTCTGCTGTCCTATCACATCACTCTTCTACAGGGCTAGCCACACTGTACATAGGAGAAAAATTCCTAGCTTCATTCAAACAAGTAGGACTTGTCTATAAAAAACTTGCCAAAAGCTGTATCACCTCAGGATAACTGTTTCTCTCTTTTTTTTCTACTTTCAAAGGCCAGACTTATCAAACAGAGGAGTCTTCCAGCATCTCTGAAGGTCAGTAGGTTGAGATTAATTTGCACAGGAGTGAGGAATAAATTCCAGAGAGAAGCATCATTATGAGCTCCAACAATTTCCTTTTTGCTTTCATCTCTCTGATGGCGCATAAGTTCTGTTGTTCATACGTTGGCTGCTAATGCACATTTTTGTCTTCTAGCTCTCTGCCTTTCCCAGGGAACCTTTGTAAATGGGAAAAACTTTCATGTGCAGATAGTGTTTGAGCTGATAGAGCTAACAAAAAAATTAGCAAACAAAACAAATTGCCCCAAGCCATCACAGCTGAGCATGCAAGTAACTAGTACTTGATGTATCTTATAGGGATACCATGGTTAAAGCTGGCAATACCTTCTGGTATTTGAATGGGGGTCAAATGGAGGAAGAGTTTAAAAAAATTCACTCTAATTAATTTAAATTCTTTAAATGTATCCTTCATTTAAAGACAGCCTTGGAAGATTCCCAATAATTAAATAATTTGAAAATGTGGTAGGAAATGAAGGAGAGGGAAGTAAGAGAATTGTAGAACTAGCAGTATCATTAACATTATGTTATCATTGAAAATTATAGAACTGGCAGTGTCATTAACATTATGTTATCATTGAAAATTATATACTCACATTATCCTGATGGGCCCCAAATTGATGGGTTCAGCACAGTTGTGAGTTTCAGAATGAAATGACTGTAACCAGGGAAAAAAAAGCCAACATACAAAGGTTATGTTGTTACAAGAAATTTGACATATCATTTGCCATGACTACATTTGTTAGGGCATATATTCACATGTACTTTTTATGAAGCATGGAAATATTTTTATTCACTGACCATCTGAGGGTAGAAAGGAAAAAGAGACTGATCAAAGCACAAAATGTTGTAGCTCTTGTAAATAATTAGGAAGTTAGGTAAATTTTTCATTTTTATCTTTGTTTCCCATTAAATCTTCCCCTCTTTTCCATCCCATATACACATTTCTTGCCCTTGTATAAATTTGGACTAGCTATTCACCAGTGGTTGTATTTACGCAATGAACTAGAGATTCATTCCCTTATATGCCATCTTTTTCTGACACCAAATCACCCTCGTATGAATTGCCTGCAGGCTGCACACTTGTACCGCATTTATTATGGAACTTCTGACGACATGATGACTTTTCCAGACCCCAGCTGTAATGCATCTGGTGTTTATGGAGGTCAAAAGAGCCAGAAAACTGTGCTTTTGCTTTTTTTCTGCCAGTTTGTGTCTTTTTTCAGCACAAAAGTTTCAACAGGTGTTATCCATTGTAAAAAAAAAAAAAAAGAAAACTTTACAGATGTGACCTCTTAGGGAAGGAAACTTGCCGCAAAAACTATACCTTTTACAGTATTCTGCATTCTGCTCCTGTAAACCTTTTCTGGTGAAACAAACATTGTCACAGTGCAGTCATATAGCTGGGTAGACAGCCCCCTGATGTATCTGAAAAGAAAGTTACAAATTAAAAAAGAACATATGCTTCAGAGTGCAGATATATTTTCAGGTGAACATGAACAGAAGCGTGCACATCTGTCTTTCTAACATAGAGGGAATGTGATAATTAAACTTGAAATTACAGAGCTGTAAAAGAAGAAAAATTATTTCCAGGGTGGAAGCCTGTTCACTTCCACTAAACAAGAGTTTTTTCACAGCAGAAGAAAGATAGCTTCTTACCAGCTTCTCCTGTTTCTTTTGTCTTGCAGTCCTATTCTTCTGAGCCAAAATGTCCAAAAGCCTTTGCCTGATTAAATAGGTAAGCAAAACGGTGTTCGTGAGCTGAGGAACGTGCACAGGCAGAACTGCATCGTTTTCTCTCAAGAGTTCTCTGTGATGGGTGTTCGTTAAACCATCACGTCACTATGTCTCATAAAGATTGTGCTGAAAGGTAAGTTTACAAATTTCTTTGTGATTTGCTTGTCAAACAAAGTTATGTAAAAAGAGGAATTTGAAGAGTCTGGCCATTCCAAAAAATTAGCATGCAGCATAAAATACGCTACACATTTCCACTGGCAGAAGAAAGATGAGCTGCTTCTGCTTTTCAACTAATGTTTTCTGCTTACCATATCTTGTTTAACATACAGTATCTAGCACCACTTTTAATGTGTTAGGTAAAAAATAAGCCCTTTGTAAACTCACTGGAACTGCAGTAGAAGCAGTTACTTCAGGACAGTTCTAAACTGCCAACCTGACAAAATTAAAGATAACTTTGCTGTGTACACTGGACCAAAAGAATTTTCAAGCTCTCTGATAAAATCCCACCAAATCCAAACCAAGTTTCGAAAGAAAGCGTTTCCTGGGTTGTTGGTTTGTCTGTCGCAGAGCTGGGAACTCTTCTTACCCTGGGCGATGCCTGCTACCTAGATCTAGCAATTCCAGAGTCTGTGATTCAGGAGCACCAAAAATGCCAGTTTTCATATTCCCTGCTATGGAATAAAGAAACAGCAAGACTCTGGGGTCTAAATGAAGTCCAGCTCTTGAGTTCTCAGTAATTACCCTGGACATCATGGCTCTGGGTAATCTTCTTAAGGTTTTGAATTTTGAGACTGTGTCTTAAAGAGTTGGGGCATGGAGGCTACGTTTCTTGAAAAAATCTGTCAAGACTTGTAGTGCCGGGGCAGTGTGAATGGTACTCTGGCTGCCACAGAGCCTGGCAGTCCTCCTGCAGATGTTCAGTGAAATAGGAATTAGACAATCCATTGCAGCTGCAGAGGCCTAGAAGCTTCCAGCCAAATTTGAGCTGAAAGCAAATTCTAAGGAAACAACATTCTCCACAAACTGGAAGTTCCCCCAATTCTGCAGTTGATCAACAGAGTAATGAAAAAACTGTTAAAACATAGTGTCAGACTATTTTGCAAATAAAAAAAATAAATCCTAGAAAAAGATGCATACACTTATTTTATCTGCCATAACATCTTGCCATCAGTACAATCTGTAAAATATTTCCTTTCCTCATTTGCTGTAGTTAACCAGGGGTGTGAACTACAGATTTAAACAGAGAGACTAGATACTCAGCTTTTCCCCTCATGTTGTCACATGTAACTTGTTTTATGGGGCAATTTTCCTGGAGAAGGGAGTTTTTGATCTTTCTCCTCTCTTTCCATGCAATATCTTGCCGTTACCTTAGCAGCTGCTATAAACTGCTTTTTCCACGTTTTCAGTATTCTGCTGGTTACAAGAACATTACCATTTTTTTTTTCCAAACATAGCTGTCTTCCTGACAGCTGGATTATCTGCCACATATCGTAATTACTTGATTTCACATGAGAGTTCACTTTTATCTTCTTTCCTTTCATACCTCTGCAGTCCCTTAGATCAGCTCCAGCAATACTATTAGATCTTACTGGAGTTCTTATTGCAGTGAAATCCTCTGTGGTGGGATGGCATTTGTTACTGCTCTCAGAAAAAGTCTCAGGAACAGCTTAGGAATCTGTTGTCGTTGCTAAAATGAACTTATGATTGCATGATCATTCAGGATAAGTGTTTTCTGGTGGCTTAGTTGCCGTTCTGTCATCACTGTCACTATAACTAGGGGTAGGTATCAGCAACAGCTAAAGATTAAGAGATTAACTGATGAAGTTTAGAAAAGCCAGCAACTTTCACTTTCTCTTTTTGTCTTGAATGGAATTCATGCAGAACCGGATCTTTTCAGGAGCCTGGTTGACAGAGTTCTTTGGAAGGCAGTCCTGAAGGGCAAAGGAGTCCAGGAAGGCTGGACGTTTTTCAAGAAGGACGCAGGAGCAGGCCGCCCCCATGTGCCGAAAAATGAACTGTCAGGAAAAAAGACCGGCCTGGCTGAACAGAGAGCTATGGTTGCAACTCAGGGAAAAAAGGAAAATTTATGGTCTTTGGAAGAAGGGGCAGGCCACTCAGGAGGACAACAAAGGTGTCGTGAGGCTATGCAGGGATAAAATTAGAAGGGCCAAAGCCCAACTAGAACTTAATCTGGATTCTGATGTTAAGAACAATAAAGAAAGTTTCCATAAATACATTAGCAATAAAAGGAGGACTAAGGAGAATCTCCATCCTTTAGTAGACAGGGGTGGAAACATAATAACAAAAGATGAGGAAAAGGTTGAGGTACTTAATGCCTTCTTTGCCTCAGTCTTTAACAGTAACACCAATTGTTCTTTGAGTACCTAGCCCCCTGAGCTAGTAGATAGGGGCGAGGAGGAGAATGAAGCCCCCATAATCCAAGGGGAAATGGTGAG
>VYXH01000791.1:68149-103185 GCA_013397275.1 Burhinus bistriatus | reverse complement strand
GTCACTAGTGGTGTTCCCCAGAGCTCAGTATTGGGGCCAGTTCTGTTTAATATCTTTATCAACGACCTGGATGAGGGGATCTAGTGCACCCTCAGTAAGTTTGCAGATGACACCACGTTAGGCGGGAGTGTCGACCTGCTTAAGGGTAGGATGGCCCTACAGAGGGATCTGGACACGCTGGATCGATGGACCGAGGCCAATGGTATGAGGTTCAACAAGGCCAAGTACCAGGTCCTGCACTTGGGTCATAACAACTCCATGCAGCGCTACAGGTTTGGGGAAGAGTGGCTGGAAATCTGCCTGGCAGAAAAGGTTCTGGGGGTGTTGGTTGACAGCTGGCTGAATATGAGCCAGCAGTGTGCCCAGGTGGCCAAGAAGGCCAATAGCATCCTGGCTTGTATCAGGAACATCATGGCCAGCAGGACTAGGGAAATGATTGTTCCCCCTGTACTCAGCACTGGTGAGGCCTCACCTCAAATACTGTGTTCAGTGTTGGGCCCCTCACAACAAGAGAGACATTGAGGTGCTGGATCTTGTCCAAAGAAGGGCAACAAAGCTGCTGAAGGGCCTAGAGAACAAGTCTTATGAGGAGCAGCTGAGGGAACTGGGCTTGTATAGCCTGGAGAAGAGGAGGCTGAGGGGAGACCTTATTGCTCTCTACAACTACCTGAAAGGAGGGGTCGATGTCTTCTCCCAAGTAACAGGTGATAAGACAAGAGGAAATGTCCTCAAGTTGAGCCAGGGAAGGTTTAGCTTGGATATGAGGAAAAATTTATTCACAGAAGGGGTTATCAAACATTGGAACAGGCTACCCAGGGAAGTGATGGAGTTACCATCCCCGGAGGTATTTAAAAGACGTGTAGACGTGGTGCTGAGGGACATGGTTTAGTGGTTGTTTTGGCAGTGTTACGTTGATGGTTGGACTCGATGATCTTAAAGGTCTCTTCCAGCCTAGGTGATTCTATGATTTTTTTCTATGATTCTAAACCTCCTCATTTTCACTGCAAAGTAATTTCTTTTTCATTTAAGTTAGTTACTTTTAATTGAGACCGAAACAGGCTGAGATGCACAGGCAGAGATGACACACCATGCCTAGAAGACTACAACTTTGCATTGACTAAAACCAAAAAATTCATAAAAGGACAGATTGTATACATGCGGATGTATATAATGTAACTACAAACACTAAAATTAAGATGTCTAGCTGCATGTGTTCATGTGTGAACTAGATGTCAAAACTTCAAATAGGGTGAAGTCAAAGAGATCCATGAAGAAATTCCGTTGCCAAAAACACAATTATAAAACTTGTCTATTGGAAATGCTTTAGATAACTCTTGTAGACTCCATCTGTCCTTCCTGAAGGGCACATGTCTCCCTTACTCCTGTGTCATATCTGCCAGCATTGGGATGTTTTGACTTTTTTGACCATTATTAGGCATAGATAAAGCTATCATGAATCAGCCTAACTTACATATTTCATTTCTGATTATGACATCTCAGAACTCTTCTTTTCATGTGTGGAACCAGGAAACATAGATGATTTTCTTTTTTTATACCACTTTGTATTTGTCTGTTTAAATTTCATCTAATTTATTGATTCACGTGTCTTGTAAAATTCTGGCACAATTCTTCATGTTCTGCCATCATCCTCAATATGATGAATAATTTTGTATAAGCAAACTTTGTCATTTCACTGATCACTCTTTTTTTTTCAATAAATATATGAGTATGTTCAACAGCCTACCTCCCAGAGCACAGATCTGGGCAGAACTCCAGTTATAAGCTACATCCATGGAAAGATGAGATTATTTACCTGTACTCTTCATTTCCTACTTTTGAAATTACTATTCAGCTTAGCTTTTATCTCATGACTGCAAAATTTCCTTACAGTCATTTAGTGAGGGATTTTGCCAAAAACATTTTGAAGTCCAGTTGTATCAGTGGGATCATTCTGACCCATATCCTTCTAAAAAACTCCAAGGGGTTTGTAAGATGACATTTCCCTTTACAGAACCCCTGTAGACTCATATCTAAGTGGATCATATTCACCCCAGTGTCCACCAATTCTATCTTTTATTGGAGTGATAAAATTCTTCTACTAACTGGTTTTGATTATCTTGCCCTGTACAAGTGTCAGGCTCAGTGTCCTATAATTTCCTGCATTCCTCCTGGAAAGCTTTCTAAAGATTGACATCATATTTTTCCTTCCCACGCACACTGTCTTTTGGTACAAAGGAAGTTCTCAAGAGGAGATTATACACTGCCACTAATACCTCAGCTACTTAATCTCCGAATTTTCTTATACTCCCTAGTGATAACCAACTAGCATACTGTTTTATTAACAAAATATTTGCAGCTTAAAAAGAAAAACAAGACTGTCTTTTTAATGATGAGTACATCACACTTTTACAAACTTCTACACTAAACTTTCTAGAATCTCCTTCCTTTCCTTCACTTTCATTAAAAATCAATGGTCAGATATTCCTATTTTAACAAACAAACAGACAGAATTAATTTTATTGGGGAAAAAAAGAAAAAATTTAAGAACAGAAGTGGTTACTGTACATTAATGTCAGACTTCTAGATTCATGAGGGGTTGTCTTGAATTAAGACTAAATATTTAAATGACAGCAAACAAGTTTCTTCTAGAAATAAAATTATGTATCAAATTAGGAAAAATATTCACATTTGCAAAAGCAAAAAGACATGCATTTAAGTAGTAAGTGTTTCTCATCTTCTGGTAACAAACAGTGAGATTTAATAAAATTTAAAAGTTCTGAAAACAATGCTACAACAAGACATGCTAAAGCAGGAGGACTTCATAAAAAGACACATTTGAGAGAAACTCACACCGACTACCCCATCACTACAAAAATATTCCAGACTAAGTTAGATAACAAAATAATTTAGATGTATTTCAGTAAATAGGAGTCAGTTTTACCACATGTAAGTGGTTTAATTTACTGGTTGAGAATATTCAGTGCTAGAAGTCATAGGACTTTTAAATCAGAGTGTTTAGAACTGTGAACCCTGAGAATAGGTGTTCTGTATAAGGAACTGTTACCATATCCTATGGAACGTCTGTTTTTAAAAATGGAAAATATTATTGTAATTGCAATTTTGTTGTTCTTTCTTTATTCATTACTAAATTTCTTCAATATTCTCATTTGTGCTCTGAGGTATAAATCAGTACTGAAACTTTATCTCCAAGCGTAAGTAGATAGAAAAATCCTGTAGTTATCTGGTCTGCTTAAGGCTGCTGAGATCACATAGTTAAATTAGTATTTTATGTTAATCTAAATCCTCACTGACTCGTTCTAATTTATTTGGAGCCTAAGTCTATTTTTCTGGAAGAATTTAGAAGGCAGACACTGAAGTTGAAAAGAGCCTTCCTGTTTTCAGGGTTCTTGCACTTTCTGCTGCAGGGATGAAATTTTCTCTAGACCTGTTCTTACACTTAGGCTCCTGTAGGTTTCTTCCCATCAAAAGCATCTAATTCTGGTTGAGTTTTTATGCAGGACAGGGAATTCCTGCTTTAGGACTCTGCTGCTCTTTACCTGTCCCAGTTTCCTGGGGTGAATGTTTCTTTGTGAGAGACTGATGTTGTTTCTGCATCTTCTTCCTATTCCTGTTCTCTATTTTAAGAAAGATTCTTAAAGCATTCTTCCTCCCTGCACATTAAGCAAGCTTATACTCTTACCTATCCAGGACTGGTGTACAAGTGCAGATAACTCTATGAGTGTTCACAAATCTAAACAAGTGCTTGTAGAATCAGATTAGTGTGCATTTCTGAGGACTTTCTGAGGACTTTCTTTATGTTTCAGAATAACTAAGCAATTTCTTTTTGGAGTGCAATATTTTTTCTTTGCCTCATCAAAACATATACATGTTGTTTACTGGTCATTTCTCAGTCAGAAGACATTGTCAAGGTGAAGAAAAATCTGGGAAGACAACAGAACCTTCAAGTGCACCGCATTCAGAACCTACAGTAAGAAAGGCTTAAAAGCCAAAACTGAAAATGTTTTATTTCTTTCCAAAATTCAGAAGCCTGAAGTTAATTCATTTCAAACACATAACTCTCACCAAACTCAGACGCATGCTGTCCTTACCTGTGCTAAACCTCTGTTCCATACAAGTAATACCTAGCCACAGAAATTGAGCAAAGCTCTATGTAATACTCTTCTAAGGCCAACTGGTAAGTCGCCTCTAAGTGTCTAACACAGAAGACTGGCCCATTTACAAAATGAAAGAACAGCTTCTTTTCATAGCATGTACCTAAAAATGAAGATCAAGGTACTATGAAAAAGGGAGCAGTCTTCATTATACAGAAAGCAGGAGATTGTGTTAAAAGTAATCTTCAGCATGAATTTAAACTCGCCTTCTTCCAGCAATTGCAAGTGAGAATGGCAAAGACAGGTCTCTTTCCGAGATTTCAATATAAGGCCTAGACTGTTCACAAAGGACTTCAAGATCCATGTGGTCTTAGAGCATTAGAGAAGTTAGGTTTGTACCTATCTATATGTATACCTAAAAAAATGTTACTTCTTTCTTCCCGTGCTTAAGCTGAGTGGACTTCAGCCAATTCTACCCTGGAAGTCAGTAGACAAACAAGCCAAACATTATGCCCAGTTTTTTAAGCTGTACGAAAAAATGTCTTTCCTGTGCCGTGCATCTCATGTTTGTTATTATCTGTGTCAACAGACCATATATTTACGAATCAGCTGGTATATTGGGGCGTGCATGGGAACTATAGGTTTGAAATCCCTTAGGTCAGGGAAAGCACAGGATGCACAGTTCCTTTATTTCTTGAAAAACACCGTAATTACTAGGCTTAAAAATTAACTGTGTCTCTCTCATACATCTTTTGTCTTTCATAAAAGAAAGAGTGAGGCATGCTTAATTCTTTAGAGGACATTTGTAACCACCTTTAAGGACCCAAAGTAAATGGAAAGCTTGAAACAAATCCTCAAACAGTATAAAGAATAGACTAGACTAGACTAGACTAGAATAGAATAGAATAGAATGATTTCAGTTGGAAGTGACCTACAAAGGTCATCTAGTCCAACAGCCTGACCATTTCAGGGTTGACCAAAAGTTAAAACACGTTATTAAGGACATTGTCCAAATGCCTCTTAAACACTGACAGGCACGGGGCATCGACCACTTCTTTAGGAAACTTGTGCCTGTGTTTGACCACCTTCTCAGTAAAGAAATGTTTCCTGATGCCAAGTCTGACCCTCTCCTGACGTAGCTTCGAACCATACCCACATATCCCGTCACTGGATGCCAGGAGAACAGCACTTCCCTCTCCACTTTCCCTCCTCTTGAAGCCGTAGAGAGCACTGAAGTTGCCCCTCACTCTACTTCTCTCCAAACAAGACAAACACGGTGTTCTCAGTTGCTCCTTACAGGATATGCCTTCCAGCACCTTCACCAGCTTTGTTGCCCTCCTCTCAATGTATTCAAGCACCTTAACACTTTGTTGTGTGGCCCAGAACTGCACACAGTACTCAAGGTGAGGCTGCACCAACATTAAATACAGCAGGATAATCACTTCTTTTGACCAGCTGGTTATGCTGTGTTTTATGCACTGCAGAATGTGGTTTGCCTTCATGGCTTTGAGAGCACAATAGGATGGCTAGATGAGAAATAACTGTATTTTCCTTTATTTTAAAGTGATTCATTGGCAGTGTTCCCCACTGAACATGAAGGCTTTGTGTATTGTCCTTAGAGGATACACAAGTATCTATGGAGTCCTGGCACATAGTACTACTTGACACCACATGTGCCACATCTATAGTGACTGGGTTTTGTGGTTTTTACATTAGCGTGTGTTCAAATGTTCAGTCAATATGGTCACCTGGGCCTAAGTTAAGTAAAAACTTGAAATTCTGACTGCATCTAAGAAAAGCATAGCTCTTTACTGTCTAGAAGTAGGAAAAAAATTTTTCTCTTGAAAATTCTCTATGCTTTGAAATGGAATGTTATACATATACAATTTTCATTTATTCTTTAAAACAGTCCCACTAATCCCACAGCATCAGCAATATGGACCAAGTGACACCAAAATTCTGACAACAACAGACACATCTTGCTGAGGCAGCTGGACATCATGTAAAAAACTGTATCCTCACACAAGGTTTATTTTAAATACCTCCTCTTTAATAGTGGCCTGTTTCAGTGAATTCTCATATATCCTTCAGGTGCTTTTTACTTTCCAGTTATTTTGTCTGATTTAAAAACTTTTCCTTTCCAGTGAAAAGAGAATTTTAGTTAAAATGGAAAAGGTCATCCTAGTCTTTCTTATGCTTTGAATCATCAATTAGTTCTGCTCAGTAACACCCCCTCAAGCTCAGTATTTTCTCCTGAGAGATTGTGCCCTGAGGTAGATGTTCAATAGTATTTTATACTTCTGTGCCGAATTCAGAATGTTCTTCATACTCGGATGCCAAAGGTTTTCCCCAAAACATCTCACTCAGTAAGCCCTCTCTGGATATTCGTGGGTTTTTTATTGCAGGCTGTGTACTCTCAGTTTTCCAAATTGCGCTACTGCCCAGGGCATTCTTCCCAGTAATTTTCTCCCCAGACTCATCTAAACCCCTGTTAAACAGCAGGGAAGCAAATCAACAAGGAACTCAACTCTTGTAGAGACTTTCTAGCTGTGTTTCAGTCAGCTGTCAGCTTTTTCTGTTGCGCACTATTTGGTATCTTTTTCCTTTCAAAGCAGTATCTTTTTTTTTTTTTTTTTCCCCTTCAACCAAGCATCTCCACCCAGTTTACCCTCACAGACTGCATCTTCCAGATTCCTTAGCATTAAATAAGCCAAGGGAGTTGGAGTGGAGCTATTTTTAAAGAAGCAGACTCCGGTATTATGCCTTGAAACACAAAACTGGAAGTCCAATAATTCTTTGAATTCAGTTTATGAGTGTCTGAGGTACAAATACTGACAACTCCGAGCTTATTGAATAAACAAATTTTAGATATGTAATAGGAGAATGAAGTGTGATTAAAATATGGCACAGTATAAAGCAGAAAAGAGACATGAAATACAGCCTGTTAAAGATTCCGTAGCACAACAGGATAAGGTGGTAACAGAAAAGAGCATATTTTTTATGTAAAGCGGCAATCAATACACCCATAACACGAGAAACTTTCCCTAAAAGCTGCTGAGCTGCTAATGGAAAAATTAGTAAGAAAACAAAAGTCCCCAAAGAATATAATAAATCAGGGCTCCAGGATCCTAAAGTACTTTTCATGCACAGAACGTAATGACATGTCATTTCCTACTTTTCTGCCAGGAATGCCAGACCAGTAGGATGATATAGAGTCTTATAAGCCTTTCTGCTTCATTTCTGTACTGGAAATTTAGTAATGTGTATTAAAATAGACTACAGACACAGAAGAAAATAATGTGTTTTCATTCAGTATCCCTATTTCCTATTCATAAACACTTCAAGACGACTCGTAATAATGTGCCATTTTCTACAAATTAGCTAAGGGTCATGCATGTTTTTCTCTTTATTTAAAAATTGAGCAGTGTATTTAGTTCTGATTTGATACATAGAGCGAATTTACATGGCATAATGCAGTTAAATATCTAGATACCATGATAATGCTGATGGCACATTACAAAAATATAAAGGAATCATTTGTATGAAAGGAAGTTGCCTAACAGTCTGTAAAACATGTAGTTTAATGCTGCTGCCTGAAGCCTGTGGTCCCAGACTGTTTTTCTAGCATGTTAATTGTTTTGGATTTGTTTCTGAGGCATCCAATTCTCCCTCTACATTGTAAAAGCAGCTTATGTACCTAATTTAAAATACGGATGTGGCTATGGGACAGATACTAGAAAGTTAGATTTTGCAATATTCAGTATTGCAGTAACCATATCCTTTCTTGGTTTAGATATTTGTCTAATGTGTAAGGGAAATCTGTCTGAGAAGAACTTGAAACCAGTTTTCTTAGAAATCAATCTATTTTGAACTATGATTACAGCAAAGTCATTCCAGCTATCCCAGTCTCCAGCCCTTAGCCTTCAGTGAGGGTTTTTTCAACAAACAGAGCATCATGAGGCCCATTTCAAATGTAAAACCTGTGAAACTTAAGAGCTGAATGCAAATAGTCCTTGCCTCCAAATAATACGTTTTAACTGTGCATTCTTCCGTATAACAACACACAGCTTTGACTGATCTTATGTAATTTTTTCTCTTAATTTAATCATTCTTAAAATACGTGTGTTTCATGTGAAATAACATTTTATATGGATCAACATAAGCAATAGCTGGTAAATGCATATGGAACATTCCCCCCAGACTGTTTTGCAAGGTCATATAGAATCATAGAATGATTTGGGTTGGAAGGGACCTTAAATATCATCTAGTTCTAACAGCCCTACCATGGGCAGGGACACCTTCCACTAGATCAGGTCGCTCAAAGCCCCATCCAGCCTGGCCTTGAACAACTCCAGCGATGGGGCATTGACTTTTCTGGGCAACCTGTTCCAGTGTCTCACCACCCTCACAGTAAAGAATTTCTTTCTAATAGCTAATTTAAATCTACCCTCTTTCAGTTTGAAACTGTTAGCCCTCGTGCTATCACAGCACTCCCTGCTAAAGAGTCCCTTCCCATCTTTCCTGTAAGCCCCTTTAAGTACTGGAAGCCTGCAATAAGGTCTTCCCAGAGTCTTCTCTTCTCTAGGCTAAACAACTCCAACTTTCTCTGCCTGTCTTCATAAAGAAGTGCTCCAGCCCCCTAATCCTCTTTGTGACCCTCTTCTGGACCTGCTCAAGCAGGTCCATGTCTTTGTTGTACTGGGGACCCCAGAGCTGTACACAGTACTCCAGATGGGGGCTCAAGGGAGCAGAGTAGAGGGGCAGAATCATTTCCCTCGACCTGCTGGCCACACTTCTTTTGATGCAGTCCAAGATATAACTGGCTTTCTGGACTGTGAGTGCACATTGCCGGGTCATATCCCATTTTTCAACCACCAATACCCCCAAGTCCTTCCCTGCAGGGCTGCTCTCAATCCACTCATCATCCAGCCTGTATCCATGTTTGGGATTGCCCTGACTCAGGTGCAGGACGTTGTACTTGGCCTTGTTGAACTTCACGAGGTTCACACGGGCCCACCTCTCAAGCCTGTCCTGGTCCCTCTGGATGGCACCCCTTCCCTCCAGAGTATCAAACACACAACTCAGCTTGGTTTCATCAGCAAACTTGCTGAGGGTGCACCCAATCCCACTGTCTGCATCCTTGACAAAGATGTTAAATAATATTGGTCCCAGTACAGACCCCTGAGGCACTGGTCTCCACCCAGACATCAAACTGTTGACCACCACACTTTGAGTGCAACCAGTCCGTTATCCATCAAGTGGTCCACCCGTCAAATCCATGGCTCTCCATTTTAGAGACAAGGATGTTGTGCGGGACAATATCAAATATTTTGCACAAGTCCAGGTAGATGATGTTAGTCATTCTTCCCTTATCCACCAGTGCTGTAACGCTGTCATAGAAGGCCACCAAATTTGTCAGGCACGATTTGCCCTTAATGAAGCCATGCTGACTGTCACCCATCACCTCCTCGTTTTCCCTGTGCCTTAGCATAGTTTCCAGGAGGATCTGCTCAGTGATCTTGCCAGGCATGGAGGAGAGACTGACTGGCCTGTAGTTCCCACGGTCTTCCTCTTTTTCCTTTTTAAAAATGGGGGCTATGTTTCCCCTTTTCCAGTCAGTGGGAACTTCACTAGTCTGCCATGACTTTCCAAATATGATGGATAGTGGCTTAGCAACTTCATCTGCCAGTTCCTCCAGGACCCTCAGAGGCATCTCATCGGGTCCCATGGATTTGTGTACCTTCAGGTTCTTTAGATGGTCTCAAATGTGATCTTCTCCTACAGTGGGCAGCACTTCATTCTCAGTATTCCAGATGAAGTAAAAATACATCAATATTTTTCCTCGAATTACTCTTGCCATATATATATGCATGTTTGACAGTGTAAATACATTTGCAGGTATCTAAGAATAGCCACACAAACCTGAAGTATTAAAAATTAATGACAATAACAACAACAACCCATAAGTAAAAAATGGCCTAAAAGTTAGGTCACAAAATACAGTCACTAGTTCTGGTACCTGAAGTTTTGCTTCATTCATGATACTTTCTGTGCATGAGCCAATACTAACCACTCAAGTAATGCTATTTAATGACAGCTATAAAATGAATTTAAAATGACAGTTGCATTTTACTATTTGACCCAAAGGTATATTGGTTTTACTGAAATTAAAATTAAGTATGAAAGGGCATTGAAATCAAGGGAGTTGTTTCATTTAAAACTTCCAGTGGAAATATTTGTAAAGTTTTATTTTGTGTGACAAAAAGGGCTATAATATGTAGGAACCTATTCAAAATATACGGGAGAAAACTATTGTTTAAAGACTATTTCAATGAAATCTTGAAAAAAAAAGTCAGAGATCAAAACAAACATACCCTATTAGTCAAACTAATACTGTTAATTACAGCTAATTTTAAACATTGTCTGAAGCATTAGTATATTCATTCGTGTGATGAGCAGGACTAAGGAAGTGATTGTCCCGCTAAAATAGGCACTGGTGAGGCCGCATCTTGAATACTGCATTCAGTGTTAGGCTTCTCACTGCAAGAAAGACATTGAGGTGCTGGAGCATGTCCAGAGAAGGGCAACGAAACTGGTGAAGGGCCTAGAGAACGAGTCTTGTGAGGAGCAGCTGAGGTAACTGGGCTTGTTTAGCCTGGAGAAGAGGAGGCTGAGGGGACACCTTATTGCTCTCCTCAACTACCTGAAAGGAGGTTGTAGCGAGGTGGGGGTAGGTCTCTTCTCCCAAGTAACAAGCGATGGGACGAGGGGTAATGGCCTTAAGTTACACCAGGGGAGGTTTAGCTTGGATATGAGGAAAAATTTCTTCACTGAAAGGGGTGTCAAGCATTGGAACAGGCTGCCCAGGGAAGTGGTTAAGTCACCACCCCTGGAAGTATTTAAAAACCAGGTACATGTGGTGCTGAGGGACATGGTTTAGTGGCTGTTTTGGCAGTGTTACATTGATGGTTGGACTCGATGATCTTAAAGGTCCTTTTCAACATAGACGATTCTATGATTGACAACATTAACAATTCTATTCTATTATTTGTACATGTATTTATATTTAAATAAGCAGAACATGTGCACATAGTATAAAAATGAACAATGTGGTAGTTGGTTTTACTATATCTGTCAAGGTTTTGCTTTTCCATTAGTAGTTTTTTATGAAGAAATCTGAAGGTTTTTTAACTTCCTTGTATTAAAAATTATACATAGTCCTTTGGATGCCTGATTTTCATTTCCTGATTGTCATCTCCATGGTTGTGACCATCAAACATACTATATTCTCCTTTGAAATGTGGAGGTTGCTTTATAAGTTGTATTGGGAATAAAAGATGTAAATGTCTTGAGACCAATTACTAAGTAATTATTAAACAATGTGGGTAACAACAATTCTTTGAAATTCCCTCAAAGTTGTCCCTGATTTGTATGCACACTTGAATCCATATTTCCCCTGTATTCCACCCACTAGTTCCTACCTGCAGTAAGCTGCTTCTACTCCCAAATCATCTCTAGGGATTCCTATTTTCCAGTTTCCTGTACAAGGTGGTAACATAGCTGGATTAGACACTTATTTGAAGAATAATATAAAATTATTGGTTTTGTTAACAATGCTTGTTCATGATTTGGCAGGTGAATGCCCCGAGTTCTGGTTCACTTCTATTTTTGATAGCTTCCTTGCAAAATAAGTTCCTGTACACTTTTTATTCCTTCTCCTGCACTCAGACATCTGAATAATTAAGATATTACTACTGCATCACTGTGGTGCTATGAAAAAGCAGGTCCTCTACAGTGTATTGACTTGGACTGAATTAATAGCAAGGGATTACATTTAGGCATTTGGATTCATTTATTTTCTTGAGCTTCTCTAACTAATTGCCAAAGCGATCATCCAGCATATCTTTCTCTCTTGGTTCATCTATTATAGCTTATATAAGCTAGTTTACATAAAGTGAGCAAAGATTAGATTGTGATCACTTCACTTATCCAATCAAATGCAATTTCATTCAGTAAATAGCTACAAAGAAAGGCAAAGCAAATAAAAAATAATACGAAATGGCTTCCGTGTGTGGAATACTCAAATAGGCTGGGATACTTCAGCATGGGAAAGACACAGCTTGAGAAAAGGGGGATATAGGAGTGGCGTACATACTTATGAGTATGAAGAAGAGAAGGGATAGGAGCTGACAGTTCCTTATCTCTTCCAGTGAAAAAAGAAGGGACCATCAGCAGAGACAAGTTCAGAGCAAAGAAAGGAAAGTATTTTCTCATACAGTGGGTAGCAAAGCTGTGGAACTCCTTGCCAAAGGACATTGCAATTGCAAAGGGCTGCCAAGGTTCGCGAGAAGCTTGGATGGCCACCTGGAAGAATTGTGCAGTAGGGGTGATTAAGGAAAGAAGCCACATGGGACTCCACGAATCCCCTGAGCTGAAATCAGTTGGACTCTGAGAGCATACAAGGAAGCCACATGCCCGTCCTGTCCATCCTTTTCCCCGAGTACCTGCTTATGACCAGTGCTGGACATAGGCTTGGGTCTAGATGGACAAATGGACTGAACTAGTATTTCTGTTCTTATGTTTCAACCCTATAAATTTCAGGAAAGCGTTTGTTGTTCTGTAAAAAGAGAGATGTTTGTACACATCTCCACTCTCATTTTCTCACCCGTCATTGCCTCACCGAACTTGATTCTTTCCAGTAGCCACCTGGGAATGAATTTCCTGCTGGTTAATTACTCTAAAAGCTGACAAACCTGTCGACTGCTCTCACCACAGCAGCTGTTCAGACATTCCATTATATATAACCCATGTAATTCTCCCCTGTTAACTTGCCAAACAGCATGCAGTTGGCTGAGAAAACAAGTCATGGCAATTGTTCCTTTATGACTGGCATGCATCGCCTCCTTGGTAACTGAGATCACAAAAATAGCGTGTGTTTAACTATATTGCCTGTGCATTCCTGCCCACATCAATACAGATAATAATGGTGCAGTCTTCTGGTAATGGAACAGGTAATTACACAGCTCCCACAAACATTCTTATGTTACTCATGAATTCATATAGTAAAATACGCTAAACATTGTTATTCTGACCTAATTTTGACTCTGCAAGTAGATTGTGTACATTGTCAAGACAATCACTGTACAATGGTTACAGACAAAAGCTAGACTAAGTTGGAGCCAAGTTTAGGATTAAATAACTATAATAACACAGTACCTTTTAGAAAACCAGTTAAAAGAAATTAAAATATGCGTAGGCATCAAAATAGTCATTTAGGGCATGCAAACAATCCTACCTCTGCCATAAAATAAGGTCATTAAATAATTATGTTGTTATAAGATTATATTTGTGTCTATTTTCAAAAATTGAATTACATTTGAAAAAAACCAATAATTTTTCCCCTTGAGATTCTCCCTACTAAAACGTTAAACAAAAGTCACTCTCATTTCCACCCATGCTTCCACTGCATGTCTTTTCGTATTACATAGGTCCTGATATTTTACATTCATCACTGAAAACAATCTACACATGAAATTGCTAAAATCCCGGTGGGGCTGACATCAGCACTGATGCACCAACATTTTCATGCCGTTTTGAAAGAATCTCACTCTTCTACCCAGTTTAACAAAATCAGTTGTAAATAATCCTTTTCATCTTAAACACTGATTCCAAACAAGAAAAACACCTGCAGCAGCAAAAAGAAAACATTTACTTACAGTATCTTAGAGAGTGTCAGCATTTGCATGTCTTCCTGCGGTCACATGTGTCGAGGGAAAATGGTATTCTAGCTAGTGCCTCTATAACATGAAACAAACCTTGTCTATAGAATGATGTACCATTAGTATTACATAAAGCCTTAGAATATCTCTGATAAGCAGAACCTGCAAAACAGGAGAATGAATTATCTTACTTCTGTATGTACATTAATATCGTGTAAAAGTTCTTTTTCTGCTGATATTGTATCCATGGGGTGTTTTATTACAGCAAGACTTCTTATATTACCACAGGCTGTGAAAATGTTATTTTAACTTCTTTCAGAATAATGTCACAACCTGTCCATTAAAATTAACCATTAGCATGTGAACTGCAAGCTGCTTAGCTGCACAATCTCTTCAGCTAATAAAGACCATTCCTCCCTCCCCAACCCCCCAAATGGTGAAGTGGGCCATTGTAAGGCTGCACTCCTTATTAGAACTGTTTGCTCCATTTACAACTGTCACTGAGGGTCATTCAGAAGGCAACCTGCCTGAACTTTACCTTCACCCAGTAACCCTCAAAACTATCCATTATAACACTCATCAACCTTAGGAGGAATGAAGCAGAAGAGAAAACTATTGGGCCAGAACAAAAGTTTCAATGAAAGAAGAGTTTGCAACAACATTCTTGGTAGGATGATATTTTTTTCACTTCTTTGAAAAAGTAAAAGCAAATAAGGCCCCAAAAAAGAATAATGAGTCTAAAAACCATCGCAGTGGAAACAGTGCTAAATACAGATAGGAAATTAACTATAAAAGGGCCTTGGGCACAAACAGAAAGGAGGTAATTATTTTATGACTCCCTTTCCTCCCTTTCAGTTACTGAGATTATAACTGTATTTTATTGCACTGGCCAAACAGTCACAGAAGTCAAGATGTCTGTTTGTGCTTGTGTAAGTATAGCCAGAAGAAATTTGTCCTGGCAAGGGAGTCTATCAACTTTGACTAACGGCATCCAGCAGGTCTTATTTCCTAAGGGAAGGATTAATTTCTCGTTAATGACAATTGTAAAGATGATATCACAAATCATTACCTAGTTCACTGTTCAGGAAAAGACTTAAGGAGGTCAGTGTTCTGCCTTAGCATTCAAATTTTTTTAATTTTTTTTTTTCTCATTTCAGATATGTGAAATCAGAATCCATATGCTGTTGAGTGGATGAAAGTAGCTGTATCAAAATCTAATCTCACAACACAGCATACACAAATGCTACCTCTTGGAGTCATCAAAAGGACTCCAAATCCCTTGCCTTGTCCCAAAGAGAAGTTCATCAAGTCCAATGAGAGCCAAAAATAGAAGTCCTGTTGCCAGAAGGTCATTCAAGTGCATTGAATATGTTCCTTTCATGGAATCACGGATTCCCTGCCCTCCACACAACCATTGCAGCAGGAACTCTGGAAAGGTTTTACCTTTACAACGTTTGCCATGTAAAACTTCCTTTTGGCAACTCCAAGCAATTTATTTGACCCAGGCTCTTGGATATACCATCTTTCACACCAAAGACTCACAAACTACTTCAGAATAAGCAGCTGTTTGACAACATAAAGCAAGGCTACTTGGCAATTTAGGACAGGAAGTACAGAGAGTTACGATATGCAGCTTTAAAAAATTGGGGCAATATCCAAGCTGGAATGTGGCCAAGACACTAGATCTAACAATTCTATTCCCACAGGCTCTGAGATATTTTTTTCTTAATCCCCAAAATCCACTTTAATTGTGTGTAAGGAAATGTCTGTGTTAAAAGAAAAAAAGAAAACCAACAAAAAACCAAGGGTTACTGTAGTTCTTTTACAGCTCTTTGTCTGCACAAACCACTCAAGTTTCCTCCCCACTATTACACTTTCCAATTACTGATCTCTTCTAATCTGTTCCTGTTTCCTATCATTTTCTCAGTTACTCTGCTTCTCTTGTCTCTACTTCATTAATCTACTGTTAGCTCTCCCTGCCTGCTGCTCCCTATTCTAACCCTTTAATTAGTACCTTCTGAAGTTGATTAAGGTACCAGAGAAACTCGGATTCTCACTGCCAGTTTACTGATAAATATGTGGAATAGATAGATGTGATTGAACAGCTGTCTTGTCCTACCACTTAATTCATTATTTTTTCCTGCATTTATCCTTACAACTTTTGCAGTTTCACATAGTTACATAGCTTGTGCATTAAATCAGCTGTTCTGCTTTGTGATTACTTGGCAGGCAACGTGTTTTTAGAGGTCTCTGGATCATAGATTTTGAATTACAAAGGAGTCCTTTCTTTGGGAGGTTATATTTTTCACCACACTCAGCAACAATACAAACAATCATTCAATTTTCTGGGAGTCATGGGAGATCATATATATTAAATATTTGCTCATGTCAGGTTTTGTTCTGTTTTTGGAAGGTCATTTGAAGGAGTAGTTTGTATCATTTTATTCAGAGATAGCATTGTGGTGTTGTGTATGAAGATATTGATACTTATTTTGCTGGGTACTTTAAACACCATAAATTAATTTCACTGATCAAAAGGCTTATATATAGAAGTACAATAGTAAAAATAAAAACCTAAAGCAGTTCAGTTTTTCAAAGTGAAACTTAAGAAATGGACAAGCATTAACAGATTGGGGATGTTGATTTTTTTCAGAAGTGTCCATATTTAGAATCTCTTTTACATTCATAGACAGATTTTTAAAAGTTTCAATGATTTAGAATAGCATATCCAAGAAATGTGTTGTAATCTCCACTGCAATAACCATGTATCAACATTTTAGAGAGGTTTATATGTATTACATCAACACAAAATATTCTTCTGCAGCGTCCATATAAACCACACTTCCAAGACTAGACTCTAAAGTATACGCTTTCTTGGGTGGAGTTCTGATTTCACTTCTGGCCATGGTGCATGCTTCAAAGTATGCTGTAGAGTATAACGTCAATTCAACACTACATGGCTGCTTCTGAAGAGGAAGTAACTCCTTAGAAGAGGGTGTAGTCTCCACAGATGTTTAGCCTGGAGGCTACGAGAGTCCCTGGAAAATAAATGAGCTATGGCTGGACAAGTCCTTATTCTTCATTTGCAACCATATTGTTTGGAATAAAAAAAGAAGCTCAGAATAGTTTACAAGTTAGCCCCAGAACAAAACTCTTGAATTACATGATAAATTAGAATAAATGGCACCAAAAGATAGATCCTCCTAACAAAATAAATTAAAAAATAAAATATAAACAAGCACATAAAAAGGAAGATCATGCAAATTGTAGCAAATAAACTAAACAAACCCACTATTTCCATTTTATTCTAAAGTAGAACTTTAATCCAAATACAGTCTCTCTTTTTCATTATATAAATAGGGTAGGTGAAAGTTTCTTAAACTGAATTTTCAAATGGAAAATTGTTGTGAATCATCACTCTCATGCTCTGGCTCCCTTCAGACTTCTTCATGTGACCGAGCCTTTGTTTAGAGAAAGTCAACATCGTTTGATTAGATGAGATTAAGTTTGACTAGATTCACCTGCCCCCTGTTTTTCATCTATTCTCTTTTTTTGTAAGGAACTGGTCACTTACTTGCAGCAGGATGAAAAGGGGAAGAAAAAGCATAAAGAAAAAAAAGAAAAAGAGAGCAAGATAATACTTTTAACACCTTATTTCAGTTTACCTAATAACTTAATTGCTCATTCGGAACAGTTGGTTCCCATGCAACAGGAATGATGATTCCTGCAGCAAAACTAAGTAAACATAGAAAACAAGATCACAAGATCATGCAGTCTGCAGGTAACAATTTTCTATGTCAAACAATTTCAGTTGCTGTTTCTTTAATAGCTGTAAGAGACTGAGAAGTTAATTTAACACTAAGAGAGAGATTTCCAAAGGCCAATCTGTCACAGAGTTGCCCAACTTCTGTATACCAGCTTTCCTAACAGGACTTTGATGCCAACTTGCCTTTAGGATCGATGACAGCCTGAGCCTAGAGATTTGTTCCTAATGTAATAATCTCATCTTTATAAGAATACATTAGTAAGTAAAGGTGAATTGATTAAAGAATTAAATCTCAGTGGAGGCAGGTGGGTGCTCATCACTTGAAGTAATTCATTCTGCTTGCTAAGAAATCTAACTGTATGCTTTACCTTTTTTAATCCTACTTTTGAAAACACTTAAGCAACTAGGATTTTAGTAAATATTGCTGGGTTTTTATTCTTTTTAATAATTCAGAAATACACAGAAAGAAATAATTTCAGACTTAAGAATTGCAATTTGATGATAATATTATTACTTCTCATTCTTCACTAAGGGGAAGGAACAAGAATTACTTGCATACAAACTTTGCCTTACAAGGTCAGTATTTTGACATATATTTGTCATAAATCCAGCAGTTTTCAACCAGGCAGTCACCTCAGGTGGGATGCATTTCACTTAGCGTCAAGTGTCTAAGAAGTAGAGGTCTAGGCTATGTTTGTTATCTTGATAACCCAATTACCAATGGAAGTAGGCATCTCCCAAGAGAAATTCATATCTTCTTTAGATAAATGTTCAAGACAGATGAGATTAATCTTTCTGTGTAGATTCCTGTTTCCTTCCAGTTACTGTACAGACAAGAAATTCAGACTTCAGGCATACATTTCTGATAGTAATAATAGTAAATATGGTCTTATTGAAATCACTTGACACTTCCATTTGTAGGAAGTGCTATGGTCACAGTTTGCTGGCAGATAGTGTTATCCATTGTTATCTGTACTGTTTTCCATATTCATATTTAATTTTTAGATCCTATGAATTAGTAATTGCAGATTATATTGGCCAAAGCACTAAAATCCCTAAAGGTTATTGTGATGACTGTCATTTTGCTGCCTGATTTGAAGCAAGGACTCTTCACGTAGTACTACATAACAAATTAGAGTTTTCTGAAAGAGAACAATGCAAGTATGTGTCTGTCCAGGGCAGGTCTGTCCTGGTGGACAGACGGCTGAACATGAGGCAGCAGTGTGCCCAAGTAGCCAAGAAGGCCAACAGCACCTTGGCCTGTATCTGGAATAGTGTGGCCAGCAGGAGTAGGGAAGTGATTGTGCCCCTGCACTCAGTGCTGGTGAGGCTGCAGCTTGAGTACTGTGTTCAGTTTTGGGCGCCACAGTCTAGGAGGGACATTGAGGTGCTGGAGTGTGTCCAGAGAAGGGCAACAAAGCTGATGAGGGGTTTGGAGAACATGTCTTATGAGGAACAGCTGAAGGAAATAGGATTGTTTAGTCTGGACAAGAGAAGGTTGAGGCGAGACCTTATTGCTCTCTACAACTACCTGAAAGGAGGTTGGAGTGGGATGGGAGCTGGTCTCTTCTCCCAAGTAACTAGCGATAGGACAAGAGGAAACAGGTTCAAGTTGCGCCAGGGGAGGTTTAGGCTGGACATTAGGAAAAAATTTTTCACTGAAAGAGTTATCAAGCATTGGAACAGGCTGCCCAGGGAGGTGGTTGAGTCACTATCCCTAGAGGTGTTTAAAAGTCGTGTCGATATGGTGCTTGGAGTTTAGTGGCAGACCTGGTAGAGTAGGGTCAATGGTTGGACTGGATGATTTTAAAGGTCTTTTCCAACCTAAATGATTCTATGATTAAGGTTCACATGATATTTATACCTTTGTTAAGACTTCACATCTCAGTGCTGACAGTCTGGAACATCCTCTGGAGGGGCAGGTTGGCTAGACTCAAATGTGCATAGTGAGGCATTATGATTTTAATTGCATACTTAAAGCACATCTGAGGTATGCCTTCTTTAATACAGTAGATTCCTTGACTTCAGGATGTCCCAACCTACAGTGCCCACAGGGTGCCCTTTCCACTATGCTTAATGACTCTGCAAGAAACTGAGTCTTTCACTGGCTCTCAGACTGGTTAGTATTTTATTTCCATTTCTAATTACGTAACTTAGATTTTATCAGCAGCAAAATGGGTAGAAAAATATTTCAAATAATTTTTAACACTAATTTCACTAAGAAAACACTATATTTATAAAGTATAGGAAATCTAATTTATAGCCAAATAATGCTTGCTCTTTATAGGTGCTGTGGTTTAACCCCGTTAGGCAGCTAAGCCCCACACAGCTGCTCACTCATTCCCTCACAGCAGGATGGGAAAGAGTTGGAAGGGTGAAAGTCAGGAAACTCATGGGTTGAGATAAAGACTGTTTAATAGCTAAAGCAAAGCTGCATGCGCAAGCAAAGTAAAAGAAGGAATTCATTCACCCCTTATCAGCGGGCTGATATTTAGCCATTTCCAGGAAGGTAGGGCTTCATTTCATGTAAGAGTTACTTGGGAAGATGGACCAGGAGAAGGCTGAGGTACTCAACAACATTTTTGCCTCAGTCTTCACTGGCAACTTCCCTTCCCACACTTCTCGAGCAGATGGACTGCAAGGCAGGGACTGGGGGAGAAAAGTCCCTCCCACTGTAAGAGAAGATCTGGTTCTTGACCACCTGAGGAACCTGAATGTACAGAAGTCTATGGGACCTGGCAAGATGCATTCCAGAGTTCTGAGGGAATTGGCTGAAGTAGTTGCCAAGCCACTCTCCATGATATTTGAAAAGTCATGGCAGTCAGGTGAAGTCTCCAGTGACTGGAAAAAGGGAAACATTGCACCCATTTTTAAAAAGGGTAGAAAGGAAGACCCTGGGAACTACCAACCTGTCAGTCTCACCTCTGTGCCTGGGAAGATCATGGAACAGATCCTCCTAGAAGTTATGCTAAGGCACATGGAGGACAGGGAGGTGATTCAAGACAGCCAGCATGGCTTTACTAAGGGCAAGTCCTGTCTAGTCAACCCAGTGGCCTCCTATGATGGAGTGACTACATCAGTGGACAAGGGAAGAGCTACAGATGTCATCTATTTGGACTACTCTAAGGTTTTTGACAATCCCCCACAACATCCTTCTCTCTAAATTGGAGAGGTATGGTTTTGTTGGGTGGGCTGTTCGGTGGATGAGGAATTGCTTGGATGGTCACATCCGGAAGGTAGTGGTCAACAGCTTAATGTCCAGATGGAGATCAGTGATAAGTGGTATCCCTTGGGGGTCTGTACTGGGACCAGTACTGTTCAATATCTTCATCGATGACATAGACAGTGGGATCGAGTGCACCCTCAGCAAGTTTGTGGATGACACCAAGTGAGTGAAGCGCCTGAGGGATGGGATGCCATCCAGAGGGACCTGGACAAGCTTGAGAAGCAGGTCCATGTGATCCTCATGAGGTTCAACTAGGCCAAGTGTAAGGTCCTGCACCTGGGTTGGGGCAACCCCCAGTATCAATAAAGGCTGTGGGATGAAAGGTTTGAGAGCAGCCCTGCCAAGAACAGTTTGGGGGTACTGGTGGATGAAAAGCTGGACATGAGCCACCAATGTGTGCTCGCAGCCCAGAATGCCAACCGTATCTTGGGCTGTGTCAAAAGAAGTGTGGCCAGCAGATCGAGGGAGGTGATTCTGCCCCTCTGCTCCACTCTGGTGAGACCCCAAGTGGAGTACTGCATCCAGCTCTGGAGCCCTCAGCACAAGAAAGACATGGACCTGTTAGAGCAGATCCAGAGGAGGGCCACAAAAATGATCAGAGGGATGGAACACTTCTCCTGTAAGGAAAGGCTGAGAGAGTTGGCATTGTTCAGCCTGGAGACAAGAACACTCCAGGGAGACCTTGTGGCCTTTCAGTACTTAAAGGGGGTTTACAAGAAAGATGAGGACAAAATTTTTAGCAGGTCCTGTTGCTATAGGACAAGGGGCAATGGCTTTAAACTAAAAGAGGGAAGATTTAGACTAAATATAAGGAATAAATTTTTTACAATGAGCGTGGTGAAACACTGGAGCAGGTTGCCTAGAGATGTGGTAGATGCCCCATCCCTGGAAACATTCAAGGTCAGGTTGGATGGGGCGCTGAGCAACCTGTTCTAGTTGAAGATGTCCCTGCTTATTGCAGGGGATGTTGGACTAGGTGACCTTTAAAGATCCCTTCCAGCCCAAGCTATTCTATGATTCTAAGACAAATGCCATAACTCTGAACATCTCCCCTTCCTCCTTCTTCCCACAGCTTTTATTGCTGAGCATGACATCATATGGTATGGGATATCCCTTTAGTCAGTTGGGGTCAGCTGTGCCCCCTCCCAGATTCTTGTACACCCCCAGCCTACTCGCTCGTGGAACAATGTGAGAAGCAGAAAAGATCTTAACACTGTTTAAGCACTGTTCAACAATACCTAAAACATCTCTGTCTTATCAATGCTGTTTTGGACACAAATCTAAAACAGTATCACTCTCAAGCTGTTATGAAGAAAATTAACTCTATCCCAGCCAAAATTAGTATAACAGGGAAGAGAATTCTCCTTCAGGACTTCAAGACTTTGAATAAGTAATTTGATAGGTACCACACAGGGGTACACAGGTAGTATACTGTGGTGCTAAGAACAAAAGCTAAATGTCTTAACTCTCTTTACAGTCTCAGTATTTGGAATCTCAATATTTTATAGTTTGTCAGCAAGTACTTTTTATCAGAAACAATGGTCAGTATTTCATTTACCTTGAAAATTACAACAAATTTTATTAAATATTATACTAAACAAAAAATGGAAAATTAGAAAATTATGATACGTTTTAATTTGTGAAAATAGTCCTATTGATATGCGCTCATCTGCACATGACTAAAAATGTAGAAGTTACGTAGTTTTTACTGTGTAACTCATACACTGCACAAATGTATGAAGATTCTTTTTGTTGTAATTTTTTACATTGTGTGTTTTATATGTAATTGAACTAAACTTATTTTTAAGAAGCAGAGGCAGAAAAGTCTTCGTGCTTTACCATTGTGAAAGGATATTCATCTGTTTATATACATACACCTTTACACAGATCTCCAACAACCAGCTATTATCCACTGAATTCAGTGTTGTACATTTATGTGTGTGTAGTGCATGTATGTGCACACATACATACATATTTGTATATTCCCATCACATTAAATATCAAGATTCTGTCACAGTTTTAATTTTTTTGTGTACAGATAAGTTACTGGAAAGCATAATCACTTTCAGCTTCATCCTTTCTTTATTTTCTTCTTAAGGAAATGAAGCTGATGCTTCCAAGGTTTAAAATATCTGGGGGTTGTTTGTTTATTTTCTCTGTGTTAAAAGGTTGGAAGACAAAATCAGTCAATAGTCTCAGGAGGTTTGCAGATGTTCATTTAAAGGCATTATTAAGAAAAGCAGCAGATGTGTTCTCTGGCAAACGGCTCAAGTTGCTGTGACCCTGTGTTTGTCCCTTAGAAAGCTAATTTACTAAACAATGAGGTGAATAAGACCTGTTATGAATAAATGGTTACATTTCTCTGCAAAAGAAGGTTACTGCAATCAGTACGCTGTAATGTAAATGTAAAATCAGCTGCAATGAGAAACAAAGCAAAATACTTTTCCTGTAAGGCCATATCCTATATGGAACTGAACAACTGCAATCCCCAAGGCTCTCTTAGCACCATGCAAGCAAGGTTAATAGGTATCTCACAGGGTCAATCATTCCACAGACAAAGGAGAAAATGGCACTTTATTTTAGGCCAGGTGGACCTGTGGTAACCGGTATTGGTACTAGTGGTTTTATGGGTGGCATAATCTTTACCATGCCGAAGACACCAGGAAAAGGGGAAGACACAGGTTCTTCTAGGAGCAACATTATGGTGCTAGATGACAATATCCACATAAAATGTAGATATATAATCTCAGAGGATTACTTTTGGCTCCTTTTGTCAGTGGAGAATGAACTGAAATTTCTTGGATGCGGTCATCTTGAAAAGGACATTTACATTTCACCACTGGTGTTGGGAAGTAAAGGTGCCAATTTGTCTTTAGTGACTATGAAGAGGGTGGAAGATGACTAGCTCAAATGTAGGCATTGAGAGTCTAGGCGTCTGGGGTCTGATTTAGTTAGCTAAACATAGGCATCTACTGCAATCTGAGAGGTCACAGCTGGTTCGAGACATTTGTGTGAGGACAGAAGATATAACATAGGATCCACAGGAGATCCAGGTCTTTCTGAAGTGGCAGCTTGAAGCCAGGGTGATTCACAAAGGAGTCCTGAATGTCTTTAAGCACCTATGACTAGATAAATGAATCAAGTCCCTGAAGCTATGTGGTATTATTACCACCCTTTCTGGTTGTTAAACATTGATTTAGATGGAAAATCTAAATTTTTCAACATTGCATTTCACCGCTGTCAGGGCCAGAGAATATGTTGCTATGAAGTAGCCATTAATTTGCACCTTTAGTAATCAGCTTTAGTAATTCATAATGCACATTAACCAAGCACTCTGTAAATGATTGTTCATGCATGCTAAAAACGCAATGTTTCCTCATAATGCAGTTACATTAGCGAGTTCTTACGACATTCTTTTTTCTATTGCTACCCCATGAGCACTCAGCTTAAAGGTAATAAAACAAATAAATTAATTTTGTATTTTGAGAGCTAGAATTTCAGCTGGCTTACATAAATATAATTTCACTGGAGTTAATGGAGTTTTTAAAGTTTACACCAATTGAGACTTGACACAGAATGAGGTTGTGCAATACATTTGACCAGTACAGCTTGATACTTTTGGTATGAGCACTTAATTTGGTCAAGTGAGCACAGTGAAAGTCAAACTTTCCAATACTGATGAGGTTTTTATTTTCTTTGGACTGTGGTTACAGAATGACTTATAAGGTTCAGTGTTCTACACCTGTCTGTCTTTCCTTCTTGTTGGGCTCCTGATGAGTGCTAAGATCCCACAGTCAAGCTTTCCCACAGGAATTGCTTAACTCATGGCTTCTGGCTGGATGCTCAGGCTTTCCTTTAAGTTCTCCAGCTCCCTGGCTGGCCTCCTCCGCCACTGGGTTGTCTTGGCCGTCTGCCCTCAGTATTTTTTCTCTCAATTTCACCTCTGCTCTCTGCTCCATGATGTTCTTTTCTCTAACTGCTGAGTGGACAGGAGAACAATTTCTAAAACTTCCTCCTATTTCTATTTCCCCAAACTGATGACTGAGTATAATTATTTATTTCAGCTCCTTCTCAGCATGTCCCTTGACAGGGAGCAGCCAAAGGGCGGAGTAAACATAGTGAGAGAGGAATGCATTATTCTCAGCCGGCCCAACACTAAAATGTGGCAGCAGCAATATTTGCTCTCAGTCTTCTTGGGTTTTGAAAAGTTTGAGGAGAGAGCAGGATGACTGGTAGAAGTCTGAATAATAAAGTAGAGGTGAAATAAAAACAGAGATGTCCAAAGAAAGAGACTCAGACACAGAAAAACAGCATAGTGTCTATCAATATATAGATGAAGAGCAGCTGGTTAAAGATGAAGCCATCTAAGAAAAGCTGATATATATTAAAATTTAAAAAATCCCTGAAGAAACGTGTTTCCTTTAATATTTTCCCTAATTTATGCCATAGCTTCCAGTTTAGTTAAACTCGTCTTTACAAGTGGCAAAACTGATCCTGAATTTGAGATCGGTGACAATAAAAAAATGTGAGTCTATAAATGATCTAAAAGTCAATACAATGAGGTAGGTTGTGAACTAGACTATACCAGTAAAGCCTTTGAAATGTCCTATCAGCAATCTGGGAAGCAAACAGAATGCAGCTGCACCTTTGGAAAGCAGAATGGATTTGGTTGTGTTTGGTTTTGCCATGTATGTAAAACAGCTAGAAACACAGAAGCTAATTCACACAAACTCACAAACTCTGTTGGAACCAGATATAACCTCATTAAAGTCAGTAAAAAAGTCCTGGTTGGTAATACAAAGTAGTCTAAAAGCTTTAATGAAAATGCATGATTCTTCAGTGCTGGAGTCTAGTGCTGTCTTTGACAACTCTCTGTGATGAACGTGAAGTGAGTACACCTCAGCTACCAAATTAGAAATCTCTGCTTTTTTGTGAGGGCATGTTTGTGTTTGATAATGATTCCAGCAAGTGATTAGCTAGAAGGTTTTGATACGTCTGTACTTCTCCTATAGCTCAATGTTTATCAGAAAGAAGAAAGATCAGAGAAAATCAGAAAAGTATTACTAAAGGGATCAAAGAGCATGAGGAAGGAAGGAAATATTTGAAATAGGAACATGCTAGGGTGAACATGCAAAGGTAAGGGTTCACAACTGAGCTCATAGTCATTCAAGACATATTCAACAAATATGAGAAACATAAAGAGATGTTCATTAGAAACTTATAACTAAAGCTTTCATACTACATTTGCTCAATATTTGAAATTCCCATAGAGATCATTTTGATGCCTTTTTCAGGGGAATAAAGTACTCACACAGGGCAAAATACCACAACAGTGACTTTCTAGATAAGATTCATTTAAAATATTTTCATGACAACAAACAATAGCATGCTCCACGTAACTTACATGACTTCAGAATTCATGCCGGATCCAATAACTAATGTTTTTAAGCTTGATGACAATTTCTAATAGATAGTAAAACTCAAATACATATATATTGTTTGTTCCGAAGGACAGATCGAATATAATCACCATTAATGTTTCTAATCTTGATGTTTGAGCTTGTGCCAAAATCAATATATGTTTTAAGTAAGAAACATATATACATGATTTAATTTTTTTAATTTATAAAATCCATCTTGAATACTATCTTATACACCTTTAATGGACAAAACTTCAGGTAACATCAATGTTTAATTCTTACTTCATGCACTAGGGGGTTCCCTTTCCCTCCTATTATGTAGAATTTCCTAAATAGTTTAGCATAT
This sequence comes from Burhinus bistriatus, assembly GCA_013397275.1. Taxonomy (NCBI): domain Eukaryota; kingdom Metazoa; phylum Chordata; class Aves; order Charadriiformes; family Burhinidae; genus Burhinus; species Burhinus bistriatus. The sequence continues at coordinate 76,596 of VYXH01000791.1, read as the reverse complement.
ATATTTAGGATAGCAGGAAAAACCATAAAGTGTGGTTTTGATTTAATGCTATTTAGGTAGAGGAATTTACTCAGCACACTAAGCTTTCACTATATGAACAATTTAAACTATAATCCTGTCTCTAATAGAAGGATATGTAATATTATCCTGTATTTTGAATCTGTACATTTACAGATATAAATATATTTCAAAATTCTTGAGCTGTATATGAATGATATTTACTAAAATAAATCATATTTTATACACTTATTTGTGGATATAATCTTTTTTTTTTTTTTCACAAGATCCCAAACCAAAACACAAAGACACTATTACAGAGTTATAATAAAGTTATAATAAAGTAAAATACATAGGGATAAACAAATATGACAGAGCAATTTTTTAATGTAAATTTTAAAACAGTGTGCCATTGTGTTTTCTTTTTCAAATATGGAAAATTTAATCCATCAAACTATATGTGCTATGGTATTATATTTATTCACAGTTATGCAATACATCAGAGATTTTGTTTGTTTGGTTGGTTAGGTAATAGTGTTATCAGGTTCTGAGACACCTATTAAGGCTGAGACTAACTTCTGTTCAATGATTGACTTTACCCTCTCAGAAGTTTCTCTTACATTCAGAACAAATCTGGTAGTAAAGGGAATGTTTTTGAGAAGGGTTTGGGGAAATGGTAAACTCTAAAAACATACTACATTTGTCCAGTATCTTCCACGCTTCTAATAATAACAATAGCAAGTTTCGTTCAAAACTTCTATTGAATCAAAACTCCTGAGATATTAATGCATTAATTATAGTAGGAAAATAAGTTGTAGTGTAATGATCCTTTAAATTAAACTTACTCTTCTTTCTAGTTGTTTCTGTCTGCATCTTATTCCGTGCACCCAAGTCTAGGGTAATCTAAGTAGGACTCAATGACAGACTGACTGAAGACATATATTAGATATCTATGTATAAATATCAACTCAATAGAGACCTAACTAATACAGTAGATGATGCAGACAGCTTTTCAGTTGACAAAATCTAGGTGTCTTTGTTAGGGTGAGCTGAATATTTGTCCAGAAAATCTCTACTGGCTTCTTTAATTAGATTTCCATTTTGCCCATAGCGGAGCTAGACATGTCAGACTACACAGACACATATAGTCATGTATCTACAGTCAGGACCTGAACCATCTTCCTAAAGTGTTTAAAGAGAAAATATTGTCTTTTCCTGTCGAATTTCAGATAGGAAATAATATTATGGGCTTAATTCAGTTACTCACACATAATACATACAGTGCCACTTAAAAAGGTCTAGGTATCCAAGTCGTGCACAGAACTTGCAGATATGACACAGGATCTACAAGAAGTCCCATGCCCCTCTAAAGTGGCAGCTGGACCCCATATGCTAAGGCATCTGCAAAAGCACCAGTTGTCTAAGTGTAAGCAAGTGAGTAAAACCCTAAGTTCCTTGTAAGTGCTAAAAGAAAATGCATTTATTTCAATGAATCAAGGAGTAGCTACATCCAGACTTACCTATTGGGATGTGATACAGCATGCTCTGCAGTAAGAGTGTCTGTCATCCATCCTCTGCTGGAATACATAAATCCTGACATTCAGAGAACACAAAAAAGTCCCTTTGCATACAAACCATGATGCACTGGAAGAAGTTTGCTGCCCTCAAAGTCTTCATCCTAATAAAGGCTCTGGCAGTGCTATGTCCAGACCTGGGAACTGATAAGCATGTCTGAGTACTGTAATGTTGTCATAGCCAAAATCATTCTGATGGCATCATAACTATGAAACATAACTTCTCTTTATTGTTTGTATAAGTATATGGCAAATGAAATCACAAAGCATTCAAGTAAGAACAAGTTCTCTTAAACAAACATCGTGCATAGCTACAGCTGAGCATAGTTATTGTTCATATCTGCATTCATAGACTAAAAACTAGCAGTACAACCCAATGTAGCTTTCCATCATTGCTAAGTCTGGTTAACTTGCCTTTGCGTTTACAATTGCTCCAGCTAAACTGACATAGTAATTTGCTAAGCTAATGCCAGATGCTTGTGCTTGTCTGTTCTACCTTACCATTTAAAAATTGTCTAGTTCAGTTTCTCCATAACTTCTTAATCTTAACTCCTATCTTATTACTTTAAATGTACGTTCACATGATTGCAATCACTACATTTATTGCAATTTAACAAGTTACCATTTGTCAATTGATCAGCTTAATCATGATTTTAACCTTCAAAATGGTTAATGTGCTTAGCTCCACTTAAAGGTATCTCATTTCACTTGCAAAGAGGCATGATATGTTAGAGAAAGGAAGGTACGCATATGTTAATTACCTTGGCTCAATTCACAACAGATAATTTGATAAGCAGCAGTAACCTGATCAGCTGAAGCAGTCTGAACATATTCTGAAACCCTGTAGCCATAGACATAAATATTTCTGGGAATGTGGTTTGTGGAATAAATATCCCCAGCTGTACATTTGGTCCCTCTCCTGAAGGTTACTACCACCAGAGCAGAGCCAGTTATACGTATATTGTCGGTATTCCTCTCTTGCTTTGGTACAAAGTCAAGGACTTTATTCAAAAATGTATCTACATCATCAGATTTTCTGGTGGGTTTTACTTAGTGTTTTATTTAGAAAAAGTGAGAAAGCTAGCTTCAGAACGCCTATGTAGCACTAGTGATAGTAAGTCATAAGGAGCAGAATGTTTTCTAAAAAAATGAGAGCCATATACAAGTAATTTGTTAAAGCAAGAATAAAGAAAAGACAAGGTATGAACTGACCAGGACATCATCTGGAAAGCGTGATTCCCTGCAGACGTAGTATTGCACAGCTGACAAAGTAGCTTGTGAGAGATTTTAATTTTTGTCTGAAAATACTCATCAAAGCTTGAGGAATCCTATTTGATGTGATAGACAACAGAATGGCACAGTAGAAGATATCTTATTTTCTCATTTGTTAATACAAACAGGATGGTGTCAAATTTCAGGCATTACCTAACAAGTCAGAATTTAGGTTACCGACCCACTGATGGCTGGGTAGCCCTGCATTCACGTGCATGCCAGATTCACACTGCAAGCGTGTATTATTCGTTTGTTTGTTTCTGTGTGTGCATATTAACATTAATGAATCCACCAATATCCATGTATATATTCACCTATCCATGGGTATGGATTTCACTATATTAATGGATTTATTTCATCATTATGCTTTTCCCATTCACCTAACATCCACCTGACATTTAACAAACAGAATACCATTAAAAACCTAACACTTGAAGGATTGTGATTACATTAAAATTGCATATTTATACAGCAGGCATTATTTAATTACAAATTTCATTAAGTTTTTTTTAAGGAAACACATAAAATAAGCATTTTGTGCACTGTACATGGAGATAAATTCCTCTGAACAGAATGAAAGAACTGGAAGAAAAGAAAAGAAAAGAAAAAAAATATATTATTACATTCCATTACCATCTCTATTATAAAACACATATAGCAACAGTGAATACTTTTTCAATGTTTCAAATATTAGCCTGTGTAAAAGTGACGAAAGTTTTGAACCATAAAATCTTTTGTTATGCCAAAATTTATAAAGGTGTACTTAAAGAACATGTCCTGGTTTTCTAACTGTAAAAGACTGTATACTTTCAATTCTACTGATACGCAGACTGAAGTGCCCTGAATTAATCCATTTGGAAGTCATCAAGTTTCTGAGCATGACCAGTTTTACAGTGAGTGCCCGAAAATTATTAGAGTGCTTCAGATATTTTAAAGGTCCTTCAGCTTAGAAGCAATAAAGCTATCCAACCTGCCCCCTACAACACATTTTTAAGAGTCAGTTTTTAAAAGGCAGCATAAACTTAGCCTGTGATGCCTGTTATATGATCATGTGTTTGACTGTTTGTGTGTGCCCATCCTTTATTTGACAATCACCTGTAACATTTTTAGTATACGTTACGATTGGTTTCTATTATAAACACAACAATCTAGGTTCTCAGCTGGTTTAAATCGGTATTGTTCTACTGGAGCCAGTGAACAAATATTGACTTCAATGGGGCTATGTTGATTTATATTTCCAGAAGACTTATCCCACTGTGTGGAAATACATTTTATTACAATAAATTGTGTTTGCACTTCATTTGGTCCCAAGAACCTTCACTGATCATGGTAAATACTTTTCCTTATTGATGTCTCTTCCTAAATTTTAATCAAACACCCTACACTTCAGTGTACATCACAAGTCTATGGTAATTGAAGAGGTGTGCTTGAGGTTATGTTAATTCCAATTATCTCATTTAAAATTTTCTCAGTTCCTTAGGCTTAAGAAGCACTTTATATATAACTGCAAGGTTATACACTAAAGCACACCACTGTCAATACCTCAACTTAGATAAAAATGATTCCATCTAACTAATTCTTTTCCAAAATTTTCTGAATCACATGAAGTTTTACTTAAGTAAATAACGCAGTCACACAGTATCATTTGACTTGAGCATTGTAGCAGATCTTAAATATTTCAAAAAGCTTTGCAAGTCACTATTTAGAAAGTTTTGGCCTAGGGAAACAATGTCCAACAAGTCCTCTAAGCCCTACATCAAAGAATCTATACAATAAAGAGATATTTCGGAGAACTAAGGGAAAAGGCAGATCTGGGAATGATTCACAGGAAAGAAAGTGTATCTCCCTGTGCTCCACTGTTAGGCCCTTCGATGAGTTCAGTGCATTGACCCAGCTGCTCTCTCCTCACCATCTTCTCTCAAAGCCATGGCTTTTCCTTCCACAGCAATGTTCGTGTATACGCGTCCTCACAAAGTCAATAGCACGCAGTTTTAGCATAGGGCCCCACTGGAAGTGCCCATGGTACAAGTGTAGCTCAATGTAGATCACCCGTCACAATGCACTTGGCAAACTAGGAGGACACAAAGGACGATGTCTTAAGCAAGAAACCATTAGAAATGGTAAGCATTTACACCAAATAGCTCTGGTTTAACAACAGACTAGCAGATCAGGATAGCTGGCTCAGTTTGTTTGCAAGGAAAAAAAATCAATATATATCCTTTTTCCATTCTTTTATTCATGCTGTTTCATACTACTTAAAAGGTAACAAGAGGAAGACTTTGCTCTAGAACTGCATTCTTCTGAAAATGAACGCTTGTCTGTGCTGAAATTCGCAATTACAGCTGTAATCAGATATCGTGTTGTAGAAACATATCCTCAGAAGCTTAAGGAATACTTGTTTCAAACAGGCCAGATAACAGTTAGTACTGTATTGGACTTCAGAACTTAGAAATGTTACTGTTATGTAATTTTTCCAAAATTTCTAAAGCAGACAATAGTAAAGACACAGCTAAATACTATCATGATGTTAAGAACTAGTACAAAGCAAAGCAGAAAGCAAATATAGCTGCACCAGTAACCCTTTCAGTTATCTGAAAATTAAAGAACATGATAAACATATGTATCTAAGAGTAGGCACAAAACTTTGTTTAGGATTCCGTATCAGATGAAACAATGATGGATTTGCACCTAGTTGAAAACTACATAATAATAGCTATTAACAGTCAAATTGTGAAGATATATCAAGGAAGCTCTTAGGGGTACCCTTCAGACTATTGTGTTATGTGAAGGTTTTAACACTTTGTGCAACAGATCAAAGAGCACACCTATAAAAATATATTTGATAAAAAACTCAGGAATAGTTGTAATCATTTTTCAAACAAGATGAATTCAGAATGATATTGATCAACAAGTAAGAGCACCTGCTTTAAGCTCAATTTCAGATTTTTTTTTTAAATAATTTTCATACAATATCTCTGGTAAGAAGTTGTGATATGTTGTTATAGGTCTGTGACACGACTGTTTTATTTGATGCTTTTTTGTCTCTGATTGGAAGAGTAGGGAGGAAGGGAAAGAGACTTGAAATGAATTTAAGTTCTGTCTTTGTTTGACTAGATGTTATGTTCATTTTTCCAATAAAGTTAAGAGATTTCTGAGTGGAAATTAAGACAATTCTCTTTTTCTATTACGACTTCCCCAGCCGTAGAACAGTCTACTTGTCAGTAAAAGACTTGTTGAGATGCAGTTCTCAGATCAACATTATACAGATTACATCTGCACCTGGCCCTGAAATCCTATTCTTGTCATGGGTGTTACAGCAGATGGAAGCAGCTTCAAGATGGCAAGAGCATCTTTACTTGAGTCAAAAACTACGAGTTGCAGAGATAATTAGATTTTGTGTTCATTTGATAGATATTGCATTATGGAAGGTATAGACCATAAGAAAATCAAGTCTAACTTTGGTAGCATTTTGTAGGTGCTGTAAGTTTTCCCTAGTCATGAGTGTCATTGTTCAGCTGCCAAGGTATGAACTTCCCCGTATGAAAATACCTCATATGCAAAGTCTGGTGGGGTAAGTTCATAACCGTTGTTCCCCAAACTAATAAGCAGTTAGAAGTGTGGAAGCAAGAACCTTTACTTTAAGAATATCAGCTGCTAATTCCTGTGGGCTGTAGTTTTCTATTAGATTTACCACATCAGGAGCTGTTTGATAGTGAAGACACTAACTGGAAGATATTTAATTATACAATATTCACAGGCTTCTCATAGGTCCCATGAGGTAAATTATTTCATGAATGACACATTTCATAATTGGTCAGTTAATTTTGTATCTGGTATGAGAACAAAGGCTATTGAAAATGGAACTTCTAGACAAGATGATGTTACATAAGAAGAAATAGAAATTCTTTATACATAAGATTAACCATCAATAACTTTTAAGATAAATAATGCAAAGAACTGCATCAGTATCTGTACTTGCACTAAGGATGTGGAATTTTAATTCTTTTGATATATCGGACAGCACTGAAAACAGATTAAACTACATGTTGCAGGATGTTCCGATTAACTAATTTTCATTGCCTTGAAAATACTCAGTTATGATTATAAAAAAGTCCAACAATCTTAAGTACTGACCTAAGAAAACAGAATGCATAGACAGGGCAGTATTGTTACCGACTTCCTTTCATGCCAGACTCCATGTCAAAAGCAAAATATTTTACTGGTTTTGACTGAGAATCTGGATACCATCAAATTAGGAAAGAAAAGTAAAAAAGAAAAAAAAAAAAAACAACTCCAAACAGTAGGTGAAGACTAAGGGGGAAAAAACCCACATTTATGACACCCTGTCAATTACTTCAGTCCTCTAGAATGCCTTTCAAACTGCGAGTGTATGAGGGACTGTTCAGAAGGCACTAAATGATCTAAACCACATTTTGAGAATTTAAGACATCCTCACATATTTAGATGACTTCATTTGTTTCCATAAAACATCGGAAGAACATCTGGCAGGAGCGGAAAAGCTTCTAAAGCTTTTTAAGGAGTAATGGTTTAAACTTGAGAAAAACAAATGTCAATTTGTGAGGGATTGCATTACCTTCTAAGGATATGCATGTTCTGAAGATGGGTGAAAGCCTCAGTCACAGAAACTGGATATTAAGAAATATTGGATAGTTCCTGGAAACACGGATGCAAAATCTTGTGCAGATTCTTGAGGACACTTACACAGAGTTTTCCAAAACAGCCAACTAAAAGCAGCTTTGTCATGATAGAAAAATATGAGAAAGCTTTTGATTTCCTGAAAAGGTTTAAAGCCATACATTGTTTAAATTCCTGAAAATATACAAGCAGCTTATAGAAACTTGTGATTTCTCAGAAGTTAATGTCAGAGTGTTAGGTAAATAAATCAGTAAGATGCTGAATAGCAGTTTTTAAGATATTAAAAATTGTAGCAAAATTAAATACTCAAACTTATAATCTGAATTATGAGGAGGCCTCAAAGAGATATTCAATAAGAATGAAATGCATCAGATACATGAACTATAATTCCTTGTAGTCTCTACTTACAAACCAGAGAGTCTTCTGGAACTACGCACAGAAACTGCCTAAAAAGAGTTGCAGTTATGCATTTGCTTGAAAAACAAAGTGCCAGCACACATGTTTCAAGTTGACTAATGGCAATGAGATTAGAGACACTGAGGTTCAGTGGATGTATTCAAGAAAAACAGGCTTTGGAGGTTAAATTGAAAGATTATTCCAGTACTAATTTGCATAGTTATGCATGTAACAGAATTGTTACGTTGTTGCTGTTGTCAGCAGTATATATAGAGGAGACCTGAAATGTCCTCAAAGTCTATAGTGGCTGGCCAGTTGGAGGCAAAAAGATACTACGTCCCCAGTCTGACTAGGTGTTTTTAGTTTTCCTTTTCTTTACACAGCCTGTTTGATGGCTGGGTATTTTCCTATCTTATTTTTTAAGAGACCTTGATTCTGGAGAACAAAGGCTGATTTCCAGAAACACTATGAAATTTTATGGTAGAGAAGCCTGGGAGATGTCTGAGGAAGCATCGCTGTATTCTTCTTTCTTTTTTTTTTCTTTTTTTTTTT
>VYXH01000791.1:49504-68075 GCA_013397275.1 Burhinus bistriatus | reverse complement strand
TCCACTTAGACATCTATTTCTCGCTATTTCCAGCAACTGGACACTTGCTAGATGGACCATTGGTTTCACCTCAGGTGCTCAAGTTCTGTGCTCACTTAAAATCTGGGTCCAGTACTGAGCCCATAAACACCAGATTCAAGAAGACCAATATTGAAATATTGGCAGAATAATAGCGAAATAAATGCTGGTAGCCAATGACCTGGACATGGAAGCATCAACAAAATTAATTAAAACTTCTGAAGTTGTTTTGAAATTCTTTATTAAACTAAAGAGTAGAGGATAGGGAGAAGGAACTTTTAAAAAATCTCGGTATTATCTGCAATCTGACTTGGAGTTCACTTGAACCAGTCAACACTCTTTATAGTCACTGGAAAGAAGCAGGCATTTTGTGAGGTCTAGATGTCTAACACAGGAAAGATGCCTTAAAAGAACCTACCTCTAAAGCGGGCCCAGAGAAAGGTAAGTCCCATCTCCGTTACTTGCAGTAGCCTTCTGTTAGCTACTATTACCTGTACAATTGCAAAACCAAAAGCACAAATACTAAAGGAGAACAGCAGGATAAACATTCTAATGGAAAAAAGATTTGGCAAGTTCAGTGCTGGTGAATGCTAAATAGGGCATATTAGCAGAAATAATATAAATCAGACACTTCTGGTTTGTAAACTAGCTCTATTGTCTCAGAAAAGAAAAAACAAAAAAAAAAGAAAAAGGAAAAAAAAGATTAAAGATGCAGTTCAATGGACAGTTTACTGAAAATGTCTTCTCAATGTGTAATAGTGTTTAAAAAGTCAACGCAACATTAGATGATCTGAGGAATGAAACAACATTATGATTATAGAATATTATAATGTAGTATTTAAACCAGTGGTCTTTCTTCACTACAAATACTGTACTATGTTCTCACTATCTTCATATGGATAAGGTTACAAACAGAGTAACAACCTGGTCATGATAATAATTGTGGCTGTGGAAAAATATTCATGAAAAGAAACTCTGAAAAAGACTGAGATACTTTTCATCAAATATGAATAAATAATAGACTTAATAAACACATACAAGGTGATAAACAGCACAGGGGAAAAAAAGAGTAGATATTTGGTTTATTCTTTTTCCTATTTATAAAACATACTAATGGTAAAATGGGAGGATATGTAGATTTGTAACAATAGATACTCTTTCACATAGTGCAGAATTGCCACAAGATATCCAGAACTTAGGAAGACTGAAAAAAAGGATCAGAGATGCTTATAAATCAAGGGTAGTCAAGGACTAGCAAAATTCATTCTTTAAATACACAATAGGGAGCTTATGAATGGTTGCTGTACTTCAGAGCCTAATCTGATCTCTGACATTTTTGAGAGCAGGTAGACTTTTTCACCCCTTCTGATGCATCTGGAACTGGTCACAGACAATGACAAAGCAGTAGATTTTCTGGAAAGGATTATTTTAAACCAATCTGTTAATTACTTTGATGTAAGAAAAGCTATGAATGAAATCCTTCACAGAGTTGTAGGAGGTACTGTGCCTGAGTAGAGACTGGAGGCTGTAGAATTATGCCTACTAACCAGAAATGAAAGCACAAGACTCTGGTAACTCCATATCCATCGTTTCTGTCCACCACAAAATAGGCTTCACACACTCCTCAAGTCCATTCTGTGAGCTTGCACACTTTTCTCTTTCCAGCGTTCTCACTTCAGTGATCTTTTTTGTATGACACTGTCCAAGACAACTTTTTTACTTTAAGCACCACTGTATACAACCCAACCAGAAAAATACCTTAGAAAGCACACATTGTTGCCATATATAAGCAGCTAAAACCTTTCCAATCCCTCCAAGACTTCAAGAGCAAAAAACTGTCATTCTGCAAGAGTACCCAGTTGTTCCACAAAACAACAGTCAAAAGAAACAGGAGAAGCTCTGCAGGAAGACTCCTACACAAGTAGTATCTTTCCCAGTAGGGTTGTCAGCCATCAGAACTCAATTTAGATTGCTATCATGCTCTATTACACTTCTCCAGCCAAGACTATGGGCTGCTTCCATGCACACACAGCACTCGAAATTTTCAATAGAACGCGCTTCAGCTTATATCACTTGTTCATGAACCTGCTCCTGAGTTACCAATTTATAACTCTAACTTTGATTGTGCGATGATGAAATTTACGTTCCCACTCAGGCTACGTTGATGGCCATAAAAAAATAAGGTAGGTTGCTTGGTATTGTCTGAATCTGTACCACTGTTAAAATCATTCACAATGTGTGCCTTGCAAATAAGCTGTTGTTACTTTGCAAAATGGCTCATCTTGAAGAACAGATAAAGAAGAGAAAGAGGAGTATTTGGCTTATAGCTGACATTGTTATTCTCCTTGGATATATCAACAGTAAAAGGATAATGGTAGAAAAAGAGTAAGTGAGTATTAACTGGATGTGACTAAGCTTTGGCTGGAAATTAGAGCAAAGATTCTAGCTGTCTTGAGGAGCACAAGATTCTGGAGCAGCCTTTCATCACGATAAGTGGAGACAAGGAACATAACTGCTTCCGGATGGGGCTGGATATATTTATTAACAGGATTATATAATGGTTTTGACTGTAATAGCCTCGAATTGGACACAATACTTTGTTTTACTCCTGTGTCCCAAAGGCCTTTATTAGTGTAATAAAAAGTAGGCCAGAACTCAGATACAGTTAGGAAAACACAAGGGAAGTTGGTGGATGACACGTTGAGTGCACATATATCCTAGATTTTACAATATTTTCAGGAGAGTAATAAAAAAGTCAACATAATCAACTTGAAAGAAAAAAAAAAAGCTGTATTTCCTCATTCTGTATTTTTTAAAATTTTTATTTATTTTGCTTATTTTTTGTCAGACAATATGAGGTTTATTTATTTTACATATCATGGGCATTGATTTTATTTATGGCAAGCAAAAAACATCTTTAAAGAAAGATAAAAGATTTTTAAATTCCATAGTTCCTGACCCAAACCTTGCAAAAAATAGTTTTATAACCGTTAAATATGATAATTTACATACCTGGCATAAGTATTTGGACTGCCATTTGAGAGTAAAAGTGAAGTTATCTTACTTGTAAGTACAGTCTTCTAGATTTTGTGACAGTAAGTACTCTTCTTATTCCTTCTGCTATGATTAAAATCAAGCCAGACACTTTATACCTTATCTTCTAATGAAAACGAATTTGAAGGTTTGACTCTGAGTATGAGGGTAGTCATCAAGGCAATCGGTAAATTATTTGTGACACTGGTAATGGTCTTCTACTTTGTCCTTTCTATGACTGTTCTGTACTTCATCAAATATTAATCACCATCCATCTGATCTATCTGAACGAGTGTTGGTTCCTGTGTCGCACTCACTTGACTTAAATTACAGGCTAGAGTTCAGTCCTACAGCTAGGATATTGAACTTTTAATTTTTGGTTATTTACATTCATATAAAATGCCAGAGATTAATCACTGCAGTACTATTCACAAACATGCATTCTGTTCCCTTAGCCTCAAAGAAACTTATGTGCAACTTGAAAAATATCGGTGGACTACAAAGAGTAAATGTCATGTAAATCTTACGAAGTTTCTACATTCCCCAAGTACATTATGAAACACTACTAACCACTATGCAAGAACTCTGTTGCAGTTGAAAGTAAGTAAAACCATATTCACAGTACGTGAAATATGAATCCTTGCCTTCTTTGCAATGCAGAGTATTCAGGGCCTCCGTCCTCCAGCTGGTACCCACAATTACAAAAGGGAAATGAAGTCTTGAGGACTGAGGGAATATTGAACTGATGTTAGCTACTGTTGAGCTGCCCATATGACTTCCCATAACTATTGTCAGCATCAATTAAGTTAATAGAGAGCCCTGACGCCCACAGAGAGGAATCTCACACATCTTTGGGGGTTTGGTTCAAAAAGTTATTGAAACTCGTTGTCGAGTAGCAGACTGACTGCAGCTGACGAATGCACAGAATACCTTGAAGTGTGGTGTTTGAGGTAAAACTACCAAAGGAGTCCTTAGCCTCCTTAGCCTTTGCAATGTCTGAGTGCTTATCGAAAGGGCAAGAAACATCCAGTCATATTCCTTTTTTATACAGCAAAATTCCCTATGCTCACAAGCAGTAGATTGGACAGCATGTTCCATCAGTTTTATGAAATATCAGGATCCCCCTGGCATGGAAACTCTCCGTTGCTGGCTACAACACCTTTAGAAGCATTTTTTGATGTGTGGAGGACCTGCAACACAGCAGAGGATTAAAGACTTATGTGTCTGAAATCTATTCAGTATACTAAGATGTCATTGTTTTTAACAAAATCAAACTCTAAATGTCTTTCTTATCTATGGATGCCATCTGAAAAAAAATTAAATAGATACACTTATGCATGGACTGAGGAACACTGGACACTCAAAATTGAACTGCTTTTGTACCTCATACTACATATTTATAGAATACATTAATTTTCATTGCAGTCTTCTACTGAGAAAAACAGCCGCTAACAAGTGCTGAGGCAAAATACAGCTTAAGAGGATCCTGCAAATGCTTAAACTCTAAATGTGCCTTAAGCAGAAACAAGCCAATATCCTGCATTTAAAATGAAAATATATTTCTCCTTTGTGAATAGTTAGCTGGAGCCAAGAACACATCTGTTATGAGGATCCTACCTCATTTTTGTGCTCAGCATTCCCAAGAACAAAAGCTTAAAAAAAAAGATCATTTTCAAATTTATAACTGCAAAGAACTTTGTATTATTTATTTGCTATTTTATTTAAAATATTCTGTACATCCGCTGCTTATCGTAAAGTTCAATAAGATAAAACTGAATCTGTCCTGAAGTGATAATCTAAAAAAAGGGCATTAGTGAGAGAAAATGTTGTAAGAGTGACAGAAGAATGCAGCTATATATTTTGATGAACAGTGAGTGTTCAGTGACCCAAGACAGAGGAAGCTATAAATGATTCATAACTTTGAAAAATCCCGTAGTTTGGGTATTTAAGACATAGAGTTCTATCTAATTAAAAGTAAGTACAGTATCTGCTCTGGTCTTAGCTCTTTTATTGGGTCCTGGCTTCAATAAAATTATTTTCATGTGATCCACATTGCTATTTTAAGGGACTCTGTATGGTGTATTGGTTGATTTATTATTATCTGATTTGCACATTGAAAATGATTACCCTCAGGAGAATTACAACGGGATTTGATTCAGATGTAAATAAATAACAGAAGATCCCTGAGATCTCAGCACAGTTTGCTTCTTTTCGTGGAGCTTTCCAGATTCCTAGCTTGCCAGAAAATCTTTTCCAAACCTAAAGGCATAACTTTACAATTTGTGTCCCACTTTTTTTGTTGTGTTTTGCTTTTTTGGTTTTTTTTTTGTTAAACAGATAAGTTATTTATATAATGAACAGTTGCTTCTGACTCCAGGAGTATGGTTGTCCTTGTGGTCATTCCTGTTGCAAAGGCATGCTAGATAAATGCTTCCAATACTCTTGTTTGATACCTGAAAATAAGTTTCTATTACTTGCCATATGTATAAAAACACCATGGTTCTACAAATATGTGCACACATGCATAAATTTATCTGAAAGCTTTCAACACTAAGTTTAAAAGCTAAACACACAGAAAAAGCTCAGATGCCTTAAGGTTAAAACCTGTAACTTCTAATTTCTAGACACTTGGCATTCTGAGGGTAATCCAAAATCTAGGTTCAGGCACATTAGAAAGGAAATCAAGAATCCTTGCAAGTGCTGGCCAGGGAACTGCAGAGATAGGCAGAAGGAAACCTGAAATTTTGAACTTCTCTAGAAATTAGGAATCTGAGTGGGACTGCCAAGGGGTTCTTCTGACCATCAGGTTTTAATATTTCCTGAAGAAGGTTACTTACAAATGTATCCTTGGAAAAAAAAAAAAAAAAATAAAAAACAACTAAACCAAACCAAACCAACAACAACAACAACAACAAAACAAAAACAAACAAACAAACAAACAAAAAACAAAAAAAAAAAAAAACAAAAAAAAAAAAACCACCCTACACCATAAAGCAAACAGTATTTGTGGCTATTGTTTACACAAAAGCTTGTCCGGAATAAAGTAAATTACTCTAACAGTTCAAAGAACTGTAAATCCAGCTGAGGGGAAACCACTTTTTCAATACCTTGAGACTGACAACAAGAGCATGTTTGACTGTATCATTCATGATCTCGTGTTTATTTATATTCTGGCGTATAATTTTTTTACTTCTTAGGTGTAAACCTTTTTTCCACGGCTTTACAGTTTCAACCCTAATGATGACAGAGGAAATCCACCCTATATTCAGTGAAAATAACCAGAATGGCTTAATACAATTCTAATTAACTAAAATATGTACTAATTCACTGCTCTTTACCATCAGTTATTTGGAGATGTCCTTTATGCTGATGAGCTCAGAGGGACTGTGCTTTAACACTAAGGATCACCAGGCATATCTGTTCTTTTTTTCAATTTCGTATTTTACTTCTGGAGTTCTGGGGGAGATCTTCAAAATTATGATGAAACACTTTATTTCTTTTACACATCTACCTTATCACTGTGTAAGAACTGGGAACTCCTATATATTCTAGAGGAAATTTCTGTCTTTTCAGGATGGGATTATAAATGAGATTTACAGAGATTCAGAGAGCCTTACTGCATTGACCAAGGAGGTCTTATATGTACAGCTGGGTAGTTACCATCCCATTTGCTCCCGCTATGTGATATACTCCTGCCTTTTACTGATGTCATCCTGCTTTCTTTGGAGGAATTTTTGGTCTGGGGTTTGGTTTGAGTTCTTTTCTTTGAATTTTGGGTTTGTTTGGTTTGGTGTTTTTGGTGTCTTTGGGGTTTTTTTTGGGGGGGTGGGTGAGAGACCAGACCTCTGAAATGATGCAAATTGCAAAAAATGTTCATCAATGATAATTTCCTCTTATTGGCAGCTCCTCTGATGGCATATATCCTCTGATTTTCTCCAAGCAAGTTCTGAGATAGTTCTCTCCGTTTCCCTTTCCCATGTTTCTCAAAGCTAGTAAGGCAGCTGGAATAAAGTTAAGAGGTGTTGGAAAGAGTAACTATGAAGAGAATGATAGAGAATTTTGCTAAAAAATATGCGTTTTGGAAGATATGTTTTTCTGCAATTGACAATTTTTGGTGTAAGTGCCAGTGTGCAGTGCAGCCACAATCTCTCTGACAGGCACCATCCTGCAGTGTCTGAGTGGGGTGGGCCAAGATGATGGCCAGTGACAGGAACCACTGGCAGCCCCCAGGACTTCTGAGGAGCAGCGAGCTAGGGTTGGGGCACAGCTGGGATGTCCCATCACAAGCAGCTGGAGATAGAGCTGGACAAGCTGGGGCTGAGGGGCCTGTCCAGGTAATCTCCTTGCAGAGTCAGAGCCAGAGATGGGGATGAGCACAGCCACCCCTACAGCATTGATGGGGCCAAGATGGGGCATGATCAAGCCAAAAGAGGACACAGGGACCCTGGGTGGGGGATCCCACGTCAGGCCCATCAGGGCAAAGAGGGTCAATAGTGCTCTCAGGGCCCTAGCAATGAGAAGCTGGAAGATGAAAAAGCAAAAGTTTTATGTTCTTGGTGAAACAGATTTGGGGGCAACATTTAAATATGAGGGGATTGTAAAAAGGGTATTGTTTCTCCTAAGCGATGTCAATGCTGCTGTAAAGAAATACAGGATGAAAGCGCATTGCAGATTCAGGTGAGGAAGTTGGAGAGGCCAGAGCCCCAAGCAACTGTCATTAGCTTTTCTAAAATATCTGGTTTAATTCTTGTGGAAATTCCATCACATGAGCTAGATATCATCATGGTGTAAGTTACATAAGTTTAAATTTTGTTGTTTTAGTTTTAAATCTCAGCCTTACCTCAAGTGACTATTCAGCCCACTGGAGGTTTCAAGCTTATCTGCTCCTATGTCATTGCAAAATCCTTTTTGAGCTCAGACTTTTAAGGCAAATGGAGAGAAAAGAGATCTTTGAATTGTCACTCAAGATATATTACTCATAGTCCAGTTAACATCCAAAAGAATATTTTTTTCTTTTTCCCTTAATTTCACCATTATTATTAATGCCACATACAGTTCACAGTGTTATAAAACTTCTCTGCAAAGAGAATCAAACATACCTAAAGAGACTTATTAAGAAAGGAAATAAGAAACACAATCATTTCATGAGGAAGTTTCCATGGTAAAAAAATGCAGGAGCAGTAAAGCAGTATAAGAAAAATTAGAAGGACGAGGAAGAAGAAAGTCAAGGAAAAAGAAAGTAAATATGAAAGATAAAGAAAAAAAAAAAGCAAGAGGAGGAAAAATAACAAAGAACAGGAAGCTGTAGAGAAAGTAATGAAAATGGGAAAAATGACTGAAGATAATAAATTTGTTGCAAGAAAACATTGGACATAATTACAGTAGTTGCTAACCAAAAATCTACATATACATATACTGATATAAAATGTACATTACACTTTTGCATGTGAATTAAAAAGACAGTTCATCAAGAAATGTCATAGTATAACAAGCAATTGCATACTCATGCAACAGCTTGTGCTTGGTTTTGATCTGTAAGTACTGAAAAGACAAGAAAACTTCACCTCAGGATCAACTCATCAACTCAAGAACTCAAACTTTTTTTTTTTTTCCCATGGAAAAGCAACAATTATGCTTAAAATGTTTGTAAACATGCAAAATTTTCTATTCTATTCCAGTTGTTTTATTAATGTATTTATTTTTTCGTCATGCAGCTTATCAATGTATTCATACTTTTGCTGAATAATCTATTTCTGCGTGTTTATATCCTCAAATGTTTGTCTTGTAATTAGTACAAACAGAGGCCCAAATATAGTATGTGATTGCATTTTGTGTTATGGGAGTTTATTTTTTGGTGAACAATTGAAAGCATGTTCACAAACATTCAAAAAGTGGTAGAATTTCATTATTTCATGATTATTTTACAAGACAAAACAAAACATCCCTGCTGAATGTTTGGGTTTGTACAGAATGTTATTGGCAGTTATTTTGTTTTATTTTTTTCTCTTTAACAAATGGATACACACACAATCTCTCCTTCTGTTAAATCCTAGTTGAGGTAAAGCACCATCAATTTTGGTGTCACAGCAGTAAGGTCAATGCTATAGCCTCATTTCTGTTAACTTCATTTACACAGCTTCATACCCACTAGGTCAGTGAGGTTGTAAATTGTCCATTTTGTTTTGATTAATTTTAAATTATAATTGATGTGTTTTGCAAAGTAGTGCTTGTCCTTAAATTATTCACATCATAGCTCAGGTATCCCCAACTCAGGTCCCAGGTACCTCTCCTATGATACATACCAAATTCTTATCCCGACATCAATCAAGAGACAGATTACCCATCCAGGAGCTACCAGGAACTAGGACATGGCCTCACATCATGCAGTTATAATACACTGAATAAAAATACTTACCATTTTGACGTAATCTTCATTGCTATTACATATAGACTGAAGATGAGGTGAAGAATTTATAATATGGCACCGTAAGCCATTTACTAAAGGGTTAATTTTTTACTGTCATGATAAGAAAATTTTAGGGAAGAGACACAAAGAGTGAATATACAGATGTGACTGTCATCACAAACAACTGTTGCTTTGCAGATTGATAAACATATACATGAAATAAAGAAAATAAGACAAGAAATCCTGAAGACCAAAAGGAAGATGAGAAAAGAAATAATGACCTGGGAAAGGCAGAAGATGATAAGCTAGAAAGATCGACCTAGAGTTTAAGGCGGTTTAAGTTTAAGGCTTTATGTATCACCAAAAAATGAATACACCTTCCGAAGACATATGTTTTGTGGTACTTAGAGTACGCCTTATCTAAGAAGGGTCATCTTGGTGTCCTGAAAAATTTTGATAAATGGAATGGATTCAACCTAAGAGACTTCACAACTCACCTGCAGAACATTTTTTCTAGGAGGTGGACAACATGTCTTCCAACTAGCACTCTGACCTGGGCATAGGAGATAGTTGAACCATCATTTACAACTGCCTGGGTGGGTGATCTAGGCAATATGCTTTCAGAGATGAAGGATTAGATAACTTCTTCATCTCCCTGCTTTTTTCTACCCCTATTTTTGAAAGCACTATTGGGTCTATTCCTAGAACTAAATAAACAATGTGAGAATCCCACTGCAAGCTCAGGCGTGGGTCAGAGTGTTTGAGGACTGTGCCAAGAGCTGAGTAGCTGTGTACACTGCCACTAGGAGAAATGTAGTTTCCTATGGACTCTGAATGCTTCCCTGGTTAGCTAGAGGGTGCAAAAGAGTTTTGAAAATTTTCAGAGGTCCATGAATGTCAAATATTGTCTCAGCATGATTAATAGTTATCTAAATCCTTTTATGAATTTAATTCCTTATTCCTTCAGTTCTCCTTTGGCAATCTCTTAAGATAGAATAATGATGACTTTAGGTGTTTTTTTTAAGACTGAAAACTCTCTGCTTCTCTCTGAGTATATAAAATAGATCTCAGGCATCACCTGACACTTACAGGTAATATTACAACAAGTAAACTCTGACAGTAAACCAAGGTTTGGATACTGTGGCTAAGTTGGTAGCAGAGAAATTATTTAGACTGAAAGCTTTATTACAGATGAAGCAGAAGGAAGATAAGGGAGCAATTAAAATATTTTAGATTCTTTGAAGTTTCAGATTCTCCAAATCCTTCAAGGTCAGTAAAGAGATGACCTAGATTAACTCCAACAGATGTCTTCCAATTCAGTAATTGTAAAAGGGTTACAAACACATTTTTAAGCACAATTCTCTTAAGAGGACAAAATAGGGAGTTCTGGTTCTAATGGAGAACGAGAACTAAATATAAAAAGATAAATATTACAATCATATTAACAGCTGTATAGTAGTAGAATAGGCACCAGGCTGGTGTTGGGTAGCTTTTAGGACGTAACTAGTCTGCACAGTACAGTTCCATGCAGAAGTACTTGAGCTATTATGAGCATGACACCATTTTAAGTGTTGAACATGACTGTATTGTGTCAATTCTTGTACTGATCTTTCCTATAGACATAATTGTTACAAAGTACCAAACATCTTGCATCTTGTAAAATCATCAATTCAGTTTAAAATAAATCTGTCCTTACTCACTGACATTCAGAGCACAATAAAGCTAAAGACCAAATGCTTCAGCCTTTACATAGAAATTAAGCTACTAAGAAGTTTAGATAGCACTCTATGAATAAGTAGTGGTCAGCACTGCTAGGAGATAGGTAGAAAACAAAATAATACATAACATATGTACTCACAAGCCTTGCTGGTTTTGGGTGAATGTTTACAGACATCTTTTTAAAGACTCCTAAATTTTACAAAAACAATAAGGCATTAGCTAATACAATTTCTTCATGCATGAAGTATTTCTCCCTCAACACTTCTCAAATTACTTCTGCAAAATAATTACTGTAAACTTTGCTTGTGGATATTGCATTGTGTTCTTGTGAATGAGATGTCATCATTCACCTGAAGAGAGTGGTAAGCCTGGAAGATAATGGTAGTGATAAGGAGAAATTGTTAATTACTTTTACTGTAAAAGCCATCTGTTACAAGAGTTTGGATTAACTCCCATCAGCCCCCTTGTGTGTCCTGACGAAAATAAGTTTGATCAAATATAAAATAACTCCCCTAAACTTAAAGAAAAACATACACAAGAGAAAGCATCTGACTGACTATCACTTCCCGAGTTTACATCACTGGTTTAAACTATTCAGCAAAAATTACTCAGAAGCCTGAGTTACTGGCACTGTGCATACCTAGAGGCAATATCACAACAAGCCAACCCTATGATTAGGAGACTCAATGAGGGAAAAGTTAAATCAAATGGAAGATAATGTCTAAATTCGTAACTCTAGAAAGATGAAATAGTTTAAAACATGATATTTAGATCATTCTTCTCTGTCTTCCCCTAAGAGGTAAAAAGGTTTGCCTTCATAAAAAATAAATTTTGTCTTCTTTTTTTTTTCCTCCAGAAAATGTTAGCCCTTGATAATATTGTCAGTGTTAGGAAAGCAGTAAAAACATTTTTGTTTAATATGTTTTGGATGGCAACCTCAGGACTAAATTGTAGGATCATATCATTGCGTAAAAGTTAAGAATTTGATGTTTATGTTCATGTCAGTTAGCTCAGGTGTATTCAAACATCCAGCAGAGCTCTAATAAAAATTATCTACATAACTGTCATTAAATGACCATAGCTTCAGTGGTACCTATCCATTTTTTTCTCTAAAAATAAATGTATTTGCCTGTATTATTTCAGCCTACAGACAAAGTGAATCCAATGTTAAAACATGTAAATTCTGATTTGAACATTTCTGGAAACTTTGATCAATATAGCAAATATGTGTTGAGGTCAAGAATTGCTTTCTTCATACATCTAAATCATTCATGTAGTTAGAAACATTTGCACAGTCTTAAATGTCCACTCAGAACCAATCTTGCAAAAGCAAGTGTGGAGCCATGTTGTGGAATATAGGCTAAGATGTTAAGAATTAGCCTTGTCACCATTTGAGTCTCTAATCCTCCAGCTCTGCACGTGTGTACTAACGCCAGCAGAGCTCTGGGCGGGTGCAGGGATGTGCCTACATAGCCCACTGAATATTCAGACTCTACATTTTACTGCCTCTCAACACAGCTTTCACTTAAATTAAACCATTACATTTCAGAATTTCTTTTTGCACTGAGGAGAGAAAAAAAAAAAAGGTTTTATAAAAATTAGAATCTGCCCATAAAACTTACACCATTTAAACTCTGAATTTCTAAAAGCTCACTAAAAAATGAGTCACATTTATTTTAAATGCATGCTTGTATATGACTGTGCAGTAAAATGCAAGACCAGATTATGATGTACAGTGTATATGTACTGTATGCATTTTTTCCATTTTTCAAAGAACTTTGAGGTTTTGTTTCTTTTTGACTGACAAATTAAATAAATGTCCAGAAATCTTATACAATACTGCCCCAGCAGAAATTGGGACACTTCAGTTATCTATAAAATTAAAAACCTCTTATTTTTCATTATAGTAGTACACTCTCTATTTTCTTTTTCAAAAACACCTAGCCTGCAGAGCATTAAATGTATTACTTTTTTTTAGAACACTATATAAATCACTACATTGGAAAATGGTGTATTAAGCAGATAGTGTCACTGTATTGGGATATTGTCAGAGAATAATTCTCTCCTGCTATTATAGAAACACCAGATCTGTTACAGTGGTCTTGGATACGTAAGACAAGATCCTGTTTATTTTCAGAAGAAAGGTATTAAACCTATAGCAATGTTACAGCACAAAACTTTGCTGAATTGTACTTACGCTATCTATGATCTGTGTATTTGGGAAATTGTGGAGTAAGATTTTATTCCCTGTGTGCAAGGGCAATCCTGATCGTGACTGAATTAAATAAAAAATCTGTTTGAACCATTCCCCTCTCTCACTAGGCTGCTGATGAAGAGCGGAATTAGCTGGGTGTAAAGCATTAGAAGATGTGAAGAAAATTAAGGCAATAGTGTCCTCTAGGTTGTTCATGAAGATAATAGTTAAGTAACAATAATAATAAAACCAAATCCCAGTACATTCTTATCTTTACAACAAATGAATAGTCACGATTAATTCAATGGAACTCCTTCCATACCTAAAGCACACAAGCACAATGATATGCAAACCCTGAGAAACAAAAGTCCATGTACTTTTCTCTGCTTTCACTGTTCAAGCAATCTTATCCTTGATATCACGTTCATATTTTACATAAACCACACAGCACTAACAATTGCCTTTCCATATCGTCTCAATAGGTTTATTACTGAAGGAAGAGTGGGTGCATCAATATGAAAACCTGCCAATGAGCCCACGCCCTGCTGGACAGCTCCAAATTAATCATATAGTTCATTACAAAAACAGCATTCCCCTTCTTTTCCAGATGACAGCGATTATCGTCAGCCATTGAAAAGTTTCTCCAGATGAGGTGCCTGAAGGAGAGCACTAATCTGACTCTTCTGAAAGAGCAATGCTTTCCTTTCCCAGAGGCTACAAAACACCATAAAAGAATGTTCTCCTTGGCTTCCCCCCATTTTTCCCCCTCAACATACGCTCCTCAATTTATTGAACAGCTTCAGAGCCTGAACTGCAGAATTTAACTCCTGCGTATCTGAGGTGAAGGGGATTCAACCTGATTAGCTTGACTTTCCTTCAAATGTCTTTGTTCTTTTCCATCTTACATTGAAAAGGCAAAGAAAGGAACAGAAGGGGGGGAGGGGAAAGCACACAAGCAGCCATGAATGGATAATCTACTTCTTCAAAACTGCCCATTTTCTAAGGTACTTAACCCATGAAGTGACACAGAATAAGACAAGAAGGAAAGACTTTTCAGGAGGGATAACCTACAATGTGGTTAATGAAGGCCAAGAGGTTGCGCTAAGCTTACTGGTGGTCCTTTAGTTATGAATGACAGAAAAATGGGATAAATGCTTAGGATAAATCCACAAAAAAGTCATGTGTTTACTTTTCAAGAGTCACTATACTCATTCTTGCTCATATGAGGGGGAAAAAAAAACCAAACCCAACCAACAAATCCATGGGAGAATCTGGGTACTCCCAACATATAAATCTCAATTTCCTCTAGGGAAGGGAGGGAAGGGCTAGACATTTGTGCAGCATATAGTACCTTGACCTTTTCAGAGCCGTCTCTGGCTTCAGACTCATAAGTAACAAAAGAGACAAAGATGAAAGTGTATGGCACCTGTGTCACTGGGTTCAGTGATGTTTGCACGTTTTACACAAAAGACATGGAAATGTTCCTCAAAAATAGTATAAACTCAGGCTGCACTAGGTGTTTTAGCAAGAATTTCAGCAAAAGAGAGACTTGAACCAATGGAGTCTGACACAGAGGCAGTCTACGTATATGCTCAGGCCTCCTGCTCACCTGAAATCTGGTCATGAATCTCTTTAGGGATACAGAGTTGTCTGCTCAATAGGGAGGCAAATTTCCATCCCTGATGGTACAATTGAAAAGGTCATGAAGATTTTCTCCTTTTCTAGGCTTTACTATATAAAAAGACTTTTTACAAAGTGGGGACTATTCTCAAAAAACAAAGGTATAAATTCAAGAAGCTGGTTTTCTTTATTCTGAGGTTTGTAATGTATCTTATTTCTTCTTTCTGGTATCTAAACTCCTCTTTTGTTTCTTATTACAAACAACAGGAACAATCTTATTCTGTATCAGTATTCGATAAACAAATCAATGCAACAGACATATGTTATTCCTCAAAAACAGCAAAAATGTCAACATCTGCTCTAAATCCTCAAATGAAACGTGTTTTCCTTGGGGACATTTAAGTTTTCATTTCCTGATATATCATCTTTCGTGTCTCAGACTTCTTATGGGAAATCCTGAAGCCATTATTCTGGGTAAGAATAAATAAATGTAAGAACTGCAAAGCAATTAAGAAAAAAAAAAAAAAAAAAAAAAAAAACACAAAACCCAACCCCAACCCTGATTAAATTGTTTAGAATAAACACAGGCCATGTGATCACAGCTAGATAAAACATGGTTAAAAAGATTGACTACAGGGTGGTTTTTTTTCGCAAAATATGTGTTAAGAAGTCTTTGTGCTGGCAGTTTTATCTTTTTATTTGGAGGATTAGTGAAGATGAGTAAGGACTGGGTAAAACAGGTTCCTGCTGTTTTGAACACAGGCTTGAACACCTTAATGTAAATTTATATAATGGAACTATTATACAGGGTTAGGGCGTCATACAGCTTGGATTTAAAATCAATGTATTATTAAGGATCAGAAGGCACTAAGGATGTAATTTCTGATCAGCAAATGTTGGTGTGGAAGTATGAAAAAAATTACTCTGGAATGGTGGGCAAAACCAGTTTGAAAAATATTTTGTAGCTTTCCCCAGGTAGCTCTCTTTGACACTGTGATCTTTAATTATATGGCTGGAACCATCTTTCCTTGGAAACCTACTTAAGGACTGAAAAGAAACAAGACTGAAGACACTGGCCAGAGATCTCACTGTGAAGTCAGTAAAAGCAGATCTGAATATGCAGATTTCTCAGAAAGGTTTGATCTGGAAGGATGTACTAATTAAAGTTAGCTTTATAACTCATCACATGGATAATTTACCCTTCTGTAACTCAGGATTTTTGTAAGATGTGAACAGATTCTGCTGTACAATCAATCCTGTTCAAAATATGCATAAAGCTATCAGACAAAAGTAACATAAGATGAAATCTCAACATTAACGACAATGGGCAATTTTGCTATTGATTTCAGTGTAGCTAAAATGCGCTGACTATCTTTATTGCTTTCCAACATATAATAATAACTGACATGCTAAGTAAGTTTCTACGTACACCAGGGCATTTAACAGTACTTCCTTCCTAAATACTAAAGTATATAGAGTGTATATAATCAAAATGTGAATTAGACTGAGTACTGGACAGGGAGGGTTGAATATCAGCCACTTGATTTAGGTAAGCCTGAAAAGAAATCAATTGGAATAGCTTGACAAGATTTGTCTGTATCCACAACCATGAGATTACATTGGTCATTTATTACTTTGTGTTTCAGTATTGGATCCTGACCTGTTGTTCTAGTCTAAAAAAGGGAGTGATTCTTTGTACGTTAGTCAAAGTAATACCATGACTTTTTTTGTTTTTCTGGTACATTCACATTTTTCTAGCTTAATATTAAATATAAAAGTCATTACAATGCTCTCTAGAAACAGAATCTAGATGTTTATCTTTTGCAAATCAGCATGTTTACAGACGTTAAATCTGTGGGTGGATTTCAAGGTGGTGGTATTAAAAAATTAATTATATTTCAAAGAATTAGACAAATCTTACTCTTACTATAAAAAAAATGAAAGTAGAGATTCTACTTATGTTTGTATTTTAAGAATAGTGACAGCTATATATTTTTGTGGCCCATGTAACAAATTGAAGGATTTGAAAATTTGTCGTTCTTTTCATTCAAGCTGTTTGCTCAGAATACTGTTAGAATACTACCTGGAATATCTGTTTTTTTGATCCAGCTGAGATTAGTGTAATTAAAACTGTAGATTTGTAAATAGCCATCTGCCTACATTAGAATCTGCATGCTACACTGAGTTTTAAACATGAATTCTGTAAAGGCTTTGTTCCAGCTTCCTTGAACTAACAGGGTCAAATTCTGCTTAAGATGTACATCTGGCCCCTGCTGCCGAAATAGGACATACTGTATTTTAGAAAGAGCACCAAAGATCAGCCAAGTGATCTTTTATGTATTTTACAAATGCATTTACACAGTGTGCAGCTGCTGTGGTATTCTTCCAAGGTGTTCCCCTTATTTGTGCCTCTGCTTCTCCCAGTGCTGCAAGCTGAAATTATTCCATTGCTAATTCCAGTTTATATCATTATTAAATACCAGTTCTTAAATAGGAGAGCAGGAATGTCTGGGAGTAACATCAGCAGTTCAGTATCCGGGAAACAAAGGCAACAAAATCTTAAAAGTCATAGACTTCTACTTATTTTTAATCTTCCTGAATAAGTTCTAATACTATGATTTGTCAAAAGAAAGCAAAATCAAACTCAGATACATGCTGTTTGACATAAGTTATCTTCCTGGTACATTAAAAATGTGCAGAATAATGCACTTCAGAACTTGAAAGAACATTAGTTTTCTGAAGTTCAAAACAGAACAGAAATCTTTTCAAACATGGATTCCAACGATTACTCCTACCTAATTTAATGTGCTTCTTTCCTTCTTTTGGTCTCCAAAATACTTAGTACTTGCATGAAGCTAGATCAGTACTAAAAAACAGGTATACAAACAACAAATTTAAGAAATGTTGTCCTTTTCTTAGGCATACAGTAAAAAAGTAAGCTGTAACTCAGGCTAAGGTCATACTAGCAACACAAAGAGCAAAAATGCTATAAAAAGTAAATTAAATTGACTTTGAAAAAGTATTGCCCAAGTATTTTTGCTTCAGCTTGTAAAACAATTAATTAATATATGATGTTAATTAATTAAATTAACATAAAATTAATATTTAATTACTAAATTATGAGTTAATATATAATGTTAATAAGTGTAAATATATTTATGATACTGAATACAATATTCAATATTATAACTGTAAACAATGGTGATATTTAATGGAGACTTTTCTTCTCTTGAAAAATCACACTATTGACCACAGCAGTACTTCATTGGCTTCCACCAGCTTAAATCCTGGTTTCTAGACTGAAGCTTCGTATGTGTACAGCAGAATCTATTGAATTCCATAAAATATATAGAATAAATATGTGTATATTTTTATTTAACACCCCCCATATACAAAAAATATTAACACGTACACACATGCATACATATATGTCTCACTGAAAAAATGTGAAGGAGAGATAATAGTAATGCATTATTAGAATGCCAGGATTAAAAACAAAGAAAAGAAATAAATCACCACCATGAAAGAAAGAGGTCAACAGAATTTAAAGCTATATGGCTAAACAGATTCTGTGGTTAAAA
>VYXH01000791.1:0-49481 GCA_013397275.1 Burhinus bistriatus | reverse complement strand
AAAAAAAAAAAAAAGCTGCTGTACAAAGGCATGTTAACTTGATAAATGCAGTATAAAGAACTGGCAACTACGTAAACTCAACACTATAGGACAGATTCATTAATGGTTTTACATTGTATTAAAATCATGTGAATCATGAAGTCATCTTAGTTGTTTGGGTTTTTTGCTGTACAAAGTGACTTAGAAATGCTTCAGGCAGGAGGATGCTCTTGTTATTATTTTTAACCATAAAAATTCTGGACCAACTATATCAATGCTCTCATACATTTTAATGCCGCTTGTTTTGCTTGAGGTTTTCTTTCTGTCCCATCAGTAGTTCTGAATTTTCACATGCCTGTTCATCAAGCGTTTTCTGCTCTAATGAAGCAGATTTAAATATTAGTATAAAAAGGGAGCAGTTCTTCCTTATGTCAGATGTTATTTCATATGCTTGTTGTGACTACAGGGCAACCCTTAGATTTCCAGTCCAGTGAACAAAATGTATATGTGCATTTGTTAAACTAGATAATAACAGCCTGGGACACAGGAGTGGCACAAAACCATGTGAAGCGTCCCTTTTCCTTTCTCTGGGATGCAGTGCTCACCTCCTTTCCAAGGTGACTACATGAGTATTTAGCTGGGCAGAAAGCTGGGGTTTAACCAATGGGCAAAACTTCCCTATTTTTCTCTTGTCCTAACTTCTCTTCTGAATCTATGCCTTACAGTGGTAGTTTCAGAAAAACTAAAGTGCAGAAAGGCCAATTGTCCAAGACATCATGAGGAATTTAAGGAACAGAATAGCTCAGTGAACTGATGCCATTGAGGAGACATTTGTTTCCACCTGGCTACGGTTAGTACAGCCTGCAGAGCGCTGTGATACAAGTGGTTTCAGACGATTCAGAGAATTTCAGAGAACTTAGAGTTGGCAACATCAGTCCCTATATCAGGGCTGGACCTGAGGACAAAATATTTTTCCTTTCCTTTCCTTCAAAACAATAACAATAACAAAAAATATCAAATGACCTTATTTTACCACACCAATGCATGTATATGAAGTTCTTTATGCTAGCATTAGGCAGAATTTCATAGCTGTTACACTATTAGAAAGCTCTGGAAGAGAGGAACTTAGAAATTAAAGGAGGTACAGACAAGGACGTTTGGGAAACTCTGGGTACATTGGGCAAAACTGACAGATAACTCCTAAGTGTACATGCTGAGAAAAATCCAGAGATGTAGTATTTTTTACCTGGATTTCACCAGCAGAGGACAGTCAGAGATATATTTAGGTAGGGTAAACAAAAGAGCACAGGAGCAAGTCCCTAATTTCCATACAAATTACTGTGAGAAATGTAAGTAAATATCAATAATACTTTAATGAAGTTGCACCGGTCCAACTGAACACAAAGCATGCCCCAAATATTGATAATTACCCCAAACAAGCATACCCATGCTCCTCTACTGTTGGGTGCAGTCCAATGCAGATCTTCTTGCTTGCAAATGATACTGATTCTTTAGGCTATTACAGTCTATTGGGACTTTCTATCTGCTAAAAGATCAGGGCCAAATATCTGCTGACAGTAAGTTTCACTGCACTCCCTGAAACTGCACTTTGTCAAAATTTCTGACGTGCAAGTTCTAATAAGAGAGTTATACAAGAGACTGAAATAGAGCTGTAATTAACAACCAATAATCAATCATTCCTGTGTTAATCATGGACCGTATATACATATGAAAACCCAGACAAACCATAAATGTTTTCAAACAATTCTTTGAACTTCGAGCTGTTTACTGCTTATTGTTGTAACAAGAGTACTTGTACCAGTTTCAGAAGGTATCAGGGAGGTGAATAAGATCTGCTTTCCAAATAAGAGGGCTTTTAGTATATAGGGAAAAAGTGAAGCTCAAAAATGGGCATAAGCACAATAAAAAATAGGTAATGTTCACTCATCTTTTTTTCTTGCTTGTTTCAAACTGTTCTGAGAGATTTAATTTCAGAACAGGAAAAGATTCACTTCAGACTAAATGAATCCCTTTTGGCATTTGAATTCAGCAGCTTAAGCACTTCCTATAATTAAGTCCAAAGAAATACTTATTTTAGGCTTAAATAAATCCCCGTGGAGCTGTCAATGAATGCTAACTTCTCTGGGCTCCAGAGAGATGTAGGGGTCCAGGGATTTCTCTTAAGTGCCTCATTACCCATTAGCTTGCAAAACACATTTATTTTCAATACCTGTAATATGATATTGAGTTTTAAGAGAGTGAAAAAATCAGTTGAGAATCCAGCAGGAATGTCCCCTTATGAAATTTAATATGAAACTAACTTCAATCCCAGTTTTTTTCCTGACGGAGTGCAAGTTAACATGAAACACCATACAGGAAGCTCTTTCCTTTCTGCTTTTCGGGTGCCCCATCCCCACCCCCACCTTTGAAAACAATGTACAAAAAGGGACTCTTCTGCTGCCTGCCAGAGGTGTCTAATTACTAGCTGGAAACTCCATTCATCACCCAGGTGTTAGAAAACACAGCCCTCTAATAGCAGGCCATTGCACTCCAGTGAACTTGCCCTGCAGGGGATTGGACTGTTCAAGGCCAAGCCTAGGGAAACCTGTTCACAACCATATGGAGGAGGTCTATATTTTTGGTTATAACAGTCCTCCCTTAATTCCTGTTCTTCCTCCACTATCCCCACAGAGATTTCAGAAAAAAAAAAAGATTGCAGAAAGAAGCAGACGCCTTCAGCCACCTGTCCAGCAATTCTTTTTGGCATAGAAGGTCATTGTTGGATCTCCTGTGTAAAAGTAAAATAAAGTATGCGTGCATGAGCAGTGATTGAGCATTAATGTAGAAAAGGAATAGAAGAAAAAAAAATCCAGAAAGCAATTACATAATGGGAAGTTTAAAGGAAAGTTTAAAAGTGACTTGAACAAATGAAAAAGAATAGCTGTTTGAGGCAGCACTACAAGTCATCTATTACTTATATTNTTTTCTTTTTTCTTTTTTTATTTGGGACTGGAGAGTTATGGGATAAACAGACACACCATCTTGTGCACTTAAATAGTTGAAGCATCTGTGCGTAATTGTCATATAAACCCTCACTCTTGTCTTCCTGACATTTCAATGGAATTTTATAGCAGTCCTTAGAGCACTGACAAATACAGTTCTTTCACCCAATTGGCCAGAGCTTTAACCTTGCTAGAGTTTAATTTTAGCCAGTTTTAAACAGTCTAGTATTCAAATTCTACAATGTGTATGCCAAGAGGCCTATCCCTGATGGTGCAAAATACACTGGGTGTAACTACAATTGAGTTTTAGGTCAGATCAGGAATGTACTTTTGAAACTAAATCTCCTGATTATTGTGGAGTCAGTCTCCTCACAATGTAGTCTCAGAGTGCTACATGAATTTGTTTCAGCTGTAAGTAAAATGGAAGATGTGCTCAAGGAACAAACTTAATTTCTTCCAACTGTTAATGGATGTTCAGCCCATGGGACCAACCTAGAGTTTGTGAAATGTCCTGAAATGCATATAGTGTTGACACACCAGGTCCTCAGCACCAGCTGCTTCCCTCTGCAGATCCCCTGTGTCACACTGCTTACTAATGCTGTCAGTGTGTGAGCACCTACTGAGCAACAGATACTCCTTAGACCAGTTCTCTCTAGCTAGTCTTTCTAGCCCTTGTCTATCTTCAAAGTGACAGATAATCTTTCTGTATCAATTGCTTATGAGAAGCTCAGTTAGTACGAAAAAGGAAATTGAGTGTTACAAAGCAACTCCCTCTTCTACAAATTAATAGGAAAATGTTTGTAATTTCAAAAAGAACTGGTAGAAAAATGTTGGAGTTCTGTATGTTGAAGTAAGCTCAAAACTTGTGCTTGCAGTGTAAGATACATTTACTTCATGTTACATGGGCATCCTACAGAAGAAGATTCTGTAGGAATCAAAGTGATTCATGTGATTCCTCTTAAATGTTTACCTTAGGATGAGCTGTGTCTGCCGATATATCCCTGAATATATATACACACATATATTTTCACATATATAATGAAAATATATTATACATTATACACATATAACGATACATGAATAGTATATTAATACACATTAGCTGAGGTGAATAATAAACATAATGCTCCCCACCAGTACAGCTGGAGAACAGACTGATGTCTACACAGAGTATTATGTACACAAAGACACATGATGTCTTTTGCTTGTTCTGCAACCTGGACTAAAGATGGGCAACTCCAGTCAACAAACTAGGCAGCTATTCTTGCCTGGTGTTGTCTCTAAGTGAGCAAAGATTGGATATGTCTGTCTGGAGGGCAGTAACATGAAATATATTCATTGCAGCATTGTGACACACTGATGTACCTCAGTGGTATCCAGAACAAATTTCCACTGTCCTGTCATTTCAAACACAACCGCGAGGAGCAGAAGCCCATGTTCATCCACCCATATAGAAATTCCCTAAGTTTTCATTTCCTGACAGGACTCTAAGTAGTTTGGGAAGCTTTGTCTCCTTGAGGTCTCCTAGTAACACGCTGGCATAAGAGCCCAGAAATGAATATGTGCAAAAATACTACTACAGCAAAGGTGTGTTCTTCTCTTATAATTATTTGCATTAATTGGAAGTGCCTCTAGTTTAAACAATAGCTTTTAGTTGTATTCAGTCACCGAAGGAAACAAAAGAACTGGTCCTGCTTTTCAGAGTATTTGCTAAGATGAACTATTTTCAGTTGCTGCCTTTGGAAGCACATTAAACATTGTTGGGGGGTAAAATTTATGAAAACTGTGAAATTTTTATCTTTAAATTTTTCCATCCACCCTATCTATAAAGTATCTCAACAACCTCAGAAACATCCACTTTTTAATTTCCATCTCTATCTAACAATGTTTGCACCCCATTCCAGGCTTTACTTTTGTCAATTAATCTTTTCAAAAGTACAGAACTCCTTTTTTATGATAATTTGATATTAACTTTAAAATTTTCCTGTAGTAAATCAGATTTTTCTGATTGTTTTACAAAAGTTATTTATTAATTCTGCATAGAGAAGTTTTTCAGAAGTCTAACAATAAAAAAAAAAAACCTCTTGTAAAGTATTCTTCTTGCAAGCAAAATTGGTCAATAAACGGATATGTTTTCCTTCTTATTTTCCCAGTAACTGCATCCTACACTTCAATTTGCTGATATTATGTGTGTTTTCTTTTAAACAACTTTCCCAGGCCTCTACTTCCTTTGCGATGAGAAGCCTTTCCAACTGCATTATCTCCAAACTCTGATACTGACACAGAATCATTCTTTTAGTTCCCTTGGAAGGACAATGTCTCTTTGAATCATTTGCTGATGAGATATGCTATTATATCTTTTATCCCTTCTTCTTCCTCTTTCCTCCCTAAAGGAATAAAATGTCTGTACCTCCATCAAAAACTGAATGAGTAGCTTCTTCTCTCCTATTTTCATCTGTGTTCTCTACATTCTGTCCACTCCAGAAGAGGATTCTGAACTGGACTTGCTGCATCAGCTAACATAAATAATTGATGCCTGAAACATAAAGTGATCTTCCGCAGAATGCTGATTATAGTTTCTTTCTTATCTTACATTTTACCAAGAGGCCCCAAGTACACTACAAATATTACTAAAAATCCATGAAATCTGATGGTTAAGCATAAGAGCAAAAAGAGTGATGGATTACATTTATTTAAAGAACTTCATAGAATGCATATTATTGTATTATACATATAGAAAATTCAACTTTTTGGGTTTGTTTTGGTTTTGTTTTTTGTTTGTTTGTTTTTTGTTGTTTGTTTTTGGCTTTATTTTTTTTTTTTAATAGGCAAATAGGAAGAGTAAATGATAAAAGGAAAGGAAAAAAACACCAGGATGAACACTAGGGAACCTAAGATATTTTTCTGGAAGGTATCTTCAGGTTGGAAGATTTTAAAAGCATATGTAGAAAGCTGTAAGGGTAACAGCTTGCCCCAAAATAATCTTTCCAGTGTATTTGAGTGATGCAGCAATCCTATATAAACATTACAGCATTAGACCACTGCTTGTTCTAGTTACAGACTATCATAGGCAAATCTGTTTAGTCACTTCTTCAAGCTATTTATACTTTTAGATTCCATATTATCCTGTAGCTCCAAGCTCCATATTTTTTTTAACTTAGCATATTACTGAATGCACATTATTGAATGTCACTAGATTCTTCTGAAAAAGAATCATAAGAAAATACAATGCCATTCTGACTTCAGAAATCATCATCTCTGCCTAATTTTGCCCTGGCGTCATCATATCTATTTCTGACAGCGTTCCAGTGATGTAGATGACACACTATATGTTTAACATGTTCTGTTCTTTGCTTCTCTTCTCTTTAGAAAATTTTTCTGATATCTAACATGATCAATTTGCTAAAAAGAGCCTCAACCAAACAGTAGTAATATACTACTACTCTTATCTGCCATAGTTATGGAAAACAGATTATTCTTTTCCTCTTTGGAAAATTCTTCTACATATTTGAAGGGTGTTATCATGACCTCTATAAATCTTCTGTTCTTTAAGGCAAGCAACACCATTTCTTTCATTCCTTTATCACACATCACATTTTCCATATTTGTGGATGTTTTTGTTGTTCTCATTAAGACTCTCTTCATTTAGGCCACGTATTATGACTGTGTGTTACCCAAACTTGAATTCCAGCTGATACTTTAATGTTTGCTCAATAGAGCAGACAGATCATTTACATGTCTCACAGCCTTAATTCATACTTAAACATCTCAATGTGATTGTTTTCTTCATAACAATGTGGCATAGTGAAATTCTGGTTCCCTGGAATCTCAGAGCCTTTTCTTAAGAACTGCTTTTAAGGTTTTTCTCGTCTTGTATTTCTTCAGCTAATTATTCTTACTTTATGATGGCCCTTGTTAAATATCCCTCCCAGTTCCTTCTCAGCCAATTTCACTAATAAGTCAAAATCATTTTGAACTCCAGTCCTACTCTTCAGGTGGACAATTACAGATGATCACGTGTCAGTCCCTTTACGATTTTAAAGACCTCTGTGGCATACCACTCGTATCTTGCTGAAGATTCCTCGTCTGTGTACAGAGTCTTCATATGGAAGTCATTCAATACCACTGATTAGCCAGTTGATCTTCAGTGTACTTTTCCTACTTCTGCTCTTCGGTGGGATGATAAGATGTCACAAGATCAATATACATGATGTTTTTAAACACTATTTATTGAATCAAAGATGTAGTTCTGTTTCTTTCCAGAGAACACGTTATAAAATAAGTGCAAGAATTAAGCTGCAGAAGAATTAACATATAGATACAGGTCAAATATTTCAAACCCAAAATCTTTCAATACTGCACACAGTTTCGTCATGGTCAATTTTATGCAGCGCCTTCAGTTTGGAAAGCAGACAGCTGCATTTTATTACAGAAATACCTTTTGCATACCCGTCCTCATCTGGGTTCCTGGTTTATTGTGGAGGTCATAAAACATCTTTTGTTCTGAAGGATGTTTACACACATCTTACAGATATGATAATGGAGAGTTATTTAAATTGCTTATGCAATCATCAGTTCAGGTCTCACAGTATAAAAATAGGTCTACCTGCCAATTCATACATTTCTACTTGTCTTCACCTCATTATGAGTTTCATCCAGAACTCACTGAAATTATCAGCTTCATTTAACAAAAATTTCTCTGCATTTCAGTGCTTTGTGGTGAGGTTTCAGCTCTGCTGATTGCTTGTTCTGGTCAGTTCATTGAACCCCAGAGGGACCCCTTGGACTTCACAAAGTCTTCGGGCTTCTTCCTATGTAGAACTGTTTTAACAGCAAGGACTTGGCCTTCACCATTAAACTGCACACTACACTGTGGCAATTTACTCATTATTCTACCCATCATATGCTATTTTTGCTATGTTGGCAGATACGAACAGTGATGAAATTCTAAATGACAGGAAGTAATTTCAGCTGAGCTCAGGATATTTGCTGTTTTAATTGGAAAGTAGTAGTGGCAATAAAACACTAAACTAAATTAAAACATGAATTATTGTGTATTTTTATTGTTTAATTAAGCAACAACTTTAAAGTTAGGTGCTAGTGTAACATCTTAGCATACAAAAATAACGCAGCACAAAAATATTCACGAATTGAGTCGAGGGTTGAGTATACAAGTGCCATTTATATAAATGTGTGTATGTGGGTATATATGCCAACTGTACACAAATGAAGGCATGCTTTTTAACTGTGAAGAAAAGACATCAAGGAAGCAGTAAAATGAAACTTTTTTTCATCATAAGGTGGACATACTAAGTTTTATAAAATTCCTTAGTACAGATGGCCGAATGACTTGCATTCCTTGTTGCAGCGTG
The DNA here is from genome assembly GCA_013397275.1 of Burhinus bistriatus. NCBI lineage: Eukaryota > Metazoa > Chordata > Aves > Charadriiformes > Burhinidae > Burhinus > Burhinus bistriatus. The sequence continues at coordinate 41,128 of VYXH01000791.1, read as the reverse complement.
AGCCTATTACTGCAAAAATAGAGCTAGAGATAGACAGAGATACCATTCTTTTCACCAGTAGGTGAAAACACTAAAAGTTGGGCCTCCAGGCGAAGGACTCAATTTTGAGGAGAACTAAAAGTTTTGAAGACACCGATGATTTCTTTAAGCCAGTGTCAAATTAATAGTCATGACAGAGTATTTGGTTCATCTTGATCTTGCAAGGTTTTTCAGCAAGTACTTGACCATAAGCATGCAAACAGGCCCAGTAAACTCATTTGTAACTTAAATTTAATGGAATGATTAGCTAATCAAGGTTGGGATTAAGTACTAGTTACATGGGAACCAGGGATCTTATCATCTTATCCATCTGTCAAGTGTGGTAAATGATATGGACTCTACACACTAAAACCTGATAGGCAATGTCACCTAAACCTATCTAAATGAGTTTAGTAGAATTCTGTCATTTCATTTCTGAAAGGTATTGAAAAGAGAAGTCCTGATGTGTTTGTAAGGTATTTATGGTTTCAAAGGAGGTAGAATCTGGTAAATTTTCACAGCTAACCACTTGTCACAAGGTTTGCCAATCTGTCAGTGTTTAATTAAGCCAAGCATTTTTAACAGCTGTGATAACTGACTAAACATCAAACTATCCTAATCCAAACTCCGCAGTTCTTAAAGTCTGTTCATTGCTACTTTAACACTTAGTTAAACTGACCTTGCTAAAGTTAACACTTTATACAATTTTGCAAAGGTATTTTAAACTGTGATATAAAAGATATTTTCTCTTTCAATAAAGAGCACTATTATTTCGTGAATTGTGACCTTAAAAACTATAATGGAGACAAATTTTATAGAGAAATACAATCAGTTTCTCTCAAAGCAAATCCATGCCATATTATTAATGCTAAACACTGTTAGCAAGACTTTCCTAATGTTAGAAACTGCTAATGGGACTTTACAACACATACCAAAAAAAATGTAAGATGTCCAGGGATGTAATATTCTGTACTGCTATTATACAATTCCGCCACTTTCACAACACTCTCGTTTGCACATAGTGGTCCCTATAAATTCATGTCAACTTGATCTTCCTTCAACGACACAGAACTGCAAAGAAACGTCATTGTACATACTGCAGTCATAAAAATCACATATAGTGCTGTAAAAGGTCTCTTGTGGAGCACAAGAAATAAAAAAGCCTGAGTTTGTGGTGTGATGTGGCTGAGGAGAGAGAATCTATTGTTTCCAGTGGTGGTAAATCAGCTGTCATTCCCTAAGGATTTCAGTCTACGCCCACAAATGTCCCCCTGCAAAAACAAGCTAATTTCCTTTCCATCCCACATGCTGCTCACCCTGATGTCAGAGCAGTGAGGATATTACTGACCAGGAAAATACTAAAAGTAAATGCTATTAAGAGCTTCTTTTTTTACAGTTAAATTGATTTTATAGTTAAAATAAACCTGAGCTTCCTTTGGAAAACACACACAACTACTTCATGCTTAACAATTCAGCTGCTTAGAGCTAGCCATCCTGTTCCCAGTTCAGTACTCCAGCAAGTGAAAGTATTGTCCTTTTGCAGGGGTATGTTCCTCAAAATGTGTTTTCTCTATTATTTTTTTCTCTCTTGAGAAAAAGGGGTTTAAATTTGATAACGTTGCATTTCACCTTTATCACAACAGTGTGGCTCAGCTTACTTTTCTTCATGAATTGCTGTTTGGGGAATATATTTCTGAAAATTTTAATTAGGATAGGATAGAAATCACAATTTTCTTGAGTTTTAAGTAAGCTTAAAAACTAGGATGCAAAAGACTGGTGGCAGCAAAAACTTCAAATATACCTCAGCACTTTAAAACCTACACACATTTTTCTGTTACCCTCTGTTGTTGGAAATTTCAAGAAGGACACCATGGAATAAATTAATTAAATTCAGCAGTTAGAAAGTCACAGAACCAGTCAGAAGACACATTGAGGTTCAAACTGCAGTCTTTTTTTTCTCATTGTAACTGTTTCATAGTTGATTTTTAACTTTAGAAATATCGGTGCCATGTTTTTAGTGCCTTTCATCTATTCTTTCATCTATTTCAACTAAATACATGAACCTGTGTAACTCTCAGGGTTATCCATGTACAGGGTACATGGCTTTTCAACACTGACAAGAATAAACAGTTTTTACATATTTTTATCAAAGAAAAATGTTCCTTTCATGTAGATCTCTGAGGCTGAGGTAATTCTGATTTAAAAAGAAAAAAAAAAAAGAAAACATTTTTAGAATTATACAGCAAATACAGGCTACAACTGCCATTTCAAAGAGATGCTTTCTGCCTTGCTGGGCCCCTTCCAGTTAGTAACACAAAAACTTACTGGTTTACTTTTTTGCCAAGTATAAAATACAAATTAAAATCTTTTGACTACACTATTGTGCACGTTCACAAAATATAGTCTGTACATTTAGTATTTTCTAATATATTTCATGCAATTTTAATAAGATTATTATTTCATCTATTCTATGCGAAATCTATGATGAAAAGTACTACATAAGAGTTAGGTACAGTTCCTATCTTACTATGTAGACAGTCAGACAGAATTTTGTCTCTGCGTAAAATGGAAGCCAGACTGGGTCCCATATAAGAGTCCTAAAGAGGAACGTAGCCCTTTTTCTCTCTTTGAAAACGAAAATCCGAGCATTACCTTAATACTCAGCCTACTATCAGTGCTTCTGTAAGTAACTGCATTCACATCATTATCTAATTTACCCTTTGAACTGTCTTTGCAACATTTCAAACCATTTAATAGTTAATGTTCTTTCTCTTACATATTCTGCTGTATGGTAGCAATTAAACGGCAAATTGTAGCACCTGTGCATGCTGTTTTATTTCACATCACAGTTTCCAGATGGCACATGGAACAGGTGATACAGCAACACAGAAAGTCTCGTTTGCAACAGGGAAACACTTCAGTATGCATAGCACCATGGCTCATCACACTGCAGCTAGATCTCTGGAAAAAGAAAAAAAAAAAACAACAAAACAAAACCAAAAAAAGGAACCCCTGCAACTCTATGCAGTTTACAACAGCACAAAGCACCATTGCTGCCTAACAGATAGAGAGTGCCCCTTTCCTTTAAAGAAATGTAGAGGCAAAGAGAACGTTCCTGCCTCTCTGCCTACCCTGTGAGTTAATCACAGTGAGTTAGAAGAAGTATTGCAAGATCATGGCCAAAAATTCCAAACCCTGTTGTCATCTCTTCTCTCTTTGCTGGAAAGATATGGATATGCATCTCTTGTATATGTCTATTAAAGACAATTTGTTAAGATACTCATTTTAGTTAGTGTTAGGTTGTTCAGCACGGTAATTTTTCTTTTTATGCTTCAACCAAGCAAGTCCAGGCCTTATTTATTATGAAAACAATGGCAGTACTGTCATCAGGCATGTTAGTACTGTGTAATGGAATGTGGTGACCCTCAAACCAGCTAAGATCCAATCCAGTAAGTCTCTAAAAATGACTTAAACTAGCTTCTTCCCATCCGCCTATCTATACATACGTACATCATATATACAAAAGCACACTATTTTAACTCTTATTTTTCTTTCTCCCACAACTAGGAAACTTGGTGTATTTTCAGCTGGAAGGTGAAGAATCAACCCTTTCGCAAAAGCTCTCATTTTACCACTAGAGGGCCAGTAGATACTAGATTTCTTTCACTTGCCCATTATATAGCTAATGCTGGAAGAATCTGGAGTGAGTAAGGAGCAAATATTATTTCTGGCAGTTTGTCATTGCTTTGTTTTACTTGTTTGCCACTGGGCACTGCTCAGAGAATCTAATTGTTGGAGTTCTTATGAAGCAAAGATTTGAAGTGCACAATTCTCGTGAGGGGATCAAAACTGCATAAGTAAATATACTAAGTATCTGGTTTATGCAGTTTATTATACACAAACCTTCTCCACATACATCAATATGCTAAACTTGATGCCTGCATGAATGACTGCGCACGCACACATGCATTTGAACTGAGTTGCAAGTTGCCTGAAAACTTAAATGAGCTTGCATCAAGTTTTCAGTGATGATTACTAGCTAGGATATATCAACAACCTTCCTTACCAAGAAATGGCAAGGACATTCCTGTGGTATAAATTAGTTGAAAATATTATTACTTTAGTTTATTTATGTATTTTTCTTTTTAGATTAAGGCTGCTTTGCAACAATTACGATAGAATAAATTAAAACTCTTCCTCAAGGCTATTAAAAATTGATTCAATGCAGAAGGATGTGTGATGGAACTTCATGAATCTACCTCGGTAACATTTGCTGGAACGATTTTCAAGTACTGGCTAAAGTGCATTCCTGTGTATTTCCACTTAAGCCATCTGCCAATCTTAATACTTATTCCTGAGGGAGGAAATCTTCCAGTGCTGTTTTTCATTTAATTTGCAAGGACATCCTGTTTAGGTACTTATCAAAAGAACAGAAGAATGGATGCCAAATACCACAAGCCTTGGTTTAGAAAACTTAATGGGTCAGACTAAAGTAACAAGCTATATTTAAAAGAAGCTGCAGCATTGTTCCCTTATATTTGTGAAATATATGTTGCTCCTTTCAGCCCAGATACATTTATGCATGCCTTAACAGCAACAGCACTCTGTTTCCTAAACATTAAAGGATTTTGCTAAAAGTTGCTAAATTCCACTAGTTTGATGACTAAGGATGAAATCCAAAAAAACAACTGAGCTAGTGAGCTATGCAGAGAAATCATGACTGACTTAGGGCACCAGTTACCTTAGTTGCCTAAACCGTCATTGACTGCGGGGGTCAATGCAGGAGCGTTTACATACTCAAATGCCCGAAGTTCTGCTACTGTACTTGTTTAGAGATGCTGCCATTGTGTCCGAGCCAAGGATCCTGGTGCCTATCTCATGCTTCAGGCTCTTTGGATCAAGCAACGGAGGCTTCCCTGTGCCTAACTCTCCTGAAATGCGTTTGTTGCAGGGAGAGGGGGAGGGGGGAGAGAGGAACAGACCACTCCTAAAGCACACTCAAAGCACCAACTAAAGCACCACCACACAGCTGTCACATGGGCCACCATTTCAAAAAACTGACAGAGAGAGGCTGCAGGTTTGTCCTGGCCTGTTGGTGTTCATTTCTTCTTTCCAAAAGAGTGCTTAACAACCAGTCTGCGTGCAAAGCTGGAACTGCAGCGGGAAGACTCTCCTGTCAAATATTGGGCTACTGCGCAAAATTTAGATCAGTGAGAAACACAAAAGAGAGCTTACGCATTGCCCAGTGGTTAATACAGTTGCATTCCCCTTTCAGGAGAAGGTGGTCTTAAGTTCCATTTCCTGATTCGGAGATCTTATAATTTCTGCATTAAAGAGTCATTGGGTAAAATGCCCTAACCTTAATGGGAAGAACTAGAATGCAGGGAGAAAAGGGAGAGACAGACAAGCAGGGACCTGCCTCACTGTATTAATAAAAATTGCTGTATTCTTTGCACAAAGTCTCTGGGGAGGCTGAATTCCTATAGTTCCCATTGGCTTCACAAAATAAAATTCCCATCCTGGGGAAAAAGCACAACCAACTTCTGTCCAAGTTTTGTGATCAGTATGACAAAGTGACTCTACCAGCTTTGTTCTCTTCCAGGACCTCTTTTATGAGTAAAGCTCTTATTGACACTGGGGGTAGAAGTCATCCCCCCTACAATGCAAACTGATCCATCCTCGCTTCTCACCTAGGGGTCTTTTATAGGTAAAGAACAGGGTTTTGAGCAGCAATTCGTCGTATCCAAGGTTAGCTATCTAAGCAAGATTCAATAACTTGAACCATGAAGGGGTCTGTGTCCTTCTGTTGAATAAAAAGGAATCGAAGCAGCTGCTCAGATGCACAGATCTACAATATGGATACCCAGAATCAAGTGAGCAATGATGCCTCCTATTTCAGTGGGAGGTTTGCTTGCATAAGAGTAGCATGCTCAGTCTCAGATCTTCATTTTAGTTGAGTGGCAAAGCAATCAGTGAAGTTCTGATCAAAATATTATTTTCTTCTGCTAATGTAAAAAAACCCCTAAGAACACATCCTGAATTTTGTCTTCGTAGCAAATAAAACTTGAGTGAAGGCACAGATACAATTTTGGAATCTTCCTGCTAACAGCAAAAAAAGAGTTGGATTAAAGATGGTCTGATTTACTGCAGTTAATAAGCTGTGGATACCCACTGCTTTGAAAAACAGCCGACATAACAGTGTTAATGTGAATCCATGGCTAGGAACTGTCAAATGCACTGTTGGAAAAGGACAGAATAAAGTCTATTCCCAGGAATCCACCAAACATTGGCATCTGAAGTTACCTTTGTATGATTCTGTGATCCTTTTATACAGAGAGGCAGGGTGGAAGTGTTTTTTCACTATTAGGTTATCTAGCCCCACATCAGTCTTGGCCTACGTGCACTTTTGCAATGCCTTTTTGCTCCTATATATGCAGCTTACATAAGGCTGGGCTTTGCTCCCTGATGGAAGCGTTAACCCTGTGTACTTCTAGTCTCCAGATCCAAAGCAAGAAAACATTAGGTTGCCGGCCAAAAGCCCATATGTGGCTAAAGAGGTGTTGGTTGGATTTGCCTATTAATGAAGAGCAGACATGTTTCAAATCTGAAAAAACGGCATTTTTTTGAATACTGATGGGATGTGTTTCTACAAGTTTATATAAGACGGAGAAACTGTTACTAAAACAACCACCAAAAAAAGAAAAAAGAAAAACACAGTGAGGGGATTCACATGCAGTGGGGGAGGGATGCAGAAAACTAACCACTGTTAAAGTTGTGACTCAGATGAATGACTGCCAGGAAATTCAGAGTTAAGGATGACATTCCATTACAAGCTCGTGCTGTCGTTCCTGTTTCCGAGTTCTCACAGCCATTGGAGAAAACTGTATAGTCTGAATTGTCTTGGGTTTGTCCGCTGGAGTTTCTAATGCAACCATTTCAATGTGGCTTCCCTCTATTTGGACATACTTCATTCATGAACTCCAGGCTTATAATGACCTGTTTTGAAATGCTGCATTAGCTGTATGAAGAGCCAGTTTGTCGCAATAACTGATTGTGAGCCACAGAACAGTTACTTAGTCCTTTCTAGCAGCACGAAATTAACACGTTTCTTCTATATTTTTCATGTTCACTTTTAAAAAAGGAGATTAAAACATGGAAATATTTTACTAGGAAATTCTATCTGATCTGGCACTGTTAACTGAAGTCAGGAGAGACCTCTCCCAAAAAGGCAGAGCTCATTTGCTCAAATGCTGAAGTTATCGTGAAGATATTTTAAAAATTACTAATTGCAGTACAACCAGAGAGTGAGTTTGGCAGGGATATCAGTTCACAGTCGTGAAAGACCAACATATCTACCTAGTCTCTCACCTGATGGAGAGAGGCAGAATAACTGGTTTAGCTATCCTTTGAGAAGGAAACAAATCGGCGCACTGTTAGAGCCAAGTGATGTTTGGCTAAGCAACTTATCGGAGTATTGCAGAAACTTGCTTGTAAGGGTAGATGCATAGGAAATGAAGGTCGGAAAGGATTAAATCCAAGACAACTCTAGTAAAAAATCCCTGCAATCATCTGGGGGCAACGAGGAATATAATCTCAGTATACCACACTCTCCCTTAGCTCATCATCAGCTTCCTTTTTCCCTTTTCCTTCTCTCTCATTCTATTAAGACCATTACAATTCAAAGAATTAATTTATAGTTGTGCAGGCATTCCTATGCATCCTGACGTTTGTTCCTATCAATTGGCTCTTTATGCCTCTCAGGCGAGGCCGGATGTTTGCAGTTGCTGGCAGCTGTTGTTCAAGGCCTAGCGAACAGCTGATAGACTGGCAGGGTACATTGAAAGAGCGCAGCCCAGAGCCTGGGAAAGGTCCTAATGCTGAATGCTCTCGGCTCTGATGGGTAATTAGCTTAGTACATGCAAGATTAGAGAACTAGCACTGGAGATAGTGCGTCTGACCCGCTTTTCAAAAGTCATTGGAAATTAGAAACGGTAATTCTTTCACAAGAAATGTAAAGAATTTTGTGAATGGGACTTGTTGGCTTTCTTCACTGAAGAAACTCTGCTAGAAGTTCAGCTCCTCTGAGCATTTATTCAAACAAATGGTTATTGTTTTGTTTTCTTTCTACAATGAGTTAGCATATTTTAAAAATTGTTTAAAAATGAAGTTATGTGTACCTGTCTCTGGAATTTGTAGGTGCTGCAAATTTTCAGGCATAACTGTCTGTCCCAGTGAATTATCTTTTACTGGGGGAAGGGGAATCACCTTTCAAACAGCAAAACCCTCATTTCTTCCAGATCTGATTTGAAAAAAATAAAAAGTGAGGAAACAAAATGCTATTTGTAGAAATAGAATTTAGGCTCTGTTTTTCACTCGTCTTTATTTTCTGTGGAAATCTCCACATTCGTCATATAGTCAGGATTGGACCAGATGAGATCAAATGAAGCCTTTTGTATCCTAAGAGAATCTGCTGTAATATTCAAGAAGTATCTGTGTGCATGGAGGTGAGTATGTGTTTATGTGTGTGTGTTAGAACATACCACATCCTTTTCCATATCCTGCATTTAGACTGAGCTTCTTTCAGGTTCATGAAGTTCTCGGAAATTCTGATCTAAGCACAGCAATAAAACATTGTCTCATCCAGCCCTGACACTAGCTCCCTCTATGCTCTGGCAAGATTTTCATGAGTTTCTGCAAAAATGAAGAAAATTATTATCTACTTCACAGATGGGTTTTTTTGGGGGGGAGAAAAAGAAAAAAGTTGATGTTTGCAACGTACTTAAAGGAAAAAAGTAAAGCATTATCATAACTACAAGTCCAATGCCACAGTCCTTATTAAAAATTCAAGGGGTTTAATGCTGTGTGGATTTTATAAGTTTTTCACAATGTTAAAGTACTTGACAGGATCAGTACTCTACCTGTGTTTGGACTTGAGAATTGCTACTTGTGGTGGTGTTACCCTCCACATGTGGCCCTGCAGAAACAACTAGTGTTGCGCCCGTAGGATTTGGGCTTTGAGAGAAAGATACAAAAAAGAAGTTTAGCAGATCTAGGAATCAACAGAGAGCCTGGATGAGCACTATCCTCTTCTGTTTTAGCTTACTGTAACTTCAATTTGCAGTGACATTTCCTGCTGGAGGAACTTCTTCGGAGAATAAGATAAAAATCTAGAAAAGGAAACAGGTTTAGAAGAAAAGGCCTTAGAAGCAGATGGCAGGAAAGAGAAAGGAATATATGAAGTAATTAATTTTCACTATTTACTTCACTGAGGAATCTGCAACTTGCAAGGGAGAAACTACAAGTCAGCTACACACCTGGAGTAGAAGAATACATAGGAAATTGTAAATTTTAAAGAGGGAGGTCTAAAATATTACTTTCATAAACAGGTTTTGGCGATGCAGAACACTTATATTTCTATTCATCTCTGTTCATTTCCAACCAAAACCAGCTGAGAAAGAGCAAGTTAAACACAGGACAACTGAATAATTGAACAAGTTAGTCTGTATCAGTTGTCTCCAAGATTAATTCTTGTGGCTGATATTACTGCTTCCAGCTGGAGGTGGGGGGAGGGGGGGGGAGAAAAGCAGAGCACAACGTATTTTGCTAGTTACTATTATTCATTTTCATTAATAACTGAACATTATCAGTTAAACTCTGTTTAAAGCAAAGACAGAGCCCCAAAGAGATTTATCATCTCAGATACAGTATCAAAAGCTGATGTGACTTCATGTTATGATTTCAAAGTCAGTCTAAAAAATACAGAGTTTCACATTTATAAAAAGCAACCAGAAAAAAAAATTACAAGAGGAATGACCTTCTTTTTTTCTATTCATTGCCTGTGGTTTAACTTGTCCACAGTTTTACTGGTCTACTTGGGAAAGAATCTAGCAGTGACGACTGCGCTGTTCCTGAGAGTACTTCACTTTTCACAGCAGCCTCCATGGTCATCCCAGAAGTGTTGCAGTGATCTTGTGTCCTTCTGTAAAGATAAAAGAAGAAAGTGAAGAAGAGTTTAAGTGTTTTCTAAATCAGAAATCCGACACACAATTCATTTAATGTAACTTTAGGTATTTAAAGCAGGATAATTATATGTGAGTTAATCATGTTATCATCAGTGGAGGCTTGTGTGGACTAATTTATCACATCCTAAACCAAAATTTTGTATATGATTACGTCCCATTTTGCCTACTTCTCTCAATTGGATCCTAGCACAGGTGTAGACATACATATTGTACATGTCTAAAGTCAAGTGAATTAAGTCATTCCCTGAACCCCACCCAACATCACTCCTGTCACTCTTCCAGATATTTATTCCATGACCTTAGCTGCAATTTTAGATCAGCAGTGACCAAGACACTCCATTACATGAGCAGTGCTAAATTACAAGAACTTTACAATTTACTCCACCCATCCTGTTCACATGCCTCAGTGTGGAAAGCAAAGCAAAATATCATCCCGAAGCTAACATGGTAGGAAGAGGAAGAAATACTTGCTACTCCCTATCACTCCTGAAAGGCACGTGCCTACAACAGTGCTTGGGTTGGTGAGGCACTCTTTCTAATTTTTCATTCAATCGCTCAGAGCAATAATTCCCCAGGCAGGATAAACCATTTGTACAAACAACAGGTTTCTGCTATATCAGTCTGATTCAGGCAATTATTTCAAGAATCCCTCTCCTTATCAAGACACAGCACAGGCTGAGTGCTCATATGGAAGGTACAGAGGAAATGCTAAATATGCTTGTGATAGCTCCGAGGTTGGTTTTTCCACTGGTCAACTCATACAACACTCCTGCATCTGAGGCAGAAGTGGGGAACTGCAAGAGGTGCTTTTTAAATGATAAATGAGTTCCAGGGAAGACACACATACTATCTGACTCTGAAAAAATATGAAGTAATAATGATTTATACTGTTTAGCTGCAAATTTTAAGGTGCAGGTATTATATTTTTGTGTTCTTATATTCACAAAACAGACTGCTTTCCCCATGAATTGATTAATATTTGTTTGTAAATAACATATGTTTAAAATCACAAATGCTTCTACCTTACATTTTAAGATTTCTTTTTAAACTGAAGTAAGAAACAAAAAGTCCTCAAGTGAATGCCACAAAAGTACTGACCAGTATTAATATGAATCACAGAACATCAAGGACAATGCTAGGAAGAAGAGCTCTGATTCGTCCCTGTGCACATGTATGTGTTCATGAAAGAAGGGAGAGGATGCTGAAGCATTTTTATACATTGTGTGGAGGATGGATAGCCATCTATATTGGCCTTTCTGTCAAATTCCTAAAGAATTTTACTGTGAATTGTGCTCATGGGAGCGAGGTCTTTGGACTACTTTAGAAACACACAGTAGGTACAGCTGCTAAAAAGAAACCAAATATTAAAAATAAATAAATAATTCTGGAAGGGAATCCTCTGTCATAAGCGGTACTCTTTCTGCAGTGCACCACAAAAGAGTAAGGGAGCACATTCAGTAAGACATGCTTAGTGTTGGCCACATATATTGGTGTAAATATGTTTTAATACTAAATTTAAAGCCCTTGACAACTTTGGAGTAAATTCAGTGTGGATTATCTAATTTTTTACAGTTCCCTAGAACCCGTACATGTTGTCTGAATAAATCAGGAATGAGGACACTTAGATCTATCCAGAATGAAATAATCAAAATTTAAAAAGCAGACTTGAATTGAAGACATTTAGTACTGGACTCTGAAACATGCACAAAGCTCAGTTACTGCCCTGAAGAAAATGAAACACAATTTTGATTGCTTTTAAAAAATTCTTAAAGTAAATCCTCTCCAAAAAATAAACACTGAATCTATTTGATCCTCCTCATAATTAATTTGTCTTCTAAATATTGGAAGGATAAGTGACACAAAAAATGGAATTATATCAATTTTCATTTAAATTAACTTTAATTTCCATAAACATAACAGGCCAATATATTTTGGTTTACATAATCCTATTTAAATTGCAAAAATTCTTTAGACTTTCTTCAGAATATTCGTTCAAAAATTTTAAGCTGTAGGTCACCTAGAAAAAAGATACTTGTTATTAGGAATTATAATTTTTTATGAAATAGTCTATGGTAATTTAATTTTATACTAGGAATATATTTTTCATGCAATAGATATGTTGCTATTTTAGACTCAAACTATCAGTCAAACGACTATCCCAGTATTAGAATAAAAAGGAAGAAGGCATTAAAAAAAAAAAAAAGATAAGAAACAAAAAGCAACAGGAGCTGATTTAAAGAGAGGGCAGTTGGATATCATAATGGAATTTAAATTTACATTTCTGGTTCCAGTACTATTTTGATTCCAGGTCATACCTACCTTTTGAAGGGGTATATTCCGTGATTTCCCTTGAAAGGTATCCAAAAATTCAAGAGGTTAGTTTACAAATTTTCCACAAGATTGACTGAAACCAAACCTTAAACATGACTCAACAGTAAACTCTACTTTGCCTACAGACCAAGCCTCTCCCAGATATGAAAACTACCACAGTGGGCCACTAAATTATATCAAATAGCCATGGTCCATGGTGATAAAGCAGAATTTCAGCGTTACTGCTAAAATTTCATTAGAATCAGCCTCAGGGAGCTCTAAAAAGGATCAGGCCTCTGTCATAGGTGAAACAAGTAATTCAACTTACAGTTAATTTTGGCCTGTACGTGCCATTATAAGCCTCCTGCCTTGGTTATTTCATACATTACAATGTTTTTTACCATTTGAGCTGAAATTTTCTGAGATTGATTTTCCCTGGGGCTGATTATGCTAAGGAAATTTCAACAATAATGGTTTTCTGCAACTTTTTAACACTTGCCTTTATGGCTTCAATATCTTTTTAAATGTATTTTTGTACAAAGTACATATTAAACTACCAGTTTAATGATACTCAGTCACTAGCACTATGAGCTAGGCTTTTTAATCACTTGAGCCAGAACAAAAAATTGCATTTTAACTGTCAGTTCTTAAAAAAATGAGTTCATATAAACAATCAAATAGGGATAAAACTGGGGATTAACCTAATCTTTATATCATGCTCATCATTATAAAATGTGGTTTGCATTACACTGCAGTGCTTCTAGATACTGTAAATATTTTTCCTTAAAAGCTGCACTTGTAGGAAAAGAATTTAATCAATAATCTCATTTATCCATTCTAAATGTTAGCAGATTTCCTGCTGCTATTAATTCTTCCCAGAAGAATATGTATGTTACAATGATGTAAGGACTGAAAAGAGTTCTCTATATAGGACATGAGTGCACTGGGTCTCTCAACTTTAATTAATACAAAGTCACCAGTTCAAAGTAATTTGATTAGGAAGCCTCAAAAGTGTCTCTGGGTAGAAATTTGAATGGGAGAACTGGACCAAATAGGGCTCATTGGCAAAACTAGTTCTATTGGAATTTTGGGGTTTGAGAATATGTAAACTTTGGGGAAAAAAGCAAACAGAAACATGGAGCATTTGGACTTTCTGATATTATCTTGATAATATAAATATACTTTCTTTTAGTTACAATATTTACATTCAATATTGTCATTGTATTTAATTTTAACTTTTATGTAATAATATTGTAATTTAAAATTACAATGTATTCTATTTAATGTTTTATGTAAAAGTTTTCAATGTTATCCAAACATTTTTTTCTTATTTGAGGTGATATATTCTGAAATACTTAAGTTCAGTTCTTTCAAAAACTGATCATATATAAAAACTGATTATACGTGACATTTTAAAGGTGAACATTTTGAGCTTTTTAAAAAATCAAAGCATAAGCGATTTCAGAATACTGTTATTTCTAAGAGCTCAAAATTCTGGTCTCTAGACAACACTGGGAAACAGCCTGTTCAGTCAAACTATGTGTTACTGAGTGTTTGAACATCCACGATAGGATTTCTGTTAAGGAAGAGATTAGTCCTGCCTTTTCTCCAGTTGCTCACTTGCAAGGGCCCTGAATGACTTAAGACAATGTATTGGGTTTGCATGGCAAGGTTTTGGTAGCAGGGGAGCTACAGGGGTGGCTTCTGTGAGAAGCTGCTAGAAGCTTCCCCCATGTTTGATAAAGCCAATGCCAGCCAGCTCCAAGATGGACCCACTGCTGGCCAAGTTCGAGCCAATCAGTGACAGTGGTAGCACCTCTGCGGTGCAGCAGCAGCCAGAAGAAAGGAGTGACAATATGTGAAGGTAATAACTACGCAGACACCAAGGTCAGTGAAGAAGGTGGGGGAGGAGGTGCTCCAGATGCAGGAGCAGAGATTCCCCTGCAGCCCATAGTGAAGACCATGGTGAGGCAGGCTGTCCCCCTGCAGCCCGTGGAGGTTAATGGTGGAGCAGATATCCACCAGCAGCCAGTGGAGGACCCCACACCAGAGCAGGTGGATGCCTGAAGGGGGCTGTGACCCTGTGGAAAGCCCACACTGGAGAAGGATGCTGGTAGGACCTGTGGACCTGTGGGGTATCCACGTGGGAGCAGTCAGTTCCTGAAGGACAGTACCCTGTGGAAGGGACCCATTTCTGGAGCAGTTTGGGAAGAACTGTAACCCATGGGAAGAATTCACATGGGAGAAGTTCAGGGAGGACTGTCTCCCATGGGAGGGACCCCATGCTGAAGCAGGAGAAGAGTGTGAGGAGTCCCCCCCCCGATGAGGAAGAAGCTGCAGAGACAACATGTGATGAACTGACCACAAACCCCATTACCCATCCCCCTGTGCTTCTCGGGGGGAGGTGGTTGAAAATTCGAGAGTGAAGTTGAGGCTGGGAAGAAGGGAGGGGTGGGGGGAAGGTTTTTTTAAGATTTGATTTTATTTCTTATTACCCTACTGTGACTTATAATTGGCAATAAATTAAGTTAATTTCCCTGAGTCAAGTCAGTTTTGCCCGCAACGGTAATAGGTGAAGGATATTCCTGTCCTTATCTCGACACACAAGCCTTTCATTATCTTTTCTCTCCCTCGTCCAGCTGAGGAGGGGAGTGACTCTGGTGGGCACCTGGTGTCCAGCCAAGGTCAACCCACCACAGACAGACAAGTTATATTGAAGACATTCATCCAGGCATGACTTGCTTGTGCTGCTTAAGGTGTAGGTGTATGTGTGCTTGAGCATGCACTAAGGGTTACCACAGTCTTCCCTCGACATTTCCCAAAGGCTGAATCTGGTATAGCTTTGTGTGCGGCATAGACTGTGGTACTCCCAACCTATTGACATGATAGGAGTAGAAAGAGCTGGAGGATGTGGGCTTCAACTTGGACTTGAAATGGACACATTCTTAATGAGAAAGGGTTTTTTGCTGGTATTTAAGAGAGAAAAAAGCCCCAAAAATGAAGGCCAGAACAGATGGACTGTGTCTACACTAGTAAATGAAATAGCTCCTAAGCATTTCAGTCTTCACTAACATCAATTGTCAGAAGTGTTACTTTCATGACTTTAGTTCAGGCAAACCTGAAGCTGGGGCCATTCCAACAGTTTGTACGTAGGCCCTGTGTTTGGGAGAATTAGAGAATTTAGTAAGAGAAGGTGAGCTTTTCTATACTAGTTAGAAAATAATTCTGAGCATGTTTAATTTAACAGTACAGGGAGTTTCTCAAAAAAAGACATTAGCATCAAAAACAGAAGTAACGCAGAAGATGGAGAGGGAAGAAGGCCTGAAAGGAGTAGGAGAAGAACATGGGAAATAGAGATGGGAAAGTTAAAGCAGGGCTACTAGAAAAGGGAGCCAAGTATTCCTTGGAGGGAGAAGAGAGCTAATCCTTTGTTTGGAATTACTTGAGGAGACTGATGATAGTATGGCCTTAGACTGAAAGTCATGAGGCCAAGCAAAATGAGAGGAGAAGAAAGAGGTAGAAACTGGGAAAGTAGGAAGGGGAATAATGATGTCTACAGTGATATCTAAAGAAAATGATATCTAAGTGAAATGGCACACGGGCTAGACAGAGAAGAGACACAAATGGTGGAGAATGCTTTAAGATTTTGTCTTGTACGCATCTGCTAGAGTTCTCTTCCAAACATCCCTGATGTGAAAAAGATTTGTTTGTTTGTTTGTTCAGAAACCTAATTATACAAATATGTTCATGTACTTTTCTGCTATGGTCAATACTATGAGTAAACTTTGTTCTTGTACAAAAATGACTGGACTAATCAATTGAGTTAATACTGTAAAACTTGATACAATAGTGAAGCTGTATCATTTCCTACTGAGGAACTTCATTCAAAGCCATAGACCTCACCTGAATCAGTATAGTTAAATGAAAACTTAATTTTCTTCTTTGTCTTCAAAGTATGTTATTGATATCATGTTCATTGGCTACTACTTCCCCACTGTTATTTTATTTTGGGTTCGGCAAAATTTGCACAAAGCTAGTGAAAACATTTATTAGCATCAAATGTTTAGATATGTTTCTGCAAAACAGAAAAAGAAAAAAAGAACATATCAGAACTCAGAATATCCTCAAAAATACTACTAAACCAGAAAATATACAGGAAAGTTGCAGACTTTTTGTTGTTAGATAATTTCTGTAATTTACATAAATGGAGGTGCCTAGTGCCCTTTTGGGTGTCCTACAACGTTCTGCCTTATCTGCAGCTGCCTGTGGGAAAGGTGTGGGTTTCTTGATTGTCCCCTGCCAGACCTGCGCAAATACCTTGAATGTGAATCTCAAACGGGATCACTTGCCTCTTTAGACAATTGAATATAGCCCTTTGTAAGATGGAGTAGGTTGAGCTTTACTGCCAAAATGCAAATTTTTAGATGTGAGCTAGTCACCTACACTTGTATTATAATCAGCATTACACCTACATTTGTATTATAATCAGAGATCTCTGCAACGGAGTCAGTAGATTTAGAGAGTTACTGAGCTCACTCTAAACTACCCACATTCTGCATAGCTCACCTGAACACCTCTCTAAGCTTCATGAGGTTGGTTCAGCTGTCCACACCTGAGTGCATAGTGTTGATGTGCTCTGGTTTCCTACTTTGCTTTCAGCTGCCAGTCTGGAAGTGTGTGGCTCTCCCATGAATCTTGTGCTGTAGCTTCCAGCCTTATGCAGCTGTCTTCAGTGCCTTGGGGCATCTGTAATGCTACCGGGTATCTGTGCATGAGCAAATGAATCAAGCCACGAAGTTTCATAGACAATGATGTCAGTTTAGAGCTTTAATTAAGTGTCGACAACTAATTTTTAGGTGCCTAAACTTAGGTGGTTGTATAGAGATGGTGACTTCAAGCATTGTTTTCAGAAGTTTAAGTTGATCTGAAAAGGGAAATTCTTTGGGTTGGAATAATCCCAAAAACACTGATACATTTAGGTCCTATAATTTCATTGTGACTATTTAAAAATTGTATTGCTAGTAATTTTAAGCCATGTATATACAAGAATTATAAGTATATACAGATATGGCTAGGTTTTCTAACTTCCTCCTCTTTAAAATAAAAGTCATTCTTATGTGTATTCATTTGGAATATAAGATTTTTTTCCCAAGTGCAACCAAATAAGCTGGAGGCTAGGAATATTTATTTCTAACTAGAGCGTAAAATAGAACAATTTCAAAGAACTCTTTTAGGGTTGGAACATAGCTATCTAAAGTCGCTGGTATAAAAGCAGGGAGGAAATCCATTGCTTCATTTCCCACTAGTTTGAAAAATGTCAGCTGGCTGATAGCCCTGTTCAACAAATAATTGACATGAAACAGTATTATGGCCTCTGAAGATGTTTTTACACTCTTCACAACCGTGAGCACAATCTCTCTCTCAACATGTAAGCCTTCATGCAGAACAAAGCTGGTGTGGCTGCTGCCTTTATACAATTCAAACTCTGATGTGCCAGACTTGGCATAAGCCTATCTCTTGTTAACATCAAAGGCCCTCAAATAAAACACCATTAGTGTTGTTTGGGATTTTCATGAGCAGTGCATATAAATACACATCTCTTACACTGTCATAGTTGTGTTATGCTTCAGCATTAATGATGGTTCTGGGACACAGAACCCTGATTCAGAGCTGGATTTTAAGTCTCACATATTCAACCCACAGATTTTGGAAAGAGAGTTGGTGCCCAGTGTTTGGTATAGAACCGTGTATAAATTAAAAGAAACATCAGATTTGCAACTGAATTTTACAGACTCTTCTAACATCTTCCATATGTGACTCCCCCTCCCTCTCATCCTCTACTATTGTCTTCCAGGCTGTATGTCTGCTGTGGCGTATCTCCCTCTCAGATATAGACATGCATCCATTCAGACATTCTGAGTGAAATAATTACTTAGATGGAAATGATTCTGAATGGACTTTTAAAATTTTAAGTGTAGACCGGTAAGGTGCTTTAAGTGAAAAATTCAGATGTATTTACTTTCTTTGAACCCTTTTCTAAACCTATCCGAAACTCCTGTGTTTCTAATATTAAGCTTATTTCTGCTATTTGAATAAATCAAGCAACCGACTGTAGTTCACAATTTCCTGGAAATCACTGTATCATTCTAAAATGTAATGACTATTCGATATAGTAGTATTAAAGCTCACTATGAAGAGTACATGCCCTAAAGCTTGCAAATCAGCATATGAAAATGGTGGCATTTAGATAGCTGGTTTTGAAAAATGATGAACCAACAGATTAAGTGGGTTCTTTGGTTTTAATTTATTTGGTTTTAATTTCTGTCTTTTGTTCCCAGTTTGCTTCTCTTTAGGAAGAGGTAGGATAGATAAGATGCTATAAACTCAGTAGGTTATCAGCTCACTATAATTCTTAGAAATTTCCCACTCTGGCAATGATTTTATGCCAGTAAGTCTTTCCAGGTCTAACCACTTTTGTAGCTCTTGTCCTAGTGAAGGCAAATTATTTAGAGCACATAGTTGTTGCCAACAGAAATCACAGCTAATACCAGGGAAAATAAAATAAACAACCATCCAGAGCAGAAGAGAATCCAGAGTAGCCATCAGGGAACTGAAAACAGACGCAATGACCTAAAGTGTCCTTTCTCACCTTCAGCAGGGTGAGGCAGGTGGTTTGATTTTAATGAATAGGTTTTTTTCTACTTTGTGGTGAACTGCTTTTGGCTAGATTTTACTATGTTATGCTGTATATGTGCCAGTAAGACTTCCAGGCACACTGCATTGTGGCAAATACATCAAATAACCTTGGATATATCTGGGAGCTTTTATAATTTTAGGCAAATTTTTTGCCATGACGCTCTTCTTAGGTTCTAATCAACACTGCATAATTATCATGAAACTGTGAATTAGTTTTTAAAAAGATGATTTATCCAATATTTTAAATACTTTTGCTTTTTTAGTGATTGCTTATTTTCATTTAAAGTTAATATAAAGAATAGCTTAAACAAACAACAGTTCTGCATATATAAATAGATAGATACAGGAATAGTTTGTGTATAAGAAGTTTAGTATACTCTTTGTCCTAATTACCTTGAATGTGTTCTTGATTCTCCTCATTTCCATTAGAAATTAGAAGTGTTCACCATGGGGATAGCCTTACTACACTCCTTATGTGTGACAGATGAAGAAAAGTTACATGTGAATGGTTGACTCTTAAATACATATTGTACTTTCATTGACATGTATATACAAATACAAGCATGCTTACATTTTTTCAAATTTTTCGTAAACCAAAAATTGCTGAATTTGAGTAAAAAGTTTGTAAATACTCTTGTTGATCCAAAATCACTTCTTTGAAATTTTTCTAAATATTCATGTTCCTTTTGGTATAATTCTATTTCACTTTTTAACTCTTGAGAGCAATATGTAGTAAAGTGGAAAAGCACTGTTATCACTATAATTTTATAGCATCTTAAAATCATTAACAAGCTAATGATCCAGTTGAATAAACTGATAGAGGTATCCTAACAAACAAATATATTCAATTGAAACACTGCGCATCCTCATAATATCTTTAAAGACTTCCTAAACTTTTGGCTCAGACAATTAATAAACCTTTTCTACAAAATTTCCTCAGTGGTGTTACAAGGTGTAATTGTACCCTGCCTCTTCCTAATACTCAGGTGTACCACAGCTTTCGAGTTCTTCAGCAATTTTTACCTGTAGAGCAATCAGCACTGACAGAGAATGCTAAAATGATACAGGATGATATAGATGTCAAGATCCAGACATTGGCATTGTAACTGTTATTTTCTTGTGACACAAACTGATGCTTGTAATGTCAGAATTACCATAGTAGTATCTGATGGTGATTATTTGTCATAGACTAATGAGATACTGAATGTTATTTCCTGCTTAAATAGAGAATATTTCTGAATTCAAGCTTTGACTTGCATTATTCAAAATGACATATACTAATAATTGTAAACTAAGAATATTGCTGCTACAACTTAATTGCAAAATGAAATAGAAAACATAGAATCAACATAGAAAATTCTGAGAAACAACTATGGTAATACAGCGGCTTTGTAAAACGTCAGGACTGGATGATGATAGCTCCATCTATGACTGTTATAAAACTGTATGTGTGTTCCAAGTAGAGCTTGCATAAAAACTTGAAAACTTGCTAACAAAATATCTGCTTATTGTATTACTAAATAGTAAGCACTAGTTGTAAGTCATAAAAAGTGATGAGAAGAAAAGGGGAAAAGTTTTTAGTGATTAGGAAGATTTCAGAAAGTTCTATGAAGTTTAAACAAAAATCTTTATCTGTATGCCATCCTGCAACAAGGATAGTCAAGTGCTTTTGGCTGATCAAAAGGAAATACCAGATATTAGCCCTGAAGTTGTTGACAGTTTCTTGAAATATTCTTTTTTGAGCAACCTGAAATAAAGCTTTGCTCCATCTAAAAGCATCTAGCAACAACTGTAAAATACGCTCTTAAAGCTCTTAGAAGTTGTTACAAGGCAAGGCAGGGACTACTAAGGTCTCTCCTGCAGAAATATGTGATATATAATTAGACATTTCATAATCAAAATATCAGTGCAGATGTTTGCCATCACATGAGATAAGGAGAGCATGACATGAACATCATACACCTTTACAAAGAGCAGGCTGCTCAATGCCAGGATATTACCACTTAGCTGTGGGATAAATCCCTTTTTGGATAATGCAGTTAAGTTGCTCTAAAAAAATCCTTTGGCAAACACAAAGCTGCTTATGATTTCTGCATCCAAACTGAAACATAGTACATGTAGCTCTATACCTACTCTTTGCCTTTCTAGCTGAACTAACACAAGTAACTGCACTTATCTATAGATCATTCTGCAAAAATTCTGCTGTCTGGACAAATTTGTAAGTATTCTTCATATTTTTTTTGCGTTATGGCAGAATGGTAAGGTCTTCAATATGAGTGGAATGACAGAATCTTTTAGAGAACTTTTTGTCACAGTTTGTGCCTTGATAGAACACACACAATATAATGTCCAGCACATTACTGCCCATTTTGATCATGGTACCAAGCACTTCAGATTCAACATCACCCCAAAAGAGAGCAGAAATCTGCTCTAGACCTATTACAATGAAAAATATGTGGGGGCAATTGTATGCAGTGACAAAGTAGCTCTGAAATTTATGAATGAATTTTGCATCACCATGTTTCAGTCTATCACGACTAACGATACATACCTTAGAGATACAAAACCACAGTCATCTTTGAGAGATCAAAACGTCATTCCCAGGAAGAGAGAGACATTTAACTGCATAAAAAAGTATATATACCATATATCTACAGAAGTCTTGCAATTTATAGGAGTTTGCATCTCAATCATGGTGCATAGTTTTCCTTCACATATTCAGTGTCAAAGAAAACTCCCAGATATTGTTCTGAGCACTTTATGCTAAGTCACATAACAGATGCCCAGAGTTATTCTGTACAGTCAGATAAGAAATAACACAGAGGTGGAAGGTGGGGCAGTCGAAATGTCAAAGGGGAACATCTGAGGCAAGTCTTTGGTTGTTGCTCCATAATGTGGGAGACTGCAGCTGAAGATCTTCTGGTATAGCAAAGAGAATGGTACTGGTATTATCAAAAGCCAAACAAATCTGAAAAAACCACATTGCATTTAAGATACTAGAGAAAAATGGTGTTATGAATATAAGGGGCTATACTGAAGGGACTGGAACAATTTGTTCCCATTAAATGGAATCTGGTACAATCAATCAACAGGACACGCCATCATCCCTGTTTAATGACAACAGAAATGCCACATTTACCAAATATCCTTTATTACTTGTTGGGGGGGGGACACCACACCAAAAACCCACCACCAATGACACAAACAAACAAACAAGCAAACAGGACAGAAAGGCTTTCTGCCTTTATTCATGGAGATTTCCAAAGGTATTATGGTATTAATTGCTGCGTATGTGCCTGGAAAGATCACTTTAAAAATGTTTTTCAAACTATCTGACAACATTTTCATAGTGTTCCTTTCAGGAGGTTTTTACCTGCAAATTTCCCTGGATTTGTTATGATTTTTGTTACATTTCTACTAGATAGTACCTTTTTCAAATACTCAATGTATACAAAATTGACATTCCATTCACTGTAAGAGTCTAGTACTATAGAAAACTATTTGCTTGGAAAAACCTATTATAAGAACATATAAAATTGTCAGTGAACTGGTCAAAAAATAGAGTATTGAGAAAATTAAGGAAGCACTATTTCTTCACTTTAAATAGATAAAAAAAAATTCCTTGTGAAGGAGAAGAATTAAACTTTTAGAATCTGGAGCTCGACTGAAGCACTTTTTTTTTTAGTTTTGGTTTGTTTTTTTTTAATCTTACGTTCATAGAGCTCATAAGCATTAAATGCAAAACACAACTTTAGCACTAGTTTAAGCACTCTTTGAAAGTATAGAAACACTGCAAAAACAATTAAAAAAACATTCAACCCAAAAGAAAATATTTGCCTTTGGTAAATCAGTACAAAAGCATTGCCTGTGCAAAAGAAACATTGAAACTTAGGTGGAGGAATATGGATGTTTTAAGAGAACAAAGTGCTGTCTTATTGAATTCATGCTGGAGTCAGGCAAAGAATGACAAAGAAATATTTAGACAGATTATGCCATGAGCTGTTCATTTCCTGTTACCAAGGAAGAGGCAGTAGCCAAAATACTCCAGCCTTCCGGCCGTTATTGTACATCTGCTGTTATATTGTTGTTTAGCACACTAAGTTCTCATTGACCAGGGGCTGAGTTAGCATAGTTGTTCCCCCAAAAGACATAGTCAATAACAGATGTTTTAAAATGCACATTATGTTATTTTGAGATTATTTTTCAAATAACTTGGGAGCAATCAAGTGTAGGCTATAGATACATAGCCATAAGGTAATGTACATTTCTTCTGAGAATAAGCAAGGTTGACTCTAATGAGAAAAATAATTTGCTTAACCTGTACATTTTATATTAGATATATATTTCTCTAATTTATGATACACTTCAGCTTTCATAAAAAATAAATCTGTGCCAGGTCCCAGAACTCAATTGTCTGTATCTATTCTGAAATCTTGTCCAACACACTACAGAATTCAGACAATGCTAAACAGGTTTTGCAGTCATTGCATAAAAACCAGCTATGACACAATGTAGAGATACTAAACAGAAAGTGCATAGTTACCCAATTACTGTTTGAAAGAATGTTTTTTACATTACCTTTTTAAATATACAAAAAGTTAGAATGGATCAGAAGTACACACAAAACTACAACTCCCTTCATCCTAAAAGCTTTTCAATATCTGTACCTTTGTACTTCATTTTCTTTCTATTTTGGTTGTAATAATGTTGTTGATTTCATTTCTAAAAGACTTTAGTGGGATGTCTTGTAGCTGAGGACATGCATTGTTTTCAACAGGAAAAAAATTACAGATATTTTCATAATGAAAGAATGGACTGTGTTCTCTTTGGTGACACAAAGTAATCCTTGAAATGAATAAACAAATATCATTTTTAAAGGTACCTGCCCCCTGTTGCCTTCAAATTTCCTGAAAATGAGTATTTAAACTCATCTTGCCAAGGGGAAAAAAAGAAAAAAGAAGAAAAAAAACCCAACCCACCAAATACTCCTCTAATTAAATAGAGCTATCTGTTTCAAAGGTGAAATAAGAATACGGTCATTTGAATATTTGGCTTCCATTTCAATGAAGTCTGAACTTTTTCCCAAAAAAAGCTTTGCAGCTCTTGTAAAGAATAGGAAGGAACTTAGACAAAGGTATGCACAAGAGTTATTTCTGCAAAGAAAGAAGGACAGAATGGTAAAGCAAACAAAGGTTATAAATCAGATGATAAAAAATGCACGTTATGAAAGAACTGCTTCCTGTTTGGGAAGGAAGAATAACTAAAATAACATGCACTCAGTTTTCACTACCTGTAGCAGGAATGACTTCAAAGAAATAGCTAAGCAGCCAAAGGTTAAAAGGAAGCATCCGATCACATCTGTCAAAATCTGTTTTAACTTTTTTGGATGGAGATATGCCACATTTAAACTTCTCTTTTAATTCCAGAAGGAAAGGAAACAGTTAGAAGGTTCTTCATTGTCTGTTTGTGGACACTGAGATAGACTAATAATCTTTCTTTCATCTCTTTGATGCTAATAACTTTTGTCCCAGCTTTGCAGACAAAAGCAGAGGCTGCATAAATTATGAGGGCTTAAACACTTATTTAAAAAAAAAAAAAAAACAAACAACAAAAAGAACCCCCCACCAAACCTCTTATCTTTGCCATTAACATTTTCTCTTCCAAGGCAAATAACACTTATTTGGTCTGCTGTTTAAAATCTGTGTACAAATATATACAAGAATGCCAAAGCCCCCCTTACATAGCACGCAAAAGAAAATTTTCTTAGCTTTTTTTTTACATTTCTCTCAGATGCCTAGAATGACCAACCATTTCTTGCATGTCTGTTTTCATGCCTATTAGCATTTTTCATTTCATTGCTGTTGTCTCTATTGCAATCACTTGTTTTACATCCTGCCCAGCTGGATTAACAAAGTGTTTTGGGCAAATTCAGACATCGTTATTCCCAGGTAATCACAGCACATACCCTTTATCTAATTTAGGTAATCTTCTCCAATTTATTGCCTTAAAAACTGAACTTTTTCCTTTAAAGTTAAAAAAGTGTTTGCTGTTGCTCTGTGCATGTGTTTATATCTGTTCATGTGTGTATTTTTAATTCTAAACAGAGACATCATCTATTGAAAAAAAAAGTCTACTCAGCTTCTCAAATGGACTTTTACTGTTAATAAACACTTTGAAATATTTAAGCAATCGCTATTAAAACTGTAGACTAGAAATATTAAGAGCCATAACTTGTCTTCATAGCTGATGATCCGAGTCAAGTGTAACTATTTTATTATACTTCTCTGTAATTCCTTTCCTCAGAAAGGACAGGCACAGCTCTCCAGAAATAATGAACTCTCAAAGACTAAGAGGTGACAGAAGATACATACATTTTGAATTTTCCTAAAAGTCCAATCCTAGATCTGATCCAATCTAGCTTAAAAGATAGTTTTTAAATGTATTGAGCTATCTGCAACCTCTGTTGGTTCTATAATTTTTAATGGGCTATATCTGACTTTACCAGATCAAGGTAAATCTAGTTCTGAATCAGGCTGGAGGCTATGTGGCCTTTTATAGACCAGCTATGCCTTATGTGTCACCTGCTGAAGCTACATGTCCTGAATTATAGTGTATTCTGGTGATGTCTGCTAAATATCCTAATAATTCCCCAAAATACCCCGAACTATCTCTTTTTTTGTCTCATACATTTTAAAGAGTAAGGTTACAGAGGGGGAATGTGTCTTTCACATGACTATGAACTTCAAAACTAGCAATTAAATGCTACCATTTTAGTTTGTGCAAACCATAGTTTTTTGCACCTCGAATGCCTCTTTTAAGAATAATGTTATCCGAGGCTCCCTTCACAGTCAATGAAAAGAGAGAGGAAGCCTCCAGGGTGATTCAGACTGTATGAAGACTGAATCCTTCCTTCTGCTTCCTTCTCAGTGGCTGAAGACAAGAGAGCTATAAAATAGCCTTCAAAAGTAAAAGAAAGGTCTCAAAACCAGAAAAAATTCTGATTTTCCTCTTGTTTCAAACTTTATGAAATAATCTACTGCAGAGGAAATCTAAATCATACTAAAAGGATTTTGAAAATTCTGATACTTCGGCAGTGATCACAGACAAATGGAAACATGACTGAATCCACAAAATACCCTGAGACTAAAGTTTTTTCAAAACCTCTTATTTTGCTGAATATTAACAATTATTTGATTTTTAATTAACAGTTAACGTACTGATTATAAAAAATAAAAGCACTTTGAATTCAAGCCGTTAACATCTAAATAAAAGCCGAGAAGTGAAATGTAATTTTCTGCCCCGAGTTCTTTACTACTTATATTTCTAAACTATGCTACTTTTTTTCAGCAGCACAGTAGCCTTCCAGCAGCAGTCTGGAAATAAGTAAGATGTAGTCACTTACAGATGTGCCCCAAATGTACCTGTACACCTTCTTTTCAGTGTTGCCAGTTGCAGATTCGTGCAATAGTCAGGGCACAGAGTAGCCTTTCTGAGCATTTAGAACATTTTGTATTAGTTTTTGTATTAGATTTATATTACATTTTGGAGCATTTACATTATTTTTGGTCTTCTGTGCTGAGCCAAGTAGGCATGACTGCAAAAAGTGCTAATTCCAAAAAGGCATAGTTCCATTAAAAATAATTACAACGGAAACTAAAAATGTATATGACTATTTATGAGCCATCATATCTCATAGAGATAGTATTTATGGTTTGTTTGAATGGTTAAGAAAGCAGCAATAAACTGCACGAAGAGTATTTAAAGCCACAAAACCAACACATCAACCCACCACACAGCATTCCTGTGCAAAGCAAATTGGTCTTTTCTCATTTTTGTTTACAACCAGCTCTTCATAGACTAAACTCCAGTAAGTTGTGGAGTTTCTGATGTCCTCTCTATATATACAAACAGTGCATTCACTATAAACACAGTGAGGGAGGTAGGAAATAGAACCCCACAATAAGACCCTGAAAAACTGACCCTTCATATGAAGAGCTGGTTGATAAAGAAAACCGGTGGTGGTGACAAAAGGTATGAGAAGCTTAAAGCACTAAAGATTTAAGCAAAAAAAATATCAGCTTACTCTCTCTGATTTCTGCAATACTGAAGCTTACAAAGATTTAGTTTTCAACCAGAAACAGAAGTTCATTTAGAAGTGAGCTCTGTAAGAAACATTTTCTGTTTGCATATGTAATTGATAAGTGCCCTACAGTACTAAACAGAATCGCTTTGGTTTTAACTTAGGTTTCAGTGTTTACAAAGCTTCCAGACTGTTTCCTATGAACTACAAAAGCTGTTTTATATTCCATAACTTTCTACTACACAAGTTTTACAGGAGTGGAGTACACAGTAACATGACTTTAAATCTTTCCAAAATGTATTAATATGCAAAGGCAGTAGTAATATGATTTAAAATTAATATTCCAACATGCAGGCAAATAAAAAAAGAAACTCTTGAATACAGTTCACCAAATATCTATTGCCTCTTAGGAGGATATATCTGTCAGATATGGATATACTTTGGTATGTTGTACTTTCAGGTTTAGGAGTTAGGTGGCTATTTGAGGCCGTGTTCCAATTAGAAGACTTAAATAAATATGGTGTTACCAATACCTTGCTGAGTGATCAAAATTTCACCAGTGCTATGCTACTCACAAATAAGTAATAGACACTGACAACAGGAATCTTTAATTCAAAAGAACATCTGCTTTTTTAGATTAAAAATGACGTGGAAATAATAAAAGAACTTTACAGAGAAAGCAAGATTCATAACATATTGTAATTTGGTGGATTACTTATTTGTGACAGTAAAAGACAACCTTTATTAGGCAATATGCTAGATAAATAAGGTAGTCATTGCTAATCTAACCCATCCCCTAAAAGCTTTGTCTGCTTTGCATACTGCTGAAAGAAATCCCATTAGAAGTCACCATATGACCTACATTGCTGTTAAAGAAGCTGTAATTTTACAGAACCATCCCCTGCCCCACCTAGAGATAGTAAGAAAGTTCATCAAGAAAAGCAGACAGATACTGGAATGTACTTTTCTTAAAGATGGTAGAAAAAAAAAAGTATAAATGATAAATTTTTTATTTCTTCAAATTACAGTGCATTTTTTAATGAAATCATATTTCATCTGAGAATTCCCCACTTGGCCTACGAAAAAGTGCAAAGTAGTCCTGAGATAAAATATGTTATCCTCATGGACTTCCTAGTTTCATTTTGGTTTAGCTGTTAGATGGAAAGCTAAAAATACAAGGAGGCATTCTGTATTGTTTTTTTAAAAAAGAAAGAAAGAAAATAAATCAAATCCAAAAGCCCTAGACAAGGCTTTCATCCTGTCAGACTACCAAAGCACTGACTGCAGAGGACTTTTTGTACTGTGGGCCCACTGAATATTTTCTGTTTTGCAAACAATTATGCAGATGCGTCATCACGGCTGCTCTGTTTTTTCACACAACACACACTACAATACCACACATCAGAGATGATTTCTGAGTTGTGATAAAGTCAATACCAGTAAGTTAGATAGCCAGCTGCAACCTTTAGTAATGTTTCTGAGGATTTCATTGCAGTATTAAAAGGTGATTTGGAATGTCAGGTTACGGCAGTATGGTACAGGATGGTACCTGTAAATTAGAAAGTTTAACCGAAGTCACTCCAGCTCCCCATAACAGGATTTCCATATTTCAAGCTGCTAATACACAAATATCCTGAACACAGCATTGGAGCGTTCCTATTTGTGCCTATATTGGTAATACATATAGGTTGCAAGCTGAGAAAATGGAATCAGTGGGCAGTGTTTTCTTATGCTTAAGTCCAGGTCAGGATAAATGGCCAAAAAAAAAAAAGTAAAAGTTTTTTACTGTTTCCCCATGGAAGCAAGGCCTACAGGGCCACACTGCCTGTATCATCATCTGTCTTCCCTTAAAGAAAAAGTAGTCAGTTTTGAGCCGGATTGGACTGCGGAAGAGTGATCTTAAAGATGTGAAGTTCTTCCAGGTTTCCTGAAGATAAACTTGTTCTGAAGGAAAGGGATTTAATCAGTGACCTCAGGGAGAGAAAAGCTACTATTAGATGGAAGAGAATCCAGAAACAATATAAATAATCTAACTACATAAATTGCTGTAATGCTACTTTGCACCTTCTTTAAAAGAACACAGATATAAGAAAATCTACAAAAAAATCTGGTTTCATTTCATTGATTGTTTTTCATTTATTCAGTGAAAGTGATTCCCTAGATATGATCTAGAAGTGTGGATATGGTTCTGACTGATTAAAAGGGACATTTTACAAAGAGAAAAAAAATAATCAAAAGCTTTTAATCTACAGTAGTCTGGTTCAATTTGATGTGAATAGTTTTCTTATTTGCCTGGCCAGAAGTACATCCGAGATTTTCAATGCATAGAAAGAAAGCAGATATTTCATATTTTTCAGGGAGACATTTAGGCCTTGATTTGGCAAGTGAAGTAAACTACCTGATCATGATCTCTGTGCTATTTACATTACAAGATGTTTATCTAATATTTTCTCCTTGGAAGAAGGAACATTTTTTCCTAGTTTTGTCTGGAACACACAAAAATTCATCTATATGTATACACCCAAAAAGCAAACTAGGCAACTGATTGTCAGATCATTGCCTGGGACTGGCTTCACCAAAAGGTCCACTCATTTCCTTGAACTTCAGTATTGATTTTCTTTTTTTTCAAAAATAATCAATCATCTTCCAGTGAAGTATACTGAAGCAACTAGTTTTATTTTAAGAAGACAAAATCAGTAATTGCAGATTTTTCTTGTTTGTTTTGCTGTAATCCACTTTGAATTAATATGAAAATTAATATGAAAATGAAGCTGAGTAACCATATTTATGAAGGGAAGCTATGGAAATAGCTTGTTTTCATCTTTTAAAATAAGGACAGGTTAACCTGTGGCATGCAGAGTAATCCATCCATGTGTGGATTCATCATGACAATAATTCCACTGGTTATAATAGAGAAAACTGGATTACACTGGAAACTCTGGCTACTGTTTCTTTCAGGACATTATCATAAGCACCACGTCTAACCATCTTTTAAATACCTCCATGGATGGCAATTCCACCACTTCCCTGGGCAGCCTGTTCCAATGCTTGATAACCCTTTCAGTGAAGAAATTTTTCCTAATTTTTCCAATCTAAACCTTCTCAGGCTGTTTCTTCCTGTCCCATGTTTGCTTCTTACCAGCTGTTCCTTCAGTTCCTCTGGAGCCCCCTTTCCAGACTCCTCCCTGGTTATATCTGCTTCACAAAATCTGGCTTGAAAGTTTTATCTATACAATCTACTGATTAAATTTCTCCTAGGGTTTCTCTTGTTACTGGCTACCTTTTTACTCCTTTGCTCCCATTGTCAATATGTCATCTTGTCCTGCCTTTGCTCTCATTACACAGGTAAGAAATAGGTGAGCGAAAGTTGCACCTACAGATTAAATCACATACAGAAATGCCAGGAAATTATATACAATGCTTTACTACTAAAATATTTACCTGTGTAGCATAAAAATATCCAATTAATTCCTGCATTAGTATCTGAAGAAAGACAGTGAAACATTTGCGGAGAAATGCACAATCTCCCTTCGAGTAAAGCTCTTTGATATCTTAACCAAATGCAAGTAAAGGGAAAATAAATAATAAAAACCATGGGATAAGAATTAGGAGGCAGAAGGTAATGATCCATTTTCAACATAGAAAAACATTAATAAACAAAACCCGCAGTTTCTCCACAAAATTACTGGAGACATATTTTTATTCAGTACTGACTACCGAGAGTTTCTTTACATAGCATTTTAGTTAACATCAGGAATGCATTTTTGAAACAAATCTTCTGACCATCAGAACAATGCCAGGATAATACCTGTTTTGATTCATATCACAAAGCATGCTTGAAGCACATAAATTATGTTCCTTTTGGATTAAATTACTGGAAGATGTGATTCAAAGGTTCACCTAATTTAACGTATCTACTAGCAGGATTCAGTCCACAGGATTAAACTAGAAGTAGTCTGAAGTAAGCAGCCTACCCTCCAAATTGCGTGCTATGAACAATGAGGCCTCGATGCCAACCTTTTTACTCTACTCTTATTGGTCCTCATTGCTTAATTATTTAGACATAGCTTGACTGGACAATAATATAAAAACAATAGCAGATGGCAGAGTTGTTTAGAATGAAAAACTTAGGTACATGAGCAAACTAAAATATAAGATATAAAGCTAATGTGGGGAAAAAAAATTTAAAAGAAGGTTAGATTTTTGAGACATTTTTGGATGCTTTGAGGAATAAGACAGCCAGTTATTGATATATCAGTAATTTTTATATCCTATGAAACTAAACTCATAACTGATATTTTTCCGTCTTTCCTAAACTCATTCCTCTTAAAAAAGGGTTACTTAAGTGCACTTAAGTGATTCTTAGTCTGCCTGCCACATAGGATGAAGTTTGCTAGATATGGCTTTTTACCTTATAAAATTATTTCAGTTCAACATTATATAAATATTATCATCAAAAGCTGTTAGATAAATTCTAGCAGAAGTGGGACCATTGCCTAAAAGGAAGCCTATTGAATTTAATTCTGAATTAAGAAATGGTTCCACTGGATTTTTGTAATCCATCATGACATTTATGGAGAGATTTCTAGATATTATGTGCCATTTGTTACACTGATTGTTACAAGATGACCTCTAGAATGAGTGATCATTGAATTAATCTAATTCCTATTTCTTCACTACTTTGGGCTCTTCTGCTGTCATTATTACATGAAACCACAAACTCAACAGCTGAAGATGTATATATCTCAAAACTGATAAAAAGCACATCAACAAATTTCAAGCAAACATCAACAAATAAATCAGCATTTATTCAGTTTATGTTACTTAACTCAATCTCTTAAGTCTTTAAATCTAAGTAACCAACTGGAATTTCAAAAAGTAAGAAAGACCATTTTCTCTGTCACAGTATATGAAAAAATCAAGCTGAAAGAGAATATATCTCATAGTTCTAAACATTGAGAAGGATGGTTAGCAGACATAATCATTCAGTTTGATAACTACATTTATGTGTGTGTATGTATCTATATGTAATTAATGTTTCCATACACTTTAAATGAAAATCATATTTTAACAAATTTACTTCCTTACATGTCCAGCATGTTTAAGGTTGTTTCCAACAGCAAGTGATGTTTAGCTAATAAACTACCATAAAAGGTGTGGTTTGGGCATTTTTATCTCAAACATCAAAATGTCAAAATACAAATGATGAGAAAAATCTTCATACATGACAGGCAAACAAGATATCCATTAGTTGTTGTCTTTTAATAAAACAGNACTCCTCTTGATGCACCCCAGGATGCCTTTGGCCTTCTTGGCCACAAGGGCACGTTACTGGCTCATGGTCATCCTGTTGTCCACCAGGACTCCCAGGTCCCTTTCTACCGGGCTGCTTTCCAGCAGGTCAACCCCTAACCTGTACTGGTGCATGGGGTTACTCCTCCCCAGGTGCAGGACCTAACACTTGCCCTTGTTGAACTTCATGAGATTTCTCTCTGCCCAACTCTCCAGCCTGTCCAGGTCACGTTGAATGGCAGCATAGCCCAGTTGAGTCTGAATGAATACATATTGAACTACATTATGGAAAAGAATATTATAGCTAACAAAACTCTTGGATATTAAAATTAGCACAGTTAACAAAATAACAAATTTATAAGCAATTACCATTTGTTGAGAATAAGATCTAAAACAAATGTTTACATCCGATTTGCTACATAGCTGAGCTGATTCATTTTGCAACTGATTCACTCTGTATTCTGTATTTGACTAACAAAAAAATGTCCCTGTCTTCAAGAGTTTATAATCATCCTTTGGTGCAATCTCAGAGCACAGGAGAAGGACTCCTTTGAAATCAATGAGGTCAAGATTTGTGAAAACACACAGAGTAGCAACAGAATCAGCACTCAAGTTAAAGGAAACATTGAGATATACGTTTGGAAAAGTTGTAGGTGATTCTTTTTGGAGACAATCAGCATCTGCAAAAATCTCCATGTATTTTCTTTGTATGATTTCAGTAGCACTTCTGTACATTTCTCATTTTAACAGGATATATTATCATAACATGTTTAAATGATAGATTCTTGCCTTAAGTAGAACTTAACCACTTATTCCTGATCTTATGTACTCTCAAAGTATGTGCTTATACACAGGAGAGAATAAGTGATCCTTTTAAAATAAAAAGAATATCACTAATACTATCTGCAGTTGTGAAAACTATGACTTTTAATTAGATTTTCTATTTTAGCCATAACTGAGACCATTTCACTTTGTTAAACCCTGAGCATTTCCATTGTTCTATCTTCATTTTAATCATAATCGATGTTACAGGAAAGTAGTTTGCTATTCTTTCACTGTTTCTTATGTCCTTTAATAATTATAGAGAAAAGCAATATGGGGGATATAGAGCATGTGTGCTATTCCTAGAAATAAAACTGTAATGTTTAAATTTAGACATGAGGCTGCATTGCCTTTAAGACTGTGCATAATCACCGAAAAAGCTGTGAAATGAAACTGCCTTTCTCATGAAGAGCAAAATTTCTGTTCTCTAAGTCAACTCTGTCAATAATTTGATAACATTAGCCTCTTTTTATCCATACTTTTAAGTATTTTGAAATAATCTCATTATTCTTTTTCTAAGACATTTTGCTCCCTATTGCTGAATATTACCATTGAGAAAAACTAGTTACCTGCTTAGGGCCAAATCCAGACAATGTAACTGTGGTTTGTTGGACAATGGAAACCCAAAAAGGTTGCAGATTCTGGCTCTGAGCCATTCTTTATTGGTAGCTAATCAAGCCAACCACAAAAGTTCCCAGAACTCATGAAAAGTGAGCTTAGAGCTGATCAAGTCCTGGACATAACATACTCATCTCCTGCACTGCACAAGATTTAACACACAGTTAAGTGCTGGAACTCATTGCCACAAGTTGCTGTAGAAGCCAGAAGCAAAAGCAGCTCCATAGACTAATTACAGAAATTACTTGTCTATGGGTTCTGGAGGCTCAGAAGATACGCTGTTGTGTTCTTTTCTCTCTTCTGTCTTTAAGGCCTGTCACTGGGTACAGAATGCCTCAGAATAAAAAATATGACCTGAAAAACTACAGCTTTTCTTACATTCTTAAAATAATTTATTCTTGAAAAGTAGCACATTATGCTATGCTATAAGAATTCTCTACACATATAATTGCTAGATTAACTCTCTTTTCTCAGTTTAACCAAATTTAAAAATATAAAAATAACAAGGGGATAACTTATGACATTCCAGCTACCAGGGAAGAAGCAGTTCTTTTTCTGCTTGCTAGAAAACCCATTCTGTACAATCATATGTATCCTCTGGCATCACCAGATATGAGAAATTTAACAGCCTTTGCCCCTGGAAAATAGGAGGGTAAAATACCTGATTTCATCATTACCAGACGTGGAATAATGTACTTCTGAATAGGAAGTAGTCTCCACTGCTGCATGAAACTCCATGTTCTACAAAGGATAAATTGTGACAGAAATAAAGCCCTTAGGAGAATGCTTGCCAAGTGGTACTATTTGTAAGCCCTCACAGGTCAAGCTCAAAAGATTAATTTCATATTTTTTCCTAGAATTTCTTGTTTCACTTATGATAAGCATGCCAATATATACTGTCAACTGAAAAGGAAATATTGTAAAAAATTAGGCCGTTTTCCTACTGTAAAATATATTAAAGCATGATGTGACTAGCTTCTTGTGTCATTCAAGTACTGGGTTGTCACTGGAGTTGTAGGCAGAAAAAATATTGGCAGCTATGAACAACACATTTGATATCTGCATAATATATATTTTTAAATTATAACCAGAAACTTGGAATTGACATTATTCCAGTCACAGAATTTGTTAGAAGGTTCTTTACATAATTTTAAAGCTTTTAGCTAAGGATTATCACAAAAATACCAAAACAAAACAACAAAAAATGTTGGTTTTCCAAGGGAGATGCCACATATTCATATCCCGCTAAATTTAAATACTTGCATACAAGTATAGCCTTCAACCTCTATTTTTCAGCAATTTAACAGTTATGAAATATAATATAATACAACAGTAATTCTGTGGAGTGCAGCTGGGGGGAAAAAAAAAAAAGTAAATTAGGGAACAAGGCCTTTCAAAAGTTTTGTAACAAGATTTGAAATATTCCCAGTTATGGTTCTGGCCTATGGCGGTGGTGACTAAAATGTATTACTATCTTCTAACTGCTTCTCAGCCTACATTAAATGAAGCCCTGCTCTCAATCAATATCTAGTTTACTGAAACCACAGTTGCATTTGGTATCCGTTGATACCCTCCTTTACAGTCTCAGAAAGCAGTAAGTTAACTTTGGGTTGGAACTGAACCCTAACTCGTGTAGATGAGCTGTCAGATTGGCCTCCACAAAACTGGCAGGAAGAGCGTGGGGCCTCAGCAATAGTTATGTAATGAAAACTGAGAAACTGAGTCTGTCACAAATTGAGCATATGCTTTTGTTTCTT
This sequence comes from Burhinus bistriatus, assembly GCA_013397275.1. Lineage (NCBI taxonomy): Eukaryota > Metazoa > Chordata > Aves > Charadriiformes > Burhinidae > Burhinus > Burhinus bistriatus. The sequence goes on along the minus strand of VYXH01000791.1, from coordinate 5,513 downwards.
TCTTCCAAGTATTAACAAGGAAAATAAAGGTTTCTGATTTTGCAATCTGAATACGACATAGATACACGACATCCTTTTACAGTATACTTTCCAGAATCTTCAGACAAACCAAGAAAAGGCATGCCAGGGAGTGGTTTCAGCTATCTTAATCTAATCTCCAGGTAGTGGAAATTTTGCAGTCTCCGCAGGCAATGTATTCCAGTATTTCCTTGGCCTTCCTGTTTGAATTCTTTCCTGTTATATCTAACCCAGATCTTCCTTGCTGTTATTTAAACTCATTATTTTTCTTCTTACCTGCTATGGATATGTAAACATATTATCCTTTCCTCTCTGTAAGACCCTTTTACACAACTTTTCTGCTGGTGTTCAAATTGAGTTGCACTCCATCATGCAGATCTTTTCAAAACCACTTGTCTTGTGTCTGTTCATTTCTACATACAGAAACTTTTTCTTTTTGTGATGACCTACATCCTTCAAGAAAATATTTTCTCAACTTTTAACTCCCTTTTGGAATGCTAATTAAGCTCTCTGATATGCTTGTAACCTCTATCAGTTTCTGATTTTTTGGAAGTACCTTCTGCTGCATTATCACTGAGAAACTGCTAAAACAGAACTGTGAAGACTCAAACCTACACATCCTCCAGTTTGACAATGAGCCATTGATAACTACTTTGGCTTTCAGCCCATTTTGCATCACCTTATGGTAATATGTTTCTCTAACCTACTTACAAGAACATCATGTGACACTGCCATTAATTTTATTCAAGTCAAGACATAAGACATTCCCTCTTTCTCTTGCATTTACAGTACCTCTCAATCTATTATAGAAAGTTAATGTGCTCTGTAATCGTTTCTTTTGGCAATTAATCCTATTTTTATGCCACATTCTATAGCATTGTTTACAAATTTTAATTACTTGTTTTCACATTGTCTGGGGACTGAAGTTATACTGATTAGTATTTAATTTCTAACCTAAAGGTTTGAAACCAGATCAGATTTGTGTCAAATGCCACAGTAGGAAAAAGAAAACATCACCTCTTCTGCAAATGCTCAAATCTAAAGAAGGACTACTGTGAAAGTGATTAGGAGAAACAGCATGAACTCCCTCCTTACATCCAAGCAACTAGAATTTGAACAAGCAGAAGCAAGAAAGCAAAGACAACTTGGTCTTTCTTCTATACCTAAGCCACCAAGGCAGGCAAATGGAGAAGCAAAGTGAAAGCTCTGAAGATACTTCCTCTAGAGAACAGAATAAGAGTAAATTAACATTCTTAATTCAAAGCATTTACCAGATTGCATAAGCAACTATGAAGATATGTTACACTAACGTTTTACAAGGAAAAAGTAAAGGTTAGGGTGAACGACGCCAAATATGTACTACAGGGGAATATAAATATTTGCCCAAGGTGTGGGGAAGCAACGTGCATGCTGCAGAAAGATAGGCTTATAGACAGTCTCTGCTGGAAAAAACAAAACAAAACAAAAAAACCCCAGAAAATAACCTTTTTCTGAATTTCTTCATTAATAGCATTAGAGTTCCATGAACAATTTATCTTTAATAAGAAACTATTTGATCTTGGTGTATGTTCTTTAGTATCCACCTAAATGAGTGCATTTTTTCAAAGCATTAAAGAATATCTAAAAGATGGAGTGTAAATACTTCAGAAGTCCTCCGAGTATTGTTTGCAATAGATCATGTGATGTTTAGCAAATTTCTGCCACTTAGTCAAACACTTAGCCAAAATGAATGAAGAAATAAAGGGGTGGGGGTGAGATGAGCGATTGGGAGACAGGAAGGGAGGGGAAAAGTGATAAAAAAAAGAAATTAAAAAACAACTTTACATTGATTTGAAGTTAGAATGACATGCCAGTGCCAGTTCAAGGCTCTACAAGCAGTTGGAGGATATTTACATTGTAAAAGCATGTTCATTCTAAATGAACAATATGAAAACATCAGCAGAAAGAGCTTGCCGAGTCTGTTATAGTGCTAGTTTAACCATGTGCCTCCAAAGAATTTCTACACAACTAGAAAGACTGTGAAAATCACAAACACTTGTTACTAGTCTGCTGGCTAAAGATGTTTTTTGCAGATGGACTGGAGAGGGTGAGTCATTTTAGGAACATTTTAGGAATTATTTTCAGTGTGCATTCTTAAAAAAATATGTACCAATTGCATAAATTCACTGGTTATGTTGAACTATGAAACGTGTTGTTACAGAAATCCCTTACTAGCTTTCCAGTCATTAACATTTTAATAATATAAAATGTTACACTGGTCTCTGTGGCTGCAAAGTAAAATTACACAAACGTTGGATTTTTATATAGAACCATATTTTAGAATATTAAAAAAAAAAAGATTGTGTCACATTTCTGGACACAGGTTATTTGAGAGATTATTGAGAGTCTGTTTTCAAAATTTGCTTGGACCTGAGATACCAGAGCCACCTCAGTCACCACTAAATACTAATCCCAGTAATCCTTCATCCATTTCCTTTCCATGGCAGAGTGGAAAGTTTCTTCTGGGGATACCTGGTCTTAGTATGGCTGTCTCAGCCATGTGCATGCCTTTTCTCCACTGTACTCTGCTTCCCAGACTGTCACTCAGGTACCGAGTTCTTTATTTTCTTTTTTTTTTTTTCTTTTGTGTTCTTCCCTGCCCCCCAGAAGTTGTTCTTCTTATGCTACTAAATTATGAAAGCTTCTAACCACCAATAATCACATGCAAGAAAAAGTTCTTCATGTTGCTTCTCCCACCTGAGTAGGAAATCCTCTAAGGAATGCCAAGTCCTGACAACAGGTTCCTTGTTGTATTCATCCAGAAACCTGTGAGCCAAACACTGATCGTCTCAAAACTCAAGTATTACAAAATTCAAGGAGGGAATTCGAGACTAGGTTTAGATACATAACTGTAAAGTGTGGGCTTTGGTCCTGATCCCTGAATTTGTGGCTAACCAATCCTCTTTCTTTTTGTCTGTCTTTCACAGCTCCTCTAGTTTTACTCTTTCCATCTCCCTTACTGTTTCTCAGTTTCTTGCTACCTCTTGCACTTGACACCAATGAGAGTATACATGAGGAAAGATACATGTCTCTGTGTAAATTCATTTAGAAAGATTAGGAAAAAAAGCAAAGACAAAATTTAGTTATTTGTTTTCCTTCCACTGGCTTTGAAATAGCTTGCTCATGTGTATCATGTTTAAATTGAAGCATTGAGCTTCCTTTAAGCATCACCTGAAAGTTCTTGGAGGCAATCAGAACATTTTGGATTCATGGGAAACAGTGGCATTATGCTAGACCCAGTATAACAGCCCAACATTCATAAGAAAATTACTATTGCTCCTGAACTTCTTACTCAGTAGAAAAAAGAAGTCCTCTTTAGATAAACACTAACATCAGTAAATGAAGGTTGGGAACATCTCAAGACCTCCCAAGAGCACTTTAGTTAAACTTCTACCTCTCTTGTTTATCTCTGTAAGGAACCAATAGGAAACACTTAGTGCCTTCACCACTCGTGATCCAGGTTTCCTCTTCTGAAGAAAGTTCTGTTTGTTTCCTCTCTCTCTTTCTCTCTCTGTCTCTCAAACAGAGGTAGATGTATTAACCCTGTCTTTTGTAGTGCTTCTTAATGATTAGAGTACTTGCCTAGAAACTGCCAAATTTTAGTTAATATGCTCTGTAACCTAAGAGGTTGGAAAAGTTGCCCATTCCCTTTACAGTTCTCAATGGACTTGTCTTGTGACGATATACTGAGCAAAATTACAGTATATATTTCAAACTACTTGATGGCAGAGATCATTTAAGCAGCCTAGAGACCTTCAGTCACTGTCAGGAAGCCAGCTCCCACTTCCACTTGCATCATCATCTATTTATTCTATCTTTGTTGAAGCAGCAAATTCTTTCTTTGATGTCGTCCTTCATATGCAGCAGATTCTGTCCTTAACATATTTAAAAACAGCCATTGTTTCTCTCCAGGCGCTTTAAACCTGTCTTCAGCCTTGATGTCTACAAAAGACATTAATATAATTAAAACTCTGACTCACTGAAACCACTGTTTACCATGTGGACAAGTACTATAAGCAGTTCTCATGTATTTCCTTAGCTGTTTCTTGGTTTGTATTTTCAATCTGTATGTATTATGGTATCATAATCAGTGGCTTCAAACAGCTTCTTATCAAAACAACAAAAAAACATTGTCGTGTAATTGCAAAAAATATCAAGCTTTTAGTTAATAAATTCAAAGCAATGAAAAACGTGAACACAGTTTAATTTTGGACAAATATTGTACAAAAAGTAATGGAAATAGGTTTGAAAACTTTATAATAGCACTGGTTTCAATCTCACATTAACATCAACATTTGCATTCATTGCTCCAGATCTGTTTTCTTGAATTCAGGTATTTCCTTTCTTTTTTTTTTTTTTTTTTCTCCTTTTTGTTTTCGTCCTTTTTTTTCCTTTTTAATTATTTTTTCTTCCCTTTCTTGACATACTCTTTTTCCTTTTTTCCCATTTCACCATTATACATAAGCTGAGGCTAATAAAGACAGACCATTTAAACAGAGGAAAAAAAAAAGATTTCTGTCTGTTTCATACAGGGAACAGGACATTCATGTACAGAACACTACAATTTATAAGTCTATATATGCACTTATTTAGGATAAGAGGTATTTGAAAAAATTCTGTAACCAAAACATAAGTAAAAATGAGATTCAAGTGAGATTTGTGGTATTTATATATGTGGTCTACTGTCTAATGTGATCTGGGGATATAGACAATTCGTACATCCTTATTTTTCCTTTGGGATTACAGGGCTAAACCACCAAGACTTTCACAAATGAGTTTACTGAATGGAATATATACAGTTCTTATTCTTATGTAAACAAACAGGCTATGACTTGAAGCCACACAATGGTCTTAATTGTACAAACCATGTATTGCTAAAATCAATTCGGTTTTCATAACTGCGGTAAGCAACCATCTCAGTCTTGAGCAATCTGTCAGTAAACTAACAAATTACATCAATGTGGAGAGAGGAAGAACTCCTTTTTTATGGGCATCTATTCAGCACCCGGGAATAGCTGGGTTCAAACTTTGCCAGCTCTAATTAAATAAGCAAATCTTTCTTTGTTTAGAAGTTTCTCTAAACCTTTTAGGAAGTGAGTAAGGTATAAGGGGGTTTTCATTTTACTCTCTCTTCTTGATGGTTTTAAAGCATGCAAACATGTAAGTAATGAAAATTCGGTTCAACTCTTACTCCTGCAGTCCCTCCTTGAAAAAGCCAGAACATGTTTTGATCAATCCTGACTACAGACACACTACAGCAAATCCACTGATTTGAAAAACTCCAGGATTTTGCTCTTTCACATCCATAGTACCTCCTGGGTAAGCAAGGGTCACAGAACTTAGATATTAAAGAATAATGTGCTTCACTTTCAACTTGTGAATTGCCTCACAGACAGGAACAACTATTCATTTTTATGGGTATGAATGGGGAAAGGGATACAATCAAGGTCGTTAGA
>VYXH01000790.1:55013-97396 GCA_013397275.1 Burhinus bistriatus | reverse complement strand
TTAGCCTGACCCTTAATCCTTACTCACAAGCTTTTGACTCGCTCTTCATCCACCCCCAGGGACAGCTCAATGCATTCCAGTTGCTCTCTCACATAAAGAGCAACTCCACCACCTCGCCTTGCTGGCCTGTCTTTCCTAAAGAGGACATAGCCATCCATGACAGCATTCCAGTCGTGAGCTATCCCACCATGTCTCAGTAATTGCGATGAGATGGGCTACTACATCCGGGCTCCTCCCTAGCTAACCCAGTTACATCCCTGTCCCCCCTCATTCCCCTACATCCCCGTCCCCAGATCATTTACCCAATTTAGCAATACAGTTTTTTATTCTAAACCTGTCTCCAAAGAGCTCACAACCCATAAAACATTTTTGTTAACTGTAGATTTTACTATATCATTCTCTTAGATGTGATCTAAATCACGGATTAAACTAACTCTACTGGAACCCTGGAACCACAATATTCTCCAAGGTAACATACTGGATGTATGCCTCTACTTTTTTGGCAAGTGATGCCTGTTTTTTGAGTACAGATTTTGAACACAGATGTATATTTGCACTATATATTTTTCTTGTGGGTCATTATCACCCCAATTTACTTAGGAGAATGCAATGGAACAACAGCCTTTCTAAAACCAAGATACAGTACTTTTATTGCTTCTTCATCTACTAGACCAGTCAAAGTCACTGGGTAGTCAGAGAAGGAATTGCTTTCTTTGACGGGACTTACTCTTGCCAAATTAGTGTTGGCTGTTTCTTATCAAGTTATTATCCTCTAAATATTTAAAATTGATTATTTGATTAATTGTTTCAGTAGCTTTCTGGACATCAGAGTGAGTTTGACACATTTAATTGATATTTCTTTACTCCTGGCAGACCTCACTGTCTGCTATGAGGTCTCACGAACAAGTGTTAATTATTCAGAAATTGTTTCATGTAAATTCCTTAAGTAGTCAAGAGGGCAAATTTGATCAGTTAACCCTAGTCTGAGTACATCGTACCTACCCAAATGTTCTTTCACCTATTCTTTTCCTACTCTGGCTTGCTTCCTATACCCTTAATAATTTCCATCTATTGAGCATCTGGTAACAACTGCTCTTTTGAATGAAATTTAAAACAAAATTAAAAGGACTGAAGATTTTGTCTTCTCAGTGACATCATTAATTGCTCCTCTTCCCTGTAAGTTATGGCCCACACTTTATATTCCTTCTAATTCATTTTTTAAACAATTTTTTGTCTTATCTTTTATGTCCTTTGCTACTTATAATCCATTTTGAATATTGGCTTGGGAGATTCTGAAAAGGCAGAAACCAGTAAGCAGCTACGTGTAAGCAGTCCTAGTTCATGGCTTCTGCTCAGCTTGGTGTCTTTGTGCATGTCAGGCAGCAGAAGTGTGGGCATTAGCGGATATCTAGAATTCAGGACCCTGTCATTGTAAAAGCCATGGGAACCCAGATGTTGTACTCAAAGGTTCCCTTTGGGGGTCTGTTCCTCAAATGTACACAAAAGCGGAATGGATGTGATTCATCACAAATTTTTTAAGGGAGACAAGAGGTACTTATGGTCAATTTATCAGTGAAAAAAGAAATTACTCTCTGAAGTTTAATTAGAAGTTCAACATTTTACATTAAGTTCTATGGTTTTGGTTTTACTTCACATATGGCAACCATAAGTGGTTTAAGCTCTGGCTTTTTTTTACCTGATTTCTTTCTCATTGGGTCACCCATGCTAAAGGAATTTTGCTAAAATAAACATAGAAGAAACCCTCCCAGTGTGAAGAGACACATAAATGGGATTTTTGTTTTTCCACTTCAGGATGCTCATCATTATTGAACTAATTATTCAGGAGTATGTTAGAAGTTCTTTAAACAGCTGAGCAGAAACTTAAAGGTATCTACCAAGGATGTAATGGAACAGCAATTTTGTCTGTTTTATTTCTGAGGAGTGTCCATATTCAGCCATGCTTTTCTGGCTTCACAGAACCTTGATGACGTGCCTCTAAGAAGCAAGCAATGACATCTAAATTATTTAAGGAAACATTCACAGCACTATAATGACTACTAACCCATCTCAAGAATAAAGGTCAGTAAATCTATTAGGGTCCTTGAGCTTTGCCTTCCTGGTATTTCCAATTCCTCTAGCTCATTTCCCCCTTATTTTTAAGAAAGGTAATATAATTTGACCTTTAATTTATTAATGGCCTGTGCCACTAATTGGACTGCAGGTAACATTTAGAAAAACACACTTTTTTAGTTTCAGTTTTAATTGGCATTGCCTCAGCTAATCACAGTTAGGTGAAACGAATATGCAACATTACATACTTGGCTATAAATATATTTGCATCAGAAGTTGTTTAATGGATCTGTGACCAAATAATAAATTATATTAATGTAGCAACATGGTACTCACCTTTCAACTCTCACTGGAAAAGAGCTCATGTACAGAAGTTCAGTGTAGTGGCTAAGAGAGGACCCTGAGGTAAGAGACATGGCTTTTCTTCACTGTTTTGCTATTGCCTCATGTTAACCCGTAGCTCAACCTTCCTGTGCCTTTTTTTTTTTTTTTTCTGGCTGTACCAATGCTATCAAAGATGATGGGGAAAGAACCTCTCTCACTGCCTTCTAGGAGATTGCTGACATTCAAAAGAAGTTGCTCAATATTATTAAAGTTAGAATTAATATTTTCATTGGAACAAGGAGAAAAGCCAGAAAAAATGGAGACTTATGAAGGTCGTAAGAAGGTGCATGGTGTGTTGAAACTTTCACTGTATTCTTTTGTTAAATCTATACATAAAATAAAAATTCTTACTGTCAGGAGATTACAATTCAGTACAACATAACATTTTCTGGCTTTAGCAAAATGTAGCCAACTTCAGGATGAAATAATTTAAATGGACTTTAGATGACCTAATCATAAGACTGATTTATATGAAGTTGCTTATCCAGCCCATATGTACACTGTGACATGAAGGCAGCTGTAAAGAAATATAGTATACCACCTGCTGATAACTGAGTATTGTATTGATTATCATTCTGCTCAAAAAATAAAAAGGAAGGACGGTGATGCTTGCATTGTCTTAAAGCAACTCAGGTGAGACTCATGTTGACGATGATGTGATAGTATACTATATTATTCAGGTCTAGCAATAGTGAAGTCAGCTAAGGTTAACTGTTCCCTAGACTGAGAACTACCCACAGGTGAGACAATCTGCTCTTGAGACAGTAGAGCCCAGCAGGACCAAGCGTGATACCTAGACCTCATGTTTTGAAGCTAATAGACAAAGAAAACAGACCAAAGAATGTTGTAAGCTTCCCTTCTGGCTGGCTGGCTTTCCCAGCTAGTTCAGTTTCCAGCTACATTTTACAAAAACAATCCTCTTCTCTGTATTGTCACACTCCATTTATCCTGAAAGAAATGCTCAAGCACATGCACAAAGAGGAGGCAATTGTCTGGAGATCCCTCAGGAGACTGGATTAGGGTTTGGCTGATCTTGTTCAAATGCCCACAAAACAGTAGGAATGCTTTGTTATACAAAAATGCCACACAGTCAATAAATCCCAAATTTCCAACAGCCCTAATAACTGCTTGTTCAATCATCATTGTTTTTCCTTTGATGTGACCCACAACCACAACACTGGTATCAGGGCAAATCCCCCACAGAGACAGGACTGCTAGCATGTGCAGATCAAAAGAAAGAGTTATGACTTATTTAAGACACTGTCTTCTTGAAACATCCCTTGAAGGCATAGTACCAAGAGAACCTGGCCATTGTAAAAATAACCATCTGAAAGGGTCTCTCACAGGTGGCCAACTAAGACAAAGATTTGTGAATAAATACAGTTTATTCACAGAATATCGTTTAAATGAATAGTCCCATTTTGTGACAAATCAGTGTCTTTCTAATATAGGAAGAATTACTGCTCTCCAAGAATTTAGGATTGTGCTATGTGGTCAGCCACTGAATGGAAATACTGTTAATGTGACTTATAGAAAGTAAAGCCAAAAGGTAACTTCTGATCAAACAATATCTTGTCCGCCCTTAAAGATTCAGGAGATAGTTTACTCTTCAATACATGTAACACTAACAACCCTTATCATCCATGGGTTGGATGGTGGTTGGAAAGAGCATGGCTCTTTAATTGTTCTGTGTTCACCTAAAGGAAGATATTCTAAATCATGAGTTTTGCTGGAAACAAATTAAAATGCTGTGGTAGGGTGTATTTTTGTTGTTATTCTAGTCGTTTGGGTTGAAGCTGGATGAGAAAAGTACCCTTTTACTTCAAAAAAAGGTGGGGGGGAAGAAAAGGCAACTGCTGGCATTTATGGTAAACAAATGACAGATGTGAAAATCTAATAAAATGTTCATAAAAAGGTGGAAGAACAGAGCATATATTCACAGAATCTCCAGGAATCCTTATCCGACAAGCTATGACTATATTTCAGCAACAGCAGCAACAGACTATTTACATCACAGAAATGCACATTAGCACTCCTGCTTATTCTGTTCTCTTTATCAAGTACAGATTCAAAAGTAAATTATTATTTATCTGGATGTTAGACTGCAGAGAGAGCAATGATTCTGCTAACTGTGTTTAGCACTGAAAAAAGTGGGGGAAAAAGAATAATCTAGGTGTATCTTCAATACATTTTGGTAAAATAATATTTCTGAATCAACTACATATAGGTGTCTTTAAGAAACAGCAGGACAGTATTTGTTACATGGCTTGTCAAACTGCTTATCACTGGTTTGTTCCAATATGCCGCTGGGTACTCTGGTTTGAAACCAGGGCATCATGTCCGTAAAATGAAGCAATGTGTAAGTGAGTGCTTTACTGGATAGCAGCCAATGATACCAGGCAAGATTAAGTCCATTGAGCTTTTAATGCTGCAGTTGTATAGTTAAAATTTACAGATAACATAAAGTGGATATACCCAAGAGCGTCTTAATCTGTTCATCATGTTTGGGAACCTACCCAAGTGTTTTCCTTTCTATTTATTACGAATAGATTTACTCTGAAGACCATATTTGCTCCTTTAAATTCCACCTGTCTTGTAGGGAATCCAGCTGCCTGACAGGATGAATGCTTTAAAAAAAACAAGCCTAAGTACCTGTAATAAGAGATATTCTCTTTCAGTAGCAGCGATGACATTTTTAAGCTCCAGTACCATCTCACTCAGTTGTTTTTGCTTTCCTCACAGTCACAGAGACTGTAGCTACAGACGTAAGGGGGAAAATGGGTTAATATTTTTTTAAAACTTATTTAAAAACTGTAAAACGATGGCCAGAGGCAATGATTCTCCTGTTTTCCCATTTCTTTGACTCCCTGTCCCTCATGTGTGTTTTGATTTCGTTTCTGTTCTTGGTCAGCCTCTGGGCTGCTTACACACTTTGTGCAAACAATACACTAAACCAAAAATAACCTGAATTAATATTTAAATATTTAATGACCTATGTACATATATGTGTATGTTTCATGGTAGGGAGTTTGGGAAAACAATTTCAAATAAGTAGTGGAGTTTGTGTAAAATCATGGAATATCCTTGAAAAGAGATTCTGGAAGAGTCAAATTGGAGATAAGGGTGACACTACATTTGGAAGAGGAATAAATAGCTCTTGCACACTCACTTTAAATTTTGTAAATTTAAAAGTCCAAATTGCTTTTCCATTAGAAAAGTCCAAAATGATGCTAGTGTTTGCCAAGGAGTATTTCCCTTACAATTTCATGAACATTGTGGATATGCCTTGAAGAAAAAATCAATATACACAGACTATTGGGAACTCTCCTCCAAGCCCTGCTGGATGTCCATCACCAGTGAGGCATTTAATCATGTTCTCTTCCAGCTTCCAGGCTCCCGCAGACTCCTAACATTGCTTCGGAGCGAGCGCTCGGCTTTTATTTCATGCACTTCCTATCCTCCCAATTTTCTGTTCGTTCTCATCCATCTCTCCTGGTATCACAAGACCTGGGCTCTTTTCCCTTTCCCAGCTTTCTCCTCCATGGACACGCTGTGTGCAGAGCAGGGGGGAACACCTGGGAGCTGAGAGGGGACAGGACCTCTTCTCTGTCCCCATCACGGCCTGAGAAGACCTGGGTTTCTTCCCGCAGCTCTCAGCAGGAAGAAGCATTGTCTGTGAGCTGCTACCAATTAAATGTAATAAATGAGCATGTATGTGAACATGTGTTTAGACAATTGCAGTGCAACCATGCTCTGATGCCTACAGAGGCCTACCTGAGCTTTCTATCACAAATTAATTAATCAAGAACAGCTCATCCATATAAAAATGTTATCCCTGCCATGCAGCCAGGAACCATGCTGTCTGTAATATCATGATCAGTTGAATCGGTTCATCTGTTGCAAATTAAAACTGCCTGAAGGCAGCTTTGTTTCATCTAAAAAACTTTTTCATGTCTTCATATAAAATGATAGAGAGAAACTATGGGCATGCTATTGCTTTTAATAAAAGCAGTTTTGTAGCCTTCTTTGGTCGTTGTCCCCTTCTTTACATGTACAAGCTGAATAATTCACCTTTAGAGCCATGGTTGCTGTTCAAAGGAAATCAAAATCTAAGGTTCACCAAGCAAAACTATGGGCTGAAGTAGGAGCTGAGATATTTAGAAGTCTGGTATTAAAATGGAGTGATGTTTTTCTCTGCATGAAAATCTTCTCACTACATTTTAGCCATCTACCGTATAGGTGTTTCAATTAATCCACTTGCCTGGAGTCCCTATCCAGCTGCAAGGGAGAGAGAGATGCCCCCAGAAGAAGATTCATCTGATTTAGCAGCTACCCCTAGAGAGCACAGCTTCAGCCCTCTGAAATGGCTCCATCCAGAGGCAAGGGAGAGACTGGCAAGAAGATGCTTCGACTAAGATGTTTAATGGTAAAATGGCTAAAACTTTAGCGTGCTTCAAAGTAGTGTCTTAAGCTATTTATCACAAAGAGCCAAGAAACATCAGCTGGTTAAGCCTGGTGGCAAATGTCATCAACTCAAAGTTCCCCACAGGTACCATCCGGTTGCAGAGGATGGCTGGGCTGTGCAGACCCTGACCCATCAATACTAACAGGCTTGGCTGTCATCTGGGAGCAAAACTTAGTAGCCCTAGAGCTACTGGTTATTGCCTTCTCCATTTTTTGGTTACAATTACTCTCCTGGCAATGCTGCGGTGATACAGAGCTTATTACTGGGTCTTTCTTCATCCCTTTCTGCAATTCCTTTTTGGCATTTTGTAGTTTAAGACAGGTGGGAGAAGCAACTGTCAGTAAACTGTAGCAATTTTCAGGTAGCCTATGGCTCCTGAAATGATCATTGTCAGTTGGTTTAAATTGCAGAAATCTTCAGGCTATTCTATCAGTGTCTGGATTTCTCTAGGGTTATAAGGAAAAAAAATCAAGGATAGTACCTCCTCTGCTCAGTAAAAGGAAAAGAAAATTTCTCACTGTAGGTTAGCTTTAGACAAAAAGAAAAGGAAAAAAAAAAAAAAACACCAAAAACCTTTCGCATGAATTTTGTTCATTTGAGCAAGACATCAACATCTTAAGTAATGACATTAGAATCTTTTTGATATGGTCTCCAGGGCTGCAGAGAAACAGAACAGACGGAGATATGTACAGCCTCACGCAACTCACACCATGGTCCCAGCTTGCTCCAAACACTATCCCATCAATCCCAATTCACAAAGGCAGTTCAACAGAAGGAGGGAGGAAGTCAGTCCTGATTGCTCAGTGTTTCATCCCAAGTTACATTCTCTCAGAAATAATTTTTCGACCCATAATGAGCCCATTAAAACAGCAGTTATAAAACAAAACAAAACAAAAAAAAGTTTGGAAGATTTTTCTGATTCTGTCATCTGACTTCATTGCACTTCTCTAACATTCACCCAGCAATTTATTTAACCATAACCGAAAATTATGTACCTGCTAGCCGAAGAGCTCTTAATAAGTGAAAGTGACAGAAAGACAGAAAGACTGAGATTAGCTGACCAGTTCTTTTCTCCACAGAACCCATAGCTCTAATTTTAAGTCATATCATATTAATTTGCTTTTCTTTCACAAATTATTTTTAGTCCCAGCCCTTTCAGCTTGTTGTATGTAGATACGAAACAAGACAGGTGCATGAGCTCCCCCCTTTTTATTCCTCAGTGTTACATTTGAATATTTACCAGTGGAGAAAGTAAAAGCCAACAAGATTTCAATGTAGGATTTCACAGTGCCTCTTTGGAAAGATATTTGTATGATTAATAATGCTTGTCGAAAGTACAGGATATGAATCAGCCTCTATGTCCTGATGATTGGCTCTGTAAGAAGAAGAAAAAATCATCATATCAGGGAGGAAAAAGTATTTATGCAAAATTACCTAAAGTGATTTAAAGCAATCTACTTGCCGGCTGACTTAGCTACATAATCACTACAGCTATGGTCTAAGGAAACAAAAATTTCTGGCCTGGCTTCAGTTTAAAAATATGAATTGATATCTCAGAACATGACTCCTGAGCAGGTTATTTCTGCTTCTTATGCACTGGGCAGTTTAACTGCTCAATGAAAGGCATAATTGCTGTGAATGCAATGTCCCTCGCATACCTGAAAACTGGTGCCAATGCAGACCTACCTGAAAAAAAAGAAAAAGATGCTGTCTTTGAATTATCTTTAATCAGTAGCGAATCTCTGACTATACACTGCAAAAGAGGTATTCCTGTGCATTCTGTGATACAGCAATTTGTGCTTGCTTTTCCTTTGGTAATAGGTCTTATGTAGAGAAAAGCAGGGATGAACATATTCAATTAGCTTCCTGAAATACAGTGGCATTGTTTCTTTCTCCTACCTTTTTATCCATGGACATTTTCCCAGTCATTTTTAGTTACTGCCTCCTGTGGGCTTGTGTAGCAGACATGCTGACTCCTTAATTAAAATTGCATGCCAGGAAGTAAGTAAGTGCCAGCTGAATGCTTGCCTCCTACTGTTGCATTCTGTCAGCTCAGGGATGGTTTTCTTTCTCCTCCCCCCTTACTATCTGTTTTTTTAAGGAAATGTCAGTTGCTGTTTCTGAAAGGAAATTTGGGAAACTCTGGAAAATGCACTTAATCTGGTGATTAAATCTAGAAAATGTCACTATTTTTTGTGTAGCAGAAAAACACAAGCACGTTAAAAGTCTGAAGTCAGTTTTCTGGATCCAAATAACCCAAAGATGATGAAAATGAATATTAGGATAAAAACATGGATGGACAAACCAGAGTGCCTTATGCTGCAGGTTGGTACCCATCTGGGGACATATCTGGAAGACTCCTGGAATTAAGCAAAAACCTCCCATGTACATGTCCCACCCCTTAGATATTTCTCTGTTTTCCTGGAGATAAAGTCCTGTTCAGGAAGGAATGATAAGTGTGGACACCTGCCTGAAGCTTCCCAGGCTTTGAGAAGAGATGCAAGGCAGCTGTTGGTCTTCAAGAACACAGGTGAGGCGTACGTGTCTCTGCAAAGTAAGCAGGCTTGCACGCTAGCGACACCTCTGTGGGCTGTTGCTGAAAGTTCTATGGCTGGGAGGCAGCAGGAGGCTGGCTGCCCCGTGCTAGTGCCCTTCTGGAGGCTGCTGCTTCTTCTTCTCTGTGCCTGTGCATTGAGCTTCTTCTAGGATTTTTCCCTTTAAAAAACAATCACACTACCTTTGCTCTGAACCAAGGTGGGGTGGAGAGTTAGAAGCCGTTTCTAGAGTGGGAAGGTTGAAGACACAATCATTAGGGCCAGAATTAGGCTCTTGAATGCCTCACATAGAGGCCAAGCCATCCTCTCTTCTCTGCCTACACCAACATTTGCTGATTTTCACCATTGCTTCCTATGATGTCAGAATCAGGCAGTTGCCCTTGTTGCTTATAGGAGCCTGAGGAGGAACAGAAACCTTCTCCCAAAGAGAGGGAAATAAAAGATGTTTGGCGAAAGTTCCTCCTGTCCTTCTAGTTTTACCTTTCTTTATATTCCTTGTCCTATGAATATAAACTCACTCTTCCAAAGCTTTCCAGATATCTACACGGGTTTGAAACAGGCTGGTTTGTTTGCCATGGTAAGTGGACTCCACCTCTATGTTGGCTGCCTGAGAGTGTGAAATTTCATCTTCGCTCTAATTAGAGCAATACATTCCAGCATGGACCAACACTTAGGGCATATATCAAAGTGGTCAAGCAATCATAATTCTTGGCTTTCAGTGTTTCTTCAGGCTCACCTCATTGCTATGAGCAAACAGGTGTGTTACAAGTACAGCAAAAATTCCAAAATCAGCATCTGTTTCACTCCATCAGTACATTTCCAATGACTTGTACCATACAGCATTCACAATGATTGCTGAACACCATTGATGTTAAAAAGGACAAACAATGAGAACTGCCAGCTTCCCGGTAACTTCTGCTCTACCAGCTCCCAAAAGCAGAGCTCCTGGGCAGCTGGTGGCCTCGGCAGTTTGCAGTTCACGTGCATGCTGCGCTCCACAGCTTTCAGGGAGAAACAAGAGCTTAGCAGCTGTGATAGGTGGCTACTTTAGCATTTCTTATCTTCAGGATATGATATTTTTCACCTTTGCCTTTGTTTTTTCACTTAGAAACTCGGTAGGAAAGTTCCCATAGCTAAGCTAGAATGTCAACTTAATATTGTAAAATGGGAAAGCAAAGCAAAGGTTTTAGAGACAAGTAACACCTCTTATTACTGTAAATCACACAGCTGGAAGAAACAGGTAAACTTTTTGGTGAACAAGCTTTACAGTTCATATTGCACTATGTTAAACATTCATCTGAAGATAAAATATACATGAGCATAAGCTGAACACAGCAGGATGAATATTTTAACTAATCCCCAAATTAATCACACTTTTCAGAATTAATTTTGAAAATACCACTCATTTCGGGCTTCCATTTTTTAAGTTGAAACTAATAAAGCACAAAGCTCCACCACAACCAAAACACTGAAAAGGAAAATAAATAAAACAAAGACTAAATGTACCTTTGTGATTTGCTCTAGGTTATTTTCTCTGCCTAAGCCATCACAGTGCAAGCTGAAAACCAGCTAAGAATAGATCTTCATGTAGATGAGACAGCAATGTCTCTCTTGGTCTCCTTTGTATTTTAATTCTTATTTTCCATGTTTATTGCAAGCAGGTAGGTGCAAAGATTGTGAGTTCAGATGTCTGGCTGCATTGAAACTTTCTTGAATTTGAATTCCAGTGAGGAGAAAAGGAGCAGAGAAAAGCATGGATAAATACATGATAAAATTTGAAACAAAACTTTTAAAAACTAATCACAGTTGCTAAGTAACAAAAACATACTTAACCTTTGATAATGATTAACAAACCTCAAAATTCACATATGCCAGGAAACAAACAGCAAAGGAGTTTTGCAGACGTTCTTTTGTTTTGGGAGTTTTCCAGGGTGCTTACAGTTTTTGCTCCTCTAAAATTTGCAAGGAGATAAGAGGGAGGAAATTACCCAGATTACTGAACTAAAGAAGGCGTTGTTCCCCTGTGAAATATTACCAAGTCATATTTGTGTTCTGAAGATTTTTTCCCCTCCCTGAATGATACTCATCCTGCAATAAGATCTGAGCCTGATATACCAAGCTAGCTGTAGGGTAAGGGTCTATTTTTGCAAGGCTTATGTCACTTACTCGTCACTGCAAAGACACTGTGCATAACTTCACTTGGACTGTTAAGAGTCAATCGATGATAAGACTCTTCACAGAATATTTTCCCTGCCAGGTCTTTATCCTTTTTCTCTCAGTATATGTAATCGCAGATATTGCTTGAACACTATTACTTCTGCCCTTGAAAATATCTTACTGCATCCACTAAAGTTAAACCTGGTCTATCTCCTCTGCATCTCTAGCTTCATTTATAAAGCCTTTTTCACTGTTTTGCTAATTTTCTTGCAAACTTCCAACAGAATAGTATATAAGGGATCAAATTCATTTCTCTCTAAGGGTCAAGCTGTTAGATAACCTAAGGTTGTACAGTGAGGTACAAGGATCAGGCCATGAAAAACACATTCCAGATTTGTCTTGGATATCCGTGAGACCATAGTCCAATCCCCAGCTATCAATGCCTCCAATGCACAGAATCACAGGATATCTCAAATCGGAACGAGCCCATAAGGGTCATCGAGTCCAACTCCATGCTCCTCACAAGACGACCTAAAACTGAACCATACGACTAAGAGACTCATCCAGGCGCTCCTTGAACTCTGACAGGCTTGGTGCTGTGACCACTTCCCTGGGGAGTCTGTTCCAGTGACCAACCACCCTCTCAGTGTTACTTCCCAAGTAGTTTGTGCCTATAAAAATCTCAGGAAATCAGAGACGTTATAAGACAATCTGTCGCCCTGTCTACGTAATGAAGCCTAGCTAGGTTAGTTTAGATTTATCCTTTATTTATCGCTCCTCTAAGTCTGTTATATGTGTCTGCCTATTTAAGAATGGGAGGGGAAACTGCAGTTATGAAAGTAATGAATTTGCGTCTGACTGATTATAAGATCCTTGATGTATGTGCATTTTTGCTGTGTGATTCCATTTCTGCATCTAGTAAGATCTTTTTATTATTGTTTTCCACTCTACTTGCCCTTTCTGTCATTCATTAGCAGGCAGTACATCCTTGCAGGGTACACTGACATCATGTAAAGAGTCGGTGTCCATTACTATCACACGGCCTTTGTTTGGACCGTCAAGGACAGGGGAGTAGGACAGAGCTTTCTTATTTTCTCCAGCTCGGAATAGGATGTCACACACCTGTTTACTGGAAAACAAGATAGTCAGTAAAACTGGTTGGGTATTTTGGCGGTGATATGCTTTGTTCTAAGAAAAATAACAATTTATTGAAATTGAAACATTGAAAAGGTGCAGTGTTGACATTTTTTTGATCCAATTTCTTTTATAAAAATACAAATTCCAGTTTCCAGTTTGAAATTATATTTAGCTTCATAATTTAAGCTGACAAGAGAGACGTTAAAAATGAATGAATATCTAAAAACCATTTAGAGTCAATTGGAGCACTATATTTTGATTGCCACAAACAAACTAACAAACACAAATATGATCATCATTGTGCCAAAAACTTTCAAGATGTCAACTATTTATCATGAGCTTGGAAAGGAAATTCTTTTGATATTACAAAAACATTCTTGGGATGAAAATCTTACTTTCTGGAAAAGTTGAAAGAAAAGTTTGCCAGTATTTTTTCTCAAAAGTAAGCCAAAGTACAAACAGAGTAAGAATAAGAATGCCAGACAGATCACTAATACCTTTATAATTTATGTCATTATCAGTTGTAAATTTAAAAGCTTATACTCTAGTAGATGGCAATTTAAACCACCTATGGACTAAGATCCTAAAGATGAATTCCCCTGCTGATCTTCAGAAGACCCTTTGAAGATCTACATTTGGAGGAAGTACTGTGTATCGAAGATCCAGATGTAAAAAACAGTTTTCATAAATCTATTCAATGGGTGTAAGGTTTATTTCATTTATTTGTGACATCTCTAAGTTAGACACCTAAGCCATAGGTGATATTGCACTCCCTTTCCAATTGAGGGATAAAAAAAAGCACCTCCTGTTGATGGTTTATCAGGCTTATACTAGAGAAGTATCTTAGAATAAGCTGAATTGCTCTATTTGCATATTTACCCGTGTAGATGGTTAAGGCACCTAGGTTATCTAGCTTAGGCTTAGAGGTCCAAGGTGTGGGCACCTAAGTAAAAACAGATGATTTCTCAAGCTTGTTTGTTTTATTTTGAGAGCATATGTGGCCAAGATTATGACATCTTTCTCAGAGTGTCATGATGGTTCAAAATGTCTCTCCCTCATGTACGTGCTTTACCCATGGTACTGGGTAAACACAGATGTGTCTACTACTTACTCATCTCTGGAGAAAATACTTGATCTTCCTGTAGCTCTAGATATGATTAATCACAAATGCAAGAGTTTTATTAGAACTTCCAATGTACTGAAAAGCTTCCAATGTAAGCCAACTGAAATTGCCCCAGGGTTATGGATGTTATCATAACAGCCCACTATTGCCTTGCTTCATAATACTACTCTTTTTAGAAGCATTAAACATCAAATTGATTTTAAATGCCAAGATCTGAAATAAGAAGAGAGTTATGACATAAACTCATTTTACTTAAATATTTTTGGAGGTTTAGAATTTCAGAGAAAAACTGAACTAGCTAAATACACTCTCCTTACTGATATTTACAGTTAAGAACTCATGTGAAACAGGAGAAAAAATTGGCCACAACCTGACTGGGTTAATAAGGTAGGCAGAAGAATCAAGGCTGGTGAAATTAGGTGACAGACTGCTACAAACAATAAAAACATTTTTAATGGGTTCTCTTTTTAGTCTGAAAAGTTATACAAAACTAGCCAATGCACTAGAAAATGAAGGCACTCCTGGGCTGGAGGAAGCACGATGTATCAGTTGCTAAATACTCCAGACATAAGACTTAGTACATTTGCAAGCTATAAGGAGACACAACTGAAGTGAAATTTCAGGGAGCTAAAAATTCATGCAAAATAAGTCACCAGCCTGAAAGGCTTCCTGCAAAAGTTTTCTGTAGAAAATTATCAGTGCCGTGGCTAAGATATCAAGCATTGTGCTATCAAGAGATTAATCCTATAAACTTCTAAATAAAGCATGGCCCTCCTTATTCTATTAATCTATAAGAAATGCATAGAAATGTTTACTGATCTATACTTTTAAACAGAATAAACCCCTTTGTATTTAAAATATAGTTATTTATATTTCCAACAGATATATGCCAAGTAAACTGAGTTGAAAAGGGGTTAATATGACACTGGAAATGTACTTGTGCTCCCCTGCACCCTTTCCCAGCTACACTCAAAAATTTTGTCTTTTATACTGGAAGTCTTACATTTGCCTTAGAGATGGAGAATTTTTTGTGGGTTTGCACTGGGTAAGATGAGGGGAGAATGACAGGGGAGAGTCAGAACTCCAACTCATTAGTCTAATTGTCCCCTTCCAGATCTCAGTTTCTGAATAAGAATTGTACCTTGTTGCCTCCTTTCTGCATGCCTCCTACACGTATACCCTCACACATACACCTTGCTGTTGATCATTTCTAAACTTATAGCAACTGCCTTAAATTAATTTACATTTTCAAGGGGTAGTTACTCCTAATATTAAAAGGGACTAGAGATTTAGTTTTTCAAACAAGTTCCCTCTTTCGCTTTGCAGCATTTTCACAGGGTGGGGGATTCCCTGCTCTAGCACAGTTCAACGTCTAGTTCTGGAGTTATGTTCATGATTTAAATGATCTCATATGGCACTCTATAGGTGAAACTCACTCACAGTCTTACAAACAGTTTATTTTTCAATATTCTGCTTGACATTTTACATCAACTACCTAAGTTCCTCATTAAAAGATGAATATGTTTTCAAGAACCTTTGCCAGAGCTCCAGGCATTATACAAAACCAAGGAAAGCCCCTTAGAAAGCAGTAGAAAAGGTTTACTATCCTGAGGAAATATGGCCTTTGAGCCAAAATCCAGGGCCAGAGTGGACTAAGTATCTGATGTACACTGGGAAATATATATTCACAGACCTGGCAAAGAAAAGACACTGAGTGATATTTTCATGCCTGACAGAAAACAAACACTTTATTTACAGAAGTTTAACTCTTGTCACAGAAGACTTAATCAGCCTCCTACTTTTCTACATTCAGAACTCCAGAGCCAATTCTTTTTTCTGTATGAGGGTTCGCGTGTGCATCTGTACAAAGGAAAGCTCTCCCATGATCAGATGTCTCCTCTAAAATCCAATTTCAGTGCCAAAGCATCATGGCTACTGGGCAGCTCAGAGGTCGAAGAGGGATAGACAGGCTGATTTAATCATTGGCCTGTCAGAATAGAAAATGAGTTCTCAGTTCTATTGCCATTAGCATTTCAAAGAGAGTGTGACAGGCATATGTAGTTTTAAAAAATAATAATTCTGTTTCTTCCCAGATGCAGAATCCAGCTGTTTGAAACTAGCACCAAAAGAAAAGCAGAGTGCATGGCATATAATCCAAATGCACTGACAGGCTTGATCTCCACTTAAAGGCTGGATGTGACAAAAATCTTTGAAATTCTATTTGATTTTTGAGATATTAATTATTTCAGCTGCAGTAACACTTCAAGAGAATCTGACAAAGCAGTAACAAAACCACAGAGGTTAAGTATAAGATACAAAAAAACCCACCCCTGCAAGGCAGTGTTTAAAACGGCCATAAGGCATAACCCAGGACTTAAGATGAAATGATCCAAAGTGAGCTGCTATTGAATCTAAAATTCACCAGGCACTTTTATTTTGGCCCTGGAAGTTCTCTTGCCTTTGGCACCTGACCTTAATCTCATGGAGACACCCTCATCACTGACAGCACCAAGTCGTACAAAAGGCAGAGCTGTTATCTCTCAGACTCACAGCAAACGGAGACGTGGCAGTGATTCGTACTATTGGATCCTGCCAAGCGTTGCCATCCAGGAAAGCAAGATCAGGGTTCAATTCCCTCTCTAATTTGATGGGATTCAAAGCCATATGCCCCACAAGGATGTTGCAACCACCAGGCTACAAAATACTACCAAAGTGGATGGAAGCATCCTATGAGCACACGCAATTCATGCTTTTGCTAAGGAGAAACAGGAATTCAGATGCTGCCTGTGCTCATTCCTCTATTGATCAGCTCCGAGCAGCTCCCTTGCAAAAGGGATTCTGTAGACCATTCTAAGGCAGCTAGATGCCTCAATTCACTCATCAATGAATCGTCTTTATAAGGAAACCTAACTCTTTTCCCTGACTACATTACAAAGAATATAGTGGCCCTAGTTTGACTCTCCAAGTCATCCTGATGAGGTTAGTGCCTAAATTTATAGTGTTGCAATATTTGATTTGTCAGGGTTTAAATGGCTTGTTTGCATCTCAACCTTACTGCACAAGGCCCTCAAGAGATTCCTGTAGAGTGGAGATAAAAATGTATTCCCTGTGGCTATATGGGAGTTTAGATTTTTTTTCTGTAAATATGTCCTTTGGCTTTCTGAATGTCTCCACAGGACAGAATTTTGTATGAATTACTCTGCATCAAAATCAAAAAGGATTCCAAAGAAAAAAGTCCAATTTCTAACCTGAATGCATGAAAAATTAGTTCCTTCATTGACTGAAAGGTTACTTACTGTGGGATCTAAGCTTGTTGTTTACTTCTGTAACTGCTATATCATTAATTACTAATTATCTTATCCTACGTCATATCTGTGGATGCTTGGTGGGTACCCTTAATATTTAGGCTTATGTGCAGATTCTTTCATCTTGGGAGGGGGGCTGTTTACACTCTCACATTGATCAACATTTTCTCTCACAGAAAGAATTTCTTGCACAGATTAATTGCAATTATTATGGGTTTAGAAACAAAATGCCTCTGCACTGCTGGTATTTTCAGAAACTGGATATGGATCAAATTCCTGGCAAATAATTCCAGGCAACACATATATGTTCCATTTCTTTCCTGTCATTGCGGTATATGATCTCCACTGTTCACTAAGGCTGACATATATTTTTTCATGTTGACGAGACTTTTGCTTCACGTCAACACATAAGACAGCTGACAGTTAGCAAGACTGGCCAGCTTTCTACAAACCTCCCCTTCCTGCTCAGACTAGCTCACTGTGTTTCTGTTATCTTGACAATTTTCTATCGGCAAATTTTGTCCTCATTCATACCCCAAAAAGTCAATGGAATTTATTACTTGTATGTGAGAGAGGAGTATTATCATAAATCCTTAGTGAGTATTTAGGAGTTACTATCCAAAAGACTATTAGAAGTTTGCACGTTTGGATTTTATAGCATGTCTTTTGGTGTCATGGACAGAGTGAAAGATTCAAGCTCCATCTCCATGCTGTTAATGCTGTGACTGCAGCAGGTTAGGGACATCAAATTAGCCCAGGTATATCTATATGTGTTGGAGATCAAAACCAAAGGAATCATAGAGGCAGAAAATGAAGACTGTAACTTAGGCAGGAAATCAAAGCAGTTGCCCAGAGTTTGGATGTATCCGAGCTGCTAGTTCAGATGTGTATAACACATCTCCCATTGTACAGATGCAGCCAAAGAGCAAGGCTGAGTGCAGCATCTTTCTGACAGGAGAGCGTATCACACCTCATGTGACATCTGGTGGATCGCTCAAAAAGCTGCTTGTAAGCACTTCGGTTCTTTCTGTTAATTCAACCCTGATTAACCTGACAAGAGTTGGGTTTTATTCCTGGTTCTGCAATGTGACTTTGGGGAAATCAGCTTTGCTTACCTGGGTCTCTCCCTTCCTGTAAAATGGAATAATAAGAGCTATCTAAAGTATTCCAAGACCTAAGAGGGGAAGGAAGTACAGAAAGCAAAGTACTGTTATTACTTCACCTTATCTACACTATATCTCTTTTTCCAAACAACATTTTGTTCTAAACAAAAGAAATTCATCAGAAGTTCGGCATTATCCTTGGCCCATCATGTTTCTATGGTTACAGAGCCTGTGTTTTTCATCTGTAGAAACTAGCAAGAATTTTCCCATTTTAAAAGACTGCTGTGCCCTTTCTCTCTGACCCTCCCTTATCAAGGACTGGTTATTCTCATTTTGCCAGCCTCATCAAGCCCTGGACTGAAAGCATCACCGAATCAAACTGCAGGACAAACTATTTAAATACAAAGTAAGCATTATTTGCAGCAATACTCAGAAATGTCATCACAAAAAAATAGAAATGTAGGAAGGGATGTTAAACTCTATCCCTGAAGGCTTATCCAGTCTCTGTTTTTCGGCAAATTGGGCAAGCCTTTGCATGATGGAGGGAACACGATCCTCTTCCCGCCACCAGCTGCATGCCTCAGCCTTCCTGTCAAGCCTGTTGCATAGCTCGTGTCAGAGAGAAGCCACTAAGCTTCATCTCAGATCCAATCCATCTTGGATATTGTCTCGTGTCACCGGATTTATTATATGAAGTGCAATACAACGCATATACAAGCATATCTATTTTTATATATATACGTATACACAGTCACAGTACCTAAGCAATACATGTAACCACACGCACACAAGCCCCTCTACTACCTGAACCGCAGTGAGGCAGTACAGCTCCCTTTTCTCACCCCCAACCATTCCTTTTTACCATAAGAAAGCATGCTTATGGATTAAATTTAAGCTTCCCTTCAGCACAAGCTTGCAATTCCCTTAACATCTTCTAAAAATACTACTTCTTTTCTCTTCTCTACTCTCCTATGAAGAAAAGCAACCCTCTCTTCTCAGAAAAGGAGCAAAGCCCCCCCTCCTCAGGGTAATGTCAAAATTTGGCTGCTTCTGAGCCAGCTTCCTCTTTATTCCCCCTCCTGACCTGTGTATTCTTCATTTGCATTCCCTTCTTTCAGACTTCTGAGGGATTTTATCTGTTGCTGTAACATCGGTGCAAATTATCACATAAAAACTCAAAGTTTGTTTGGTGCAGTGATCTACCATGACTTCTGCACAGCATGGTTAATGGAGGGTTTTGTGATGACACAGAGAATAGCCCGTACCAGTACTGTGCCAGATGCTCAGTGTGCTCTTGAAAGACTGATCCTGATGCTGGATGATGTATCCATCTCTGTCTATTTGACGGGAAAACCTGTAAGCTCCCCCTAGGCCAATCACAACCACCAAACCCCAGCTGGCAGGCTTTGCTGCAAGTTTGTCCATCTGGAGCTGTCTGCAGGTAAGCTTTGCTTCCATGACCGCATCCCTCTAACAGAAACTTCTGCAGGTGCTTTTTCCAACATTGGTTTTTTTCCTTCAGAATTCTTTGGGAGCTTCCATCCTCTTTGTAAAGAACCATTTACCAAAATAGTATTTCCCTGATCTTTCCCAGTCTTATTCCTTATTTTTTGCTGGACTACTGCTAACCTCACAGGGAAAGTCAGGGCTTAAGGAACCTACAAGAGTGCCTGAAAGCAGAAACCTGGGGAAAAGTATAAGGTAGGACAAGCAAATATCCTCCCAAGCTTCATTAGAGGAAATTGAGATTTTTTCTAGTTCACTAAAGGCAACTTCTCGATGTTTAATAACTCTTACTGTACTCTTCTTCCATGAACCAGCACAGGCTCACCTTGAACCCATGTCAAACTTCCACAATATCCCAGAGCAAGGAGTTCTGATCTAACTAGGCATAGGGTGAAGCACCTCTTCCTTTTGTTTGGCTTTGTACAAATCTCTACCATGCAATTTCAAAGTGTATTTCTTTGGACTACATCTTCAGTGCTAGTTTGTGTGAATGTACAGTGAAGCAAAGAGGAGTAATATATCAACAGCCGGCATGCTGTTCCAAATGATTGGCACGAAGCTTCAACTGAGCAGAGGCTGGCACAACCAAGATGTCATTAATTTAAGAGACATATCAACCAAAACTCATAGAAAAAAAAGGTATTGTTCACTTTTTCTTCTAAACTAGAGAGTTTAGACATAGCATAAATATTTAACTGTGAAAGAAAGTTTACCAGGGGTGACATTTGCCACAAAAGGGGTAAGAGGATGAGAGCAGGGGTGCTTGGAGAGAGACGTGTCACAGCCTGTGTCTGAAAAGCTGCTGGTTCAGCACAACAACTAAATCCAAATATTCTACTATTGATTTACCTTGTGCCCTTAGAAATAGTGTCAGCGCCAGATAGCTGCTCAGCCTAGCTCAGAAAGAAGCCGGGACAGAACCTGCTGGAGAGGGACTTTTGGGGGGGAGGAAAAGGACTCTTGTCCTACAAACTTTCCAAGATGGGGAAGGATCTATTCCATGGTGCTCCAAAGTGCCATCAGAATTTGTAGTACTACTTTCTATACATTTGTGAAGGAGGAAAACCAACCACTTTAATTTTTTTCACCAAAAGTGCAGCCACACAAAATTTGTAATAATAGATAAAACTTTAGAAATTAGTGTTTGTCAAAACTGTACCAACACTCATTCATTGGTATAATTTTAATTATAATCATTATCATTAATAATTAATGATTTTGTTCTGGATTGTTTTCCCCTCTCAAATGCATTTTGTTAAGCAGTCTGTAGATTAGAAATAAACTAAAGATGTCTATCAACTTTAGACTGTAAGAGTTGAACTATAAGCATTTCTGTAGAATCTGAATAAACTGCAACACCAAAGCCAAAGTGTATTTAAAGGGTCATTTTTTACTCCTTTGGAGCCTTTGAGGAAGGATGTAATTTTCTGGAAAGTTCTGAGAAAGATCAATGAATCCTATTTTCAGCTGATTGATGTAAATCAGCAGAGAAAGGCTACCTTCTTTCAACATCTGTTTACACCAGCTGTAAATTGGGGGCCACAGCTTTAGGTCTGGTTACGGTTAAGATTCATTTTTATGCCTCACCAAAAGCTTAAATGCAGTTCTAATTAAAAATAAAAAATAGTTTGCCTATGAAGCGGTTGCCAATTCCTCCTTAATTATCACATTCAGAAAATACTAGAGCTAGCTTGTCAGCATTTTGAATTTTCTAAGTGGAAAGAAGGAGACGAAGTAGATAAGATGTCAATTACAGCAAACTGCAATTAAGATTATTGGCAGATGAAGACCCTCAGGGAACTAGAGTCCCACATAGCAGTAAGCTTGATAATCAGATGGTCCATCCTTGCACTAAAGAAGTGAATGAGTCATGTTATACAACATAAATTAATCATTTCAAATAAAAGTTTAAAAGAAAAATAGGGTAGAAAAATACATACACAAAATCCTCTCAGTTTTTCTTGTCTTCTAAGGGACAAACACATTTCTCATCTGATCACAGGTTTCTTGACTACACGCAGAGCAGGGAACCCAGGAGCTTCTGGCCCACACGCAAGTGTGTCCCAGCTCTGTACTGGGGTGAGATCCGGGTGTGCTCTTGCCTGAATAACAACCAGCAAGGGAGCCTGAGCACGCAGTCCCCAAGGAGACTAGCTGCTCCCCAGCTTAGCTGGGGGGACATCTGCAGGACAGCCTTGAGGGGTTGTTGTTGGACCTGCATGTCAGGGCTCACCACAGCACACCCGCAGCAGAACAGCCCAGGTGCTGCTTTTTCCTTCTGTCATTAAAGCACAGCAAAAGCAGCCAGCTGACCTCCTATGCAGATTATCGTAACAAAAGAGACACTTGAGGACTGATACTGAAGACAATATCAGAAAGCAGGGAGGCTTCCTGGATTGCTACCTTCTGTGGCAAATTAATTCAAAAATTGCTGCAGTGAGAGAGAAAAACCCCTACCCTTTGATACTGAAGACAATTACTGCTGTTTAAAAATGGTGGCAATCTTTCCACCAGCCAGTGACCTGGTGCAACAGCGCTTGTGTCAAGTGAGAAGTGTGAAAACAAGGTTGTTTCAGTTCATATTTCCTTCCACAACCTCTCTCTCAAACAATAATGAGGCTGGGGAGAAAGGAAAGTCTTAACAGCTGTAATAAAACGTTCACACCAGCGGATACCATGAGGTTCAACTAGATGAGAGAACTCAGTACTGCAAACAGTATTTCTGTCCTTGACTGCGTAACCACCACCAAGGCTTTGCCATGAGAGGTACGCTGCACTGCCTTTGCATTTCTTATTCTGAAAGGGCTGCACAAAAGGGAGCTTTACCCATTTTCCTCCCTATTAGCACTGCCTAAGGGGTCGTGTAACTCAGAAATACTTATATGACAACGGCATTCTCTCTCTCCTTTCAGCTTGGCGCTCCATCAAGCTGTGCTGTGATACCTTTTTATTCACTAAAGTATCTTTTAAACCTAAGTAATCCATTCCTTTCAGTATTCAGAGTCCCATCTACTTACTCAGGGGACAGGAGAAAATTATCATTCCTTTAGTCAGCAATAAAGGACGAGCACATTTCAGAGAATGTCAGTGGGGTTTTATCATGACTTCTGCATTATCCTGTGTTAGCTAGGTTCCCAATAGCAAAAGAAATTCTGCCCTCAATTTTTCTACTGACAACACTGTGGTGACAGGGACCATACAAGCAAATAGCTTTTATAGATAGCTCGATAGAACCTATCGATAAACTAGAAGAGATATAAGTTCACATTGTCTCATGCACCAGTAAAATTTGTCACTGAATTCAACCAGCACAAAATATAGTTTTAGTGAAACCTATGCTGGAAGGAATATAGCTCAAGTTCCAGAACCAAGATGGACTGGGCATAGAAAGTGCTGTTTTGGCTCACAGAGGCAGGACATTTCTTCAGTGACTACTTGAAAGAATAGGGAGCTTAACACCCTGTGTGCAGAAAGAAAGAAAACATGGCAATTATTCCTAATAGTCATCAAGGATGACAGCTGCTTTTTTGCATACCTGGCACAGTGTGACTTCCAGCATCCACTGCAGATAACGGGGTTGTGCAGGTGACATCCACATCCCGGTGAATGGTCTTGGGCCACAGACTTAGACGGTAACTGGGAGCTGTGGTGCCTTATTTGTAGGTGGCACTTACACTGTATTTTCATAATCTGCTGAAAAACACCAGTTCACCAGGCATAGGGGGACACGACACCCTTCCTCATCCCACCTGCAGTGAGGGGAATCTGTCCAGTGTTCACGCAGAATAGGAGAGCGGGCTCAGAGCTCAGGTTGCTCCAGGCAACATTTACTGCTTTGAAAGAGTTTTTAATTTTGAAAGAATTGTTATAGGTCTATACAGCTAATTACTGGTCCCAAACTCTCAAGTAACTTCTCCTTTAATTTTTTTCTTTTTATTGAAACTTAATCGCTTTATTATTTATATATGTAAATATAATGTATATATAAAATGGATAATGCTACTCCATCTTGGGAACTGACACGTCTGCCAGCCTCATGCTGGTGATCTATTACAATAATACAGCGTAGGAGTGACAGGTTCACTTAAATAGTATCAGAACTAACTAGAATAGCAATGGCTGGCAATTGGTTGGAATGATATACTATATATGTGGGGGTTTTTTAGGTAAAACCTAACTTTGCAAATAAAGTATACACAATCAGCTGAAAGGAAAAGCAGTTTTCCCCCCGTAATCATTAAATCATGCTTTCTGAGGGACAAGATGCATTCCGGTTTAGAAAATCAAAAATCATTGTGGTGAGAAAGGCTTTCTGTTTCTCCAGTGATACAGCACATGAAGGTATTGTAGTGGATTTTCCTTTATTTGAAATCTTTACATCAGAATAATCTTTCCAAAAGACACACTGTAGCTTCAATGGAAAATAACGGATTCAGTGCAAAAATTACTGGCTCTACTAAGTCAAGTGGTTAGTTTACTCTCTACAGTTGAAAATATGTAACTTGCTGAATAAAGTTGACCAAGCTTAGTTAAGTTAGTGATGTATGTAGTCTACATACAAAGCTGTTGCAAATTATCAGGAAAATTATTTCACTAATGACCAATCCTACCTTTTAAGTACTCTGATACTCCAGCCCAGAGTTCATCTTTTAATTAAAAAATAACATAGCAATAGACTTAGGAAATAGAAAACTGTTTATTTTGGTGAAAGTGAAATGGATAAAGTGATGCAGACAACAGAAAAGGAATTAGTGGTAATATTTAAATATTTTAATCATTTTAATTCTGATCAAAAGAAAGTTTTAAAGTCCTAAATTGCATTATGATTCCAGTTATTTTTCATCTAACTCCCATTGTACATATGACATGAATAGAAACCTGCCTGTAAACTGTAAGTTATGAGCATCAAAAAGAATAAAGTAGTTGAAAGCTTGCTCCATAAGTCTTCACAGAATTTTACATTCAGCCATAAGTCAGGGAGTCACCAGGGTAGAGCACTTACAGAATCAAACTGAGATTTAGGTTAACTAATTAGGTTAACCAACTAATTTACAGCCTTATTTAGAGATTTGTGTTACCCTCTGGAGTTCTCTGCTGTTTTCTTTTGGTGAGATACCTAGGTCCCCAAACTGAGCTTTTGTGTCCCCATAGCATTGAGAAGATGACCTCTAAAAGAGATTTGGGAAGGAGACAAAGATTAAAGAAGTTTTGAGGTAAGCTGGCAAAGAGATTTTCTGCCATATTTCAGAAAAACTGGATACAATTTTATACTTAACCTCAGGGAGGAAAAACCAAATTTTGAAGAGAAAATAGATATGTTTGAATGGAGTTACAGAGGCTTTGATTGCAAAAGTCCTTTTAACGATACATATATATATGCAATTAATTATTTAACAGGCTAACAAAATTTCAGAACTGAATGTAGAATGCTGAGAGACTCTTCAAAGTTAATATTGAATATAACATATCTGTATGTATTTCTATATGCTTCTGGTATTGAATACAGCTTTCAACCTCAGTCCTTTTCTTCTTCCAATTTCTATCAAAAGAGAGAAAATATATGCACTTTACACATAAAAGCTCATCCTAGACTAGACAAGTTTTAAAAGCTTTTTAAAAGAAATTTTAACAGTTTAAGTATTTCTGTTTATTTTTTAATATTTTTTCAACTTTGTTTTCCAATTTTCTGAAAAAGGCAATGGGAAATAGCATTGTGGGGGAAATTTATTTAAATTAGTAGAGTTTGACATTAACTCCATATCCTGATGTTATATGATAACTATCTCCCTGGAAGTGAATATTAGGAAAGTGGGGGCCTATGAGGTCAAAACTGGGAGCTAGTTATTGCCCTAAGAATAGCTCAAAGTCAAAGTCATCTTTTGGAGCAGTCCTGAGGAAAAGAACTTGGGGATGCTGGTGGATGAGAAGCCCAACACGAGCCAGCAATGTGCGCTCACAGCCCAGAAAGCCAACTGCATCCTGGGCTGCATCACTAGAAGCGTGGCCAGCAGGTCGAGGGAGGTGATTCCGCCCCTCTAGTCCACTCTCGTGAGACCCCACCTGGAGTACTGTGTCCAGCTCTGGGGTCCTCAGCACAAGAAGGACATGGACTTGTTGGAGTGGGTCCAGAGGAAGGCCACAAAGATGATTTGAGGGCTGGAGCACCTCTCCTGTGAAGACAGGCTGAGACAGTTGGGGTTGTTCAGCCTGAAGAAAAGAAGGCTCCGGGGAGACCTTATAGCAGCCTTCTAGTATCTGAAGGGGGCCTACAGGAAAGATGGGGAGGGACTTTTTATCAAGGAGTGTAGTGATAGGAGTAATGGCTTTAAACTGGAAGAGGATAGATTTACATTTGATATTAGGAAGAAATTCTTTACTGTGTGGGTGGTGAGACACTGGAACAGGTTGCCCAGAGAAGTTGTGGCTGCCCCATCCCTGGAAGTGTTCAAGGCTGGTTTGAATGGGACTTTGAGCAACCTGGTCTAGTTGGAGGTGTCCCTGCCCATGGCAGGGGGGGTGGAACTAGATGATCTTTAAGGTCCCTCCCAACCTAAGCCATTCTATGTTTCTATGATGATATGATTTGGCTGTAATGGGTAGTAGTTGATAATTTCAACACAGTCATGAACTAACCTTCCAGTCACACCTGTCAAGGTTTAGCTCCTTTGGTTGCTCTAAAAAAGTCCAAACCAGGTACACACATCTGCTTACATGTTCGTCTCCAAAACAGGATGCACATTGTCCTCCCAATGATGTGAAGTAGTCCAGATAGTGGGCAGCACAAAAGCTGCAGGCACAACACATGAGCCTTACTATTCCATCCCTCCATTTCTCCCAAAATTTATCTTTTTTCTTTGTCACCAGCTACCACTCCTGAAACCTTCTTCAGGGAGTTCAGCCCACCAAGACACATTTCAGTGGCTAAGAACTAAACAGTGCCTAAAACATCCTTGTATCCCCTCCTTCCTGATGGAAGAAAGAGGGAGAAGATCCCACTTACTGTACTGTCCCTTTTTACTAGTCCTTACCGGCCCACTTTGTGATCTGATTGACCAGACTTTCTACGAAAAAGTACTATCCTCTCCTCTTCCTTGTATCAGTCCAATTAAAGCTTCCGACCTCTCTGAAGCAGGAAGACCATCCTCTCCCTGGGTGGGGAGGTGAAAGCCAGAAACTGTGCATGGCAACCTCCCTTCTGTGTGTTTATCCCACATGCGAGGGGCAGACTGTGAGGCTGGCAGCCTCCCCTGATGCTTTGGCTGCAACAACTGCCGTGTCCAAACAGCTCCTGAGATTTACACTGAAAGCATATGCTGCCCTGGGATTTGACCGATATATTCCGCAGGGCTACCAGGGCTTTAGAACAGGCATGACTCACAGTTGTGATGGTGAAAGCCAGTTATAGGACTAATAAATGCAATATGGAGGAAGCTTGCAGTGCTGCTATTGAAATGCTCTCCTCTATGAAGTGTACTCCATCCGCATCCTTATCTTAATGGATCTCAGATAAAATTGAATGCCTCTCAGTCTAACTTGTTCCATCCCCCTCTCTTCATACTGACGCTTTCTTCTTTAGTCATGCTTGTCAGATCTATGTTAAGTGG
Organism: Burhinus bistriatus; assembly: GCA_013397275.1. Classification (NCBI taxonomy): domain Eukaryota; kingdom Metazoa; phylum Chordata; class Aves; order Charadriiformes; family Burhinidae; genus Burhinus; species Burhinus bistriatus. The sequence goes on along the minus strand of VYXH01000790.1, from coordinate 69,987 downwards.
ATAGTCATAGTTTACAGATTACAACCTAGCCTTTTTTTCTTTCCCCCCCCCCAGAATACAATGACACCCTAGCTGGCCTGTCTGATGCATATAGCTGTACAATACAGTTCTACAGTTTTATGCATAGTTGAACTTTGTTGTCCTGCATCTGCCATTAAACAATGCTTGCATAATTCTGTTACCTCAAACATAAATATAAACCAACATACTTAAAAGAGTAATTATATAAAATTTAATAAAATATGCTCAAAACCATTTATTTATATCTGAGCTATAATGAAAGCACACAGCAGAGACTGAAAAAATGGATAAATATGTGTTTACATTATACTAATTGTTAAGATAGTCATTAATAAATATTGAAATCTGATTATAATAAATACTTTAGGAGTACATGAATAATAGTTACTAATAACCTTTATGTAATTAAAAGATTTTGTTTTCTGTGCATATATTTATACAATCATCAATGATCGCTGGGCTTAAATGACTTCACTGTCATTGTCCGTTCACCCTTCATGCAATCTTGTCCTTTTTTTTTTTATACCATTTATTTATGCAATACATACTTCACATCATTTGTGACAACCTTTCCCCCTACATGTTTCAGCTACTTCTCTGGACCATTCCAATCTTTTTCATTTAGATTCCTCTAGGTCAGTCATTGAAAGACCCGATCCATAGAAACCAAAATCAAGTTGAATGGAATCAATTGACCTTAAGAAGGCCAGCAGCACCCCATTCACGTTAAAACTATTCCCTCCTGGCTCCTGTTTGAGTCTTGGAATTTCTGAAAACCACTTAACCAGTCTGGAAAGGGAAGACACAGAGCGAACAGAGAACAGTGAACAGAGAGTTTTGCAAAAGCCCGGGGCAACGGGCAATCCGCTGGCGCAAACGGGGGTGCAGCTCCTGGAGGAAAGCAGCCTTCATGCCTGGCAAGGCCGGTGTGACCTGCTGCTGCTGGGAGGCATCCATCGAGCGTTCCCACAAGGCACATCAGCTTAAGCCACCCTCACCACCACTGGAGAAGCAAGGCTTAATTCAATCTCTTATCTACCCTCAGTGAATACAACTGGAAGCACTGTTTTTCTTTGTGTTTTCCCTCTGACATTTAACACTACGGATTTCTGCTTGGCCTTCAGCTTGTATCACCCTTTTTCAGCAAACCCATCCTCTTCTTTCCTTTCTCTCTTTTTTTATTTTTTTATTTTTTATTCTGAATGTTACTAGTGAAACAGAAACCACACTTAGCCATTCCTCCATGGATTCTTCCTCCAATTAGGATTTGCAAAGCCTTGTCCTTGGCAGCAAGTGCTTTCCTCGCTCCAACAAAGCCTCTACGGAACAGCACTGCTTACCTGTGTGACGGCGCTGTCATTACAGGAATCAGGGACACATGGAAAGATGCAGAGTTTAGCACTAGGACTTCTATGAATATCCAGATTAACTATCTACTCCAAGCTCTCACTGCCATAATTAGAAAAGGCTTCCAAATACTGTAAAGAAAAAGAAATGTATATGGCTTTCTGGGAAATGTTTAGCAATCTCACGTCAAGTATTATAATTTTTTTCTTAAAATTTTCAGTGTTGCTGCTTGTAGCAGATGGCTAGTTTATACCTTTTGCCCTTTGCACAGGAATTTTTGTTGTTATTGTTGTTTGATGAAATAACTGGCTTTCAACAGCATTTTTAGTTTAACTGACGTACGTTTTGGGAGACGGGTGAAACAAAAATGTTTATTGAAGCAAAGTGTCTGGTCACAGACACACATATTTAAAATGAGGAACATGTACAAGGCAATTTGTGTAGGATGTTCAGAACAATGTATTGAAAAAAGCTGCTGTTTATAAATGGCTATTTACATAATCTGCCATTTCTGTTATCTGCAACATTCTGCACAACAAAATTACTGCGAGCAAATGAAATTTAAATGTCACTATATGAACTAATCTTAGCCAAAGCATAAGAAATTTAAATTAGCTCATAGTTAAAGCAGCTTGCATGACACACTCTAGAAGACAAAGTAATCTTTTCAGCAGGACAAGGATGGTGGCTCAGCCCTGATCTTTGCTCAGCTAGTAATTTGGCCATGTCCCCGTATTTTGAAGGTGAGAGGTGTCATTCTTAGAAGGTGACACACCAGCCTGCCAAAATAACACACTTCTCACCTGGGGATCCACCTGCAGGTCACCTTTTGCTTCAGTTTGAACTATTGATCAAAGAGGATGTTCTCCTTTAACTGCACAATATTTGATACTGTCACATCTGGGACAACTAACCAACAATGTAAAAATGTTGAGCATTATGGGTTCAGTCCCTGCAAGTGTCTTCTGGCTTTGATGCAGCAAAGCAATTAAAGCTACGCTAAATGGGAAGCATGTGAGTAGTCCCACTGAAATTCAGAAGTACTTCGTGCTCTTTAAAATAAGCACATGTTTACAGTCTCTTATGGATTAAGGCAAGAAAGAGCACAAGTTTGTGTGAGCGAGCCTGTTGCCCTGTTGATAACGCACTTGTTCAGGACTGTGGGTCCCAGCATTTCCGAATTAACTCACATAGTATCTGTACCACTAACAACAGTATTTGGGGAGCTGGCATAGACAAAGGAACACAAAGTAAGGTATGTGCTCTGACCAGCCATCAACAGCCTTTGCAGCAGAAGTGATTTTTAATGCAACATGGTGGGGAGCGCTCTCATGAATAAACTATAACGTCCCCATCTATGGGGGTTGTGTGGGGCAGAGAGAAAAAAGATGATGCTGCATGGTTCTCCCTGTCTTATCAATGCATGTCTTCTAGCTGTCAAGGACAGTCCACTGCATCAACTGATGTCCCTAATACAGCCTGTGCACCCCTCAAGATCTCCTTTTCCTTTCTTTCTTCATCTCTGGTATCATTACCCACATGAAGACACTCTGTGAATCTTTGTTCCTGCATCACACCAGAGATGTGCACTTGCTCACCAGTCCTTGGGACTGCTGCAGGTAATAAAGTCCCTTCCTTACATCTGCTGTGGCCTTAATGGCTGCGTAACTCAAGAAGACCTGGCTCTTAGGCTACAGCATCTGTTTGTGGACACTCAGCACTCGTTGCAGAAGCACGTGCACCATAGGAGGTTCAAGCACAGCCTTCCTCTCAAAGATCTCATGCAGATTGGTATAGTATGGGTAATTATGTTCAGTTGCAACCAAGAACCACACCTGTATGCCTGTGTCCCTCATCTCTTTAATTCTGGATCCACGCTGTGATTTAGCTTGTACAAAGCCAGCTCAATCCAGGTGACCCAGTGCAGCTTCACACTAGGACAGGGGAAGGGAACAAGAAAGAGAGAGAGAGAGGAGCTTTCTAATCCCCAAATCCACCAGTACAAACCCCACTTTTGCAGATGTTGACCATGGTTCTTTTTTCCTCCTATACAGGTCCTTAACTATGTACATGATGTACCATCCCATACATATCTTTTTGTAATGGGATCCATATATGACTTAATGACACAATCATGGACATAAATAATGAGGTTACAAAGTCTGTTGATGACACCAAGGTAGTGTAGACAACTGCCATTGTAAAGAGGTGCAGAGACACCTTATGGTCCCAGGTGACAGGATGAAAAACACTCCTCACTTTATATATAAAAAGGATGAGCTTTGAAACAACTATTTCCAAGGAAAAAAAAATTTGATGTTATACTAGACAGCTTTATAAAAAGTAAGATTTCCCAGTCTTTACAGAACGACTTCCCCAGAGAAGAATAAATTTATTTGTTATTATAGGTAGTTTTAAGGAGCACTTTGTAAAATAATTTGTTATAAGAGTATTACAGTCACACTTTAATAGTTTTGTATTTAAATTGATATCGTGAGATAAAACTAATGCAAATTCTTTTATTGGATTATTTCCTGCACTTTGTCAATTCCTTGTCAGGTTGCTTGTAAAGACTACGGAAAAATCCTGAGGGTACCATAATTATGTTTCATAATACAGTAATTATATGTACATAACTTTAAAAAGGAGAAATCTTTAGGGATATCTTCCTTTTAGAGACTGTGGTATTCTCACAGTAATCTACAGTCATCTAGAAATTTATATAAATAAATGTCTGAATTTGCTCGTGTTTTTAATTTTTTCCACTAACGGTGTCACCATGATTTGTTAGTACATATTTTTGTACCCACATATACAGAGCTTTCAGAGAAAATCTGCTTACTAATGATTAATATATTGGATTAAAATGACAGAATGAAAAGCAACCTTTCCTTTTGAATAATAACTCTTTTAAATAACAACCCTTTTAAATACAGGGGGGTTCTTTGGTATTAACTCAGGATGGTAGCAGGTACTAGATCAGTATAACCAAAATGAGTTTTGCTTTTCTGCAACTGCGTTACAGGACTAGGTGACCTCCCAAGTCCCTGCCAACCTGTTACTCAACGGCTCTGCGACCACAGCCTGAGAGTGAGCCTGGGGCTGACCATAACCGTCAGACCCTTTCCTGCCCTCCCGGTATTCCCCCATTGGTTAAATACACTCTTTGCAGGAGGAAAAAGACCTGGCCAACATTTTTAGTTTCCACCCTTCTTTTTGAGGAAATGAAGAGCCACAGCTAATCCCAGCATTATAACCGGAGTCTGAAACAGGTCTGAGTCTTACATCAGTCTAACTCCGTTTACTTTGGCTGCCTTTTACACTGGCATGAGTATGAAATGAATCATGCCCTCTATTTTTTTTATTGCCATGCCAACAGCCAAAGTCAAGTGACACAGATAAGCCAACACAAAGGGGGCCAGCATCTTAAAAAGCAAACTGCTGAGTTACTTCCATACCCTGCTCCTAAGCTGGAAACTGAATATTTCAAGGCTGAGATGAATAAAACCAGGAATGGTGAGAATCATAAGGGCTCTGGCAGAGAAGAGGAGGATCCCCAAACAATGGATGTTGTCTGGTCTCTGTGCCTTTTCAAGTCCTGCAATAGAAAGTTGTCGTACTACTACCTGTTACAGAAAAGAGTTGTAAAAATCAGTGGAAGAGGAATTATAGCCTTCCTCGGATTGCAGTTTTATTCCATTTAATTGAACTACTCCACAAAACCAAAATAATAATGTTATTAGACAGTTAAGTAATGAAAGACTATTTTTATATAATAAAGTTTATATGGCTTTAGCATAACAAAACTCAGTCAACACAGTTTGTCCTGCTTAACATAAACTCTATTATGAAACACTTAACTCTGTACTGATTCATTTGACCTGCTTCACTGTGATAAATAGAGACCCGTGCCTGTCCATATGTAATGAATCTCTGCTGCAAAGGTATTCACGAAATGAAAACTTCTAACAGTGAGTGTCATTGCATTAGATAGTATTACAAAATAAAGGAGAAAAAGCAACACAACCAGTCTTAGAAGACTGTACGGTGACTGTTTACTGGTTTATACTAGAGTAACAAGTTTTGATATGTGAGTACACATAGGCATAAGGAATTCAAATGCATAAAATAAATGTGTCCTAGAACACCAGATGAATGGGCAAGTAAAGGCTGAACATTCATTTCCAGCAAAGCGAATCAACAGATAGCAGAAGATAAAGCTCTGTTTCTCCAAGAACGTGATTCATAAAGAAACGAAATGTGAGCTAAACACAAAGCCCTCTGGTAAAGAGGAGGAGCACTGGCATTCATTTACTGGACTACTTAAAAAATTTAGAGACTGAAGACTAATTTCTAATTTCACTTTCATCCGTGTAAACTCAGAGAAACTTCCCTGATTTTAGTGCAGTCGCTCCAGACTTTTAGCATTTTTAACGACAAGTCTGTCCTTGAACTTCCCGTTCATCAGAAAGATCAACATTTTCCTAAACCCCGAGTTTATTGTCTGGTTTTCAGTGCTGTAGGAGTTTTGAATAAGATCAGTATTTTACCTCTTTATATTGTTTTTAATATTCCAGGCTACCAGATAACTTCTGTAATGTTCTGTGTGGATGTCTCCATAAACCATCCTTATTCTGAATTCATTGAACAGGTGTTACTTTTATACACCTGCAGATGGTAAGGCTACCAGAAAGGACATCAAAGCAAAGCCAAATAGCACTTCTGAGCCAATTCCTCATTTGGCTTACAGTGATCATGAATAACTTCAAAATGGGCAGGCTCCAAATGCTGAATTGGACTTAGATGGAGCAGTGGAGACACAGACTTCGGAGGAATCGTCCAGGAAGTGTCTCACTGACTACAGAAAGATATGCTTTTGGTTTATACACAGGAAGGAATACTTACCAGAGCCTCACAAAAAATCTTTCAGAAAAACCAGTCTCAGATCTTTTTAATTTTGGTAACAGGACCGCTTGGGGATTTCCTTTATTGTTTCATTGCTATGTTTTGTATGTATTGTGTTATAATATTAAACAAAAGTCAGAATTACTCTCTCTGATATGGTTTGAGGCTGTGACTTACATGAAAAAGGACTTCTTTGTTGTTTTGATTTATTTGCTGTCTGGCTGAAGGTGTCTCCCCAGCACCGGTTCTTTTCATTCTTCTGATAATCACCATTTTTGACTAGGCGATATCTTAACTGCTCCCCCTCATAAACAATTGCACAGAGTCAAACTGATCCAAAAGCTGCCATGATACAACCTTGTTACCTTATTCTTGTGCCTTTTTGCTTCAAGAAGAATGTGAGCTTCTTGTAGTGTCTGAGAGAACCTTGCGCCCTTTGCTTCCTCCCCACAATATTTCTGCTGTTGGAGGCACCTGCAGTTCAGGGAGGTGACTTGTACTAAAGGAAACTGAAAACAACACTTTCTAAACCTACACTGGCAGTGTTCATGGACTGGCTAAGTTTCTAAATGGGATGAAGAATAGGACAGAAGTTATGGTTTTCACACCAAAATACTATAAAAAGTTACATCAATCTGAAGCAAATGGAATTGCAGTTGAATTGCATGTCTAACAACAAGATGCAGTCCGCACTTTGGATTTAGGGAATATTTAACAATATTTACAGTACATAGTAAGCATTTGGAACCAAGTTATATTAGTAGCCTCAATCACTATGTGCTGCTTGATATGTGCCAAAAAAAGCAAGTAGACATTAAAAAAGCCTTAAAACCTGTAAGCAAATAAAACTATAAAAGTCTAATACAGAAGTCTTAAGGGCAAGATATGCAGAAAATCAGCAGCTATTGATTTAATTTCTTAGGCTCAAGTGCTGAGAAACTTGGACATTTTTATTTTAGAATATGTCACCAATAGATCAGGTCCATGCGTAATAAAGTAATAAAATACTACTTTTTTTAAGGACCAATATTTCTCCAGTCCTAACCATTAGAAAAAAATTTCAGTGCTTTAATGATGCCATCCAACTAGCACCTTTTCACTCCAAAATAAAACTTCTCTCCCACTATTTGGCACAAGGCAATGACACAGCTGAGAGGTGTCATTTACCCTACTGGTAACACTTCCACGTCAGAAATCAACTCTTCTGTCTACAGCCAAGTCCAAACCAGAATACTGCGTGGGTTTATGCAGAAATGAACATCGACATGGCTGTTGGGGATTAAAGCACATAAAGACTAAAGTCATAGTCCCTGAGACTACAAGGAGACTTTGGGGAGAGAATACATGTATTCACTCAAATTTGGGTCGGTCAGGATACATGATGAAAATCTTGACTTCTGATGCTTTTTGTAAAGACATGTAAATAACTCTACTTCATTTCTCAACTCAGTCACCTTATCAGCCTTGGATCCAAATGTATTTCTATTCATTAACTAATAGTGATCATTGTAATGAGCTTTTCATCGATGTTGGCCATAAATGTTTTACTCCTGAATAACTCAGCATTCTAAGGTTGTAAGGGAATTGTCTGAGAAAAATCATAAAGTGCGGTCTCACCATTCACAACAGGTACAGTTTGTCATGAAAATACCATTTAAGAATTCCCAGTTGATTGTTAGTTACATTAAAATGTTATTAACTAAGGGTTTCCAGGGAAGCAGAGAGAGAAATAACATCTTGATTTCCAAAGTTACTGGCTCCCCAGTATAATGCACAAGAAATCTGGAAGAACTAGACTCTAAGGATTCTAACCAAATTTAACATTTCAGGCAAATAACCTAAGTTGTAGACATATATGGTGAAATGAACCTTCCTCATCACTTGATTATGAACATTAAACAAAGAAAAAGCTAGCTTAATTCTAATTGAACTATTAGGTCCTGAAAACTGGTATGTTATTTATCAAGTCCAGTTGGAAACAACTCTAGATCAGTACCCAGACTTGAATATACCTGCAACCGGCTGAACAGGCGGACAGGTTGTGCAAGTACTCACATTCAAGGCCAATTTACATTTAGAGCAAGTCCTGAATATGCATAGATATGAAGTCTTGGAAAGGGAGTTTGGTATTCATGTGCTTGTTTATTTAGTACACAAATGCAACACCAGCTACATTAAACCAGAAAGCATCATATTTTATTAGGCAAGAATAAGAGCATACAAAGGGAAAGGAAGTGTTATTATCACAATTTTACAAAGCATGAAATAATGAACAAGGATCTTAGTAGCTTATCTTGGCTTACATAGGAAGCCTGTGGCACAGGCAGGAAATGAAACAGGTCTGTCTTCTTCACCCCCGTTTCTTAGCACAAGATCATCCCTCACCTTTCAGTCTGCACATCTGAAATCAAAGGCATACACGTTCTTTCAGACTAAACCAGGGAAGGTTTGTACAGCTCTGTTCTTGCAGGTAGTAAACCTTTAACTTAATCTATAATTGAAGAGGCAGCATTTCCAGGAGGCAAGCCCATGCCAGGGCACTTGTTCAGTACAGAACATGGTTACTCATGAAATTTTTAGTACTCTTTCTAGTATCGCCTCTGTGGTCCTTAAAGTTTTCCATTTGAACTCACTATATGTAGTAAGATCATGACCATAATAATAGGTCAGCAAGAAAACGAAGCAATAAAGAATATCACAGAAATAGCCTGACCAAGAGACCACTAGCTTTTACAGAGCAGAACAAGAAGTATTACCTAATTAGACCTAAGGCCACAGGTTTGTAAGATGAAGTAATGTTGACGGGTTATTGGCCAATGTAAACTCTTGCTGGACACGTCTCCACCATGAAGTGTACACCCACACAGGTCCCTGTTACACAGGTACCTAGATGCCAAGACTGAGATGCTCACTGGAGAGCCCTGCCTGGCCACTCTCTTTCCTTTCTGAGAAAACCAGAGTGTGCAGAAGAGTGATGTGGATCAGATTTGCCCTGATGTAAAGTCTGCAGGTGGCCAGACTAGGCATAGCTACCATACTACAGCCTTACAGTACACACACATAGCTGCTAAGGCTCAGATCTTCCACCACGCCTCCTGACTTCTGATTATGCTTGGCCCACCTCAGCACTAAGAATTTTTTTAACCTTTAGCTGCTACTACATCCTTGTGAGAAATATTTTCACCATCTGCAAAGAAAGCATACCAGGAAAAGTAACTATATACCCGAAAATACCATTTTTGAATAGTTTTTCCCTCAGTGTAAGACACTCAAGGTAAAATAAATGAACTTCTGTCTGAATGCAAAACAAAATTACGACTGTAACATATCTGTGTTGTTATGGCTTAGAATAATTCTGTGAACTACTGTTGCTAACAAAACATACTTTGAGATCACACAATGTAATGGATTGCAGAGCAAATATCACTGAGTTAAAGAGTTGGTGGCAGAGAAGTATTATATGAATGGCAAATCCACACAGGCAGTTTCCATTAATATTAGTGACTTATCAGTGCCATTCCTTACTTGTTTTCCTGATTAGAATGAGAGTACCTGCTAAGAAGAATAGATTCCTCACCTCACAATGAGAAAAAAAAACCCTAAGAACAAGAGTTATACACTCTGCATATAATTACGTGTTGCTTGATGGATGTTAATAGAATTACACTAGCTGATGAGTTGGTCCCTTATAAGCACAGGACTGCATAAACTCAAGATTCATGTACATAGCTGGATAGATATATGTATACAACTAGTCTACCCATACTTTATCATTACTACTACCATTATTATTGTCTGTTCCCCTGGCACGCACAGGAGAGACATAGCTCTTTAGTTATCATATGGTCTTTACAGAGACTAAGGCAGATTTCATTTCTTTTTACCCTTTCCACTTAATCTTAAAGAAGCTCTCACCTTCTGGAGACACGCAGGAAAAAATTACTTCTAGGAAATTTGCATTTTCACAGCCCACAAAGCTCTCTGTCCAAGAAAGCCCTATTGCAGACAATGACAGTTATCCACCCATCAGTCCTGCGCAGGGCATAGGGCTGCAATTCTGTTTGCTTCTGTATCTGAGGCCTTCAGAGAGGACCTTCCTGTACGTATGGAGAGTCTTGTAGTCTCTCTGGAGTCTAAGTGGAAACCTCTTTTAAAATCCTTTCTATTCTTTCTGCCATAGCGTCTTTACTTGAGCAGAAATGTCGGAGCGGTCTCACCCACCCGGATGCCACGCTCCCAGGGCTTCCTGCAGTCTTGTGTTCTGCTCTACAGGCCTGCCAACTATTAGCTGATACTCAGGGACCTTCCCAACACGTCTTGCAGTCCGTTAGAAGGAATACCATAGATTAGCAGCTAGTTCACTACAGTTCTCCCTGTTTTAATTAAGAACCAGTCTACCCCTCTCACTGAACTTCAGGCACTTACCACATTCTCGGTATTATTTTGCACAACCTTTAAAAATATTACAAATTCACCCTTGGTGATTACAGGGCTTTCTATTGCTCATTTGACTCCTTCACGCGCATTGTTTTACCCTCAGCTCCTCACCCAGCTGCCTTCATTCTTATGAAGTGCTACTCTGCTCTGACCTCCTCGTTATTGGATTCTCCTCTGTCTCCCACATCTTCTCAGTGTGGCTGCCCATCTTGGGCTCATCAACTTTTCCTGCTCAACCTCTGTATAACTGTGAGCCTTCATGACTTCTCCTCAGCTCTCAATCCTCTCCTGCTTAGTCTGCCCTTTAGTTTGCTAATGTGGTAGTTGGTCCTGTCTATGTTTATTTTTCCTCCATCTTTGGTCATCACCATGGAAACCACCTCCCTCTTGCCTGTCAGTCAAGCCCATAGTACAGCCAGTACCTCTGGCAAGAACTCTGAAACGCCAAGAGATTTTCCTAAATAATATTTCTAAATTACGATCTTTCTTACTACCCTGTAGCTAAATATTTGGCCAGATTCTTATTATGTCAATATTTGATTGCTGTAACATATTTTTTGCTGATTTTGACATGTGTCTTGTTGCCCAATTGTACCTATCAAATTCTTATTCAAGGAGCACCTTCCTGGCTTGTGGCTACAGCAGCGTTGCTTTCCTCTCTGTCTCTCCATGGACTCTCCTTTTGCTGCTCTCCAGCTACACACCATGTGTCTTGAATTCCTCCCAGCCTCTGTCTACTCCACCTGAACTTCTTATTCAGTGTCAGGAGTTGACTCACAGCTTTGATTTCCCGTAACACTAGCTTCCACCGTGCACTCGCTAATTTTTCAAGGAGGCACCTTTGGGTTGTCTCCCCCCAAGACTTGCACGAAGCTCCCAATGGACATCTCCAGCAACGGCGGTCAGCGCTGGCTATTGCCACTGCTCTGCCTTGTGTCTGCTGTTTTTTATGTCATACTTGAGAGGTCACCTTTAATGTGCTCTCTTTATTGGGATAAATAGGTCTGAACAAGGGCTTTGGGCTCCTGGGTACCGTGGTGATGGAAGTACTATAAATGTTTCAAGATCTGAGTCATAATTCCTTTGTTGCTGAATTTAATGGTCCCAGTAGACCCTCTGAACTTAAACTAGATCAAAGGAGAGCAGGAAACAGTTTACATTGTAGGTTTCGTTTTAATCTGTATAACATGGTTCTGGTCTGAATATGGTTTTACAGTATGCAGGGACCATTTATTTCCTACCATGTACATCTTAAGCTAAGGAAAAATGAAGTGTTGTCACTTAATCACAGGAATCCTTCCTCAGCACAAATTATATATAAAGTCTTGTTATGATGTATTGCACCTTCTAAAAATAAAAATAAATATCTGCGCTCACATGTCAACATGAGTGATTGCAACTTTTGGGCTTTTTCACAGATACTTCTACTCCAACCTTTAGAGCTACCAGTTTAGATTCGCTTAGTGCTCTATAGAACTTACTCAGGAAAGGTCCATTAAAATATTCATCAAATTCAATATTGGATGACTTAATTAAATCTACAAGATAAAGAAATAAGATAGAGTAAGCAAATGAAACTGAAAAGCAGTTATGTCACGCAGCAGGAGAACTGCCTTAGTCTTAAGTCTTTCTTAAGTAACGGATTCTTAATTTCTGTACTGGGATAATACATTGTTTCGTGTGGGACTGTTCTCTGCTAACTAAAGGAATGCAACTTATTCGATAAGGTGAGGAAAAAAAATTGGGATTTTATATAAATTCTCAGGAGCAAATCTACTTCGTGTTATCAGGGTGACGGATCCACGATGACTCTTGATTACAACCACAGTCACCCATTTAAAACTCTGTCAATAGTTTTTCAGCTCTGTTTCCCCTGCGGTCAGGGTGTTCAACAAACAGCACGAAGAAAAGTTAGTCTGAAACAACCTCATTACTGCTGATCTAACAGCAGTTTGAGAGAAACCCTCCATAAAACCAAGTCATACCAGCAATGAACTGACCTTGTGAGGAACTACAGCCCACGCTCAGACAGGTCACACAACTGCACCAGGAACCGCTGCCTCGCAGGCGACTAGATGGCACTGTTCTGCTTAGCACAGCTGCAAACAGAAATAGGTTTCCTCGTCCAGTGAAACACCCTAAGTCCTGGCTGAAGTCGCTTTCATCATCAATATGAATGGAAAAGAAAGACAAGTCAAGCTTAGTATCTTTTTATATGAACAAAATATGTTTCATTCTTTTCTTGAAGAATTTTGAAGCCCTTATTTATTGTAAGGCTACTTAAAGGAAACTATGCATTAAAAATATGGAAACGGGCAGACAGACTTTAGGTATGAAGAGGTATTACCTACAGGTCAGTACACTCAGGTGCAGACTGGTGTAAAACCCAAGCAGAATAATGCTTTGTAACAAAGTGTAGCTTTAAATGGTTGTACTATTTACCATATTTGCTATCCTGGTAGTCTTGGATATACTCTCATTAGCAAAATGTTTTAATTCATTATAGAGCCTGAGTTAAAATCAAGCTGCAGTAAGCAATGACAGTTACATTAAAAACATATTTTTCATGTAAGTGACAATGGTTTTAAGATGAGCTAATTTTAATATGATTGATGGTCTAAGAGGAAGGCAATATTCCCTGTCATTTAGAGGGATATTCAAAACCAATTATATATATGAAAAGTAATTGTATGAATGAAACAGAGGAACTCAAGGGACAGACTCAAAGGACAAAAATATTAACAGTTAAAGGATGACCTTTCTCAGTGCAGTGTTTGAACCAAGATAACGATCTCTGATTAACCAAATTAGGGTTTAGTTCTGCTTTGCTAACAACCTAGGGTGAATTTATGGATTGCACTTTAAAGCCCAGAGCTGACCTGCCCCTGCAGAGCCAGCTGGAGCCACGGACCAGCAGGGATGCACCAGCTGGAACTCATGGGTTTCCTGGTTCTAGTGGAATGAGAGGTGAATTGTTCATCATCCAATTCAGGCAGAATCAGCCAAATTAACTCAGATCACCTCCTTAGCTGCTACAAAGAGAATGCTTGTGTGATCCCATCTGTTCAGCAGAAGAGCTTGGGAAGCAAGTATCCCCAGAAGAGAGGCTGCAAGAAATGATTATGGGTTAATCACTTCTTCAATCATTGCAGCTGTTTGCAAAGTCAATGTCTGTGCTTGACATCTTTTTTCTTTTACGGGGTTTGTCTGTCCAGGGGTTAGAGAAGATCTAATGTAATTCAAATTGCATAGGGGGAAGACAGAAAATCTTTATCATTAACATAGCCTTTCCTGGTATACTTCTGTCACTGTATGCAATAATCTTGTACATCCCTCACCTCCAACTCAGGCTCAGCTTTTCTGCCAAAGCTGTGAGCAGGTCTTCACAGAGAGCTTGATGTGTTTACGTTTGGCAAAGGGAGAATCTGCCACATGCCAAATACAAAACTTTTAGAATCTCATTCTAGCACTTCAGTCTTTTAATCTGGAATAGAAAAGCCAAAAGAGTGGGTGAGAACTTATTATCTTATATTTATGCTGACTTCTGAAGTATCTTTTTCTACTACATGAAAGAATGCTGCAGACTGTTATATGACAAAGGATTTGTCTCGTTCATCAAATCTTTTGCCTGGGGACTTTTGTGCCTCCAGTATTTACAATGAGGCACCTTCAACTTCTAGTAGCTACATTATTCCGTAACAAACCTTTGCCCTGCTATTACTGCAGTCCTAATGTAAACTGTTCAGCTATGCCCACAATTAACTGCTGAATGAATTGCCTTGCAGCACAGAGAAAGAAATTGTGACTCGAAGACCTTTAAAATCAATTCAATAAAATTGATAGAACGCTTCCAGCACTTTGCCTGGGAGCAAAGCATTTCTCAGCAGGCCCATCAGGTCCGACGTGGGGAAACCAGATGCCCCACTCCTGCTGCATCCTGGCTGGGGCTGGTGCACACACATTTATGCAGAGCTGCCTCTTTTCCAGTCTGTGATCCCACGTCAGACCCAGTTAGATGATGGGTCACCCCTGGGTGTTCAGAGGAACATTCAGTTATTGCTTTTTTGTCTTTTCATTGCAATTCTGTTATACATAGCTTTTGCTGTTACAATAAAACATCATTATTATTGTTAAACAAGGCTGTGATGGTTTGTAAAATTCATGAGCTTTCTGGGACCATTAAACTGTGTTAAAACTAGCTTATCTGGGGTTCTTATTATGATATTTCTTCTCTTTTTTTTTTTTTTTTTTTTTTTTTTTTTTT
>VYXH01000790.1:27262-54979 GCA_013397275.1 Burhinus bistriatus | reverse complement strand
TTTTTGGGTTTTTTTTTGTTTTTTTTTTTCTTTTTTTTTTTTTTTTTTTTTCTCTTGTGTGGTGTGTTTTAACCCACTTCAGATCCCAAGTCCTTTGTTGTACAGCTGACAGGAGGTTGACTTAGTACAAGGGAACTAATGATGTGAGGATAAGAAGCAGGCATAGGAAACGGTGGCAGAGGTAGCTTTTCCTATGGCAATGTCTGCTTGATGTTGTAGAAAAATACAGCCTTTGACTTACTTGGCACAGGAGAGGCTGTTGCCCAAGGTCCTCCTGAAGCACAGGATGGCCAGGTGTTTCACTTCTGGCAGAGGTGGGGAGTGTAAGGTCAGAAATGCAAATAGCACAACGGGGGTGAGTATTGTGGCTCTACGTCTCGCCAGAAGGGTAATGCTGCAGAGTGCTCCGTTTTTGACCAGGTATTCAGAGCTCAGGAGTCAATCATCAAGACTGTGAGAGTACTTAAGACTAACATGGGAAGGGGTTGTTTACTATCTAATACCTACAGCTGGGATATCTTTCAAATCTCCTTTTTCTACCTAGAAACTCCCTAAATAATTTAAAACCTTTTTTCTTTATTAGCCTAGAAAATCAGGAGTCAAGAAAAATGCCACTACCACAAGCTTCAGGATAAAATTCTGTAAACTGGCAATGCTGAGTGTATGAGATGCTACCTTCTGAATTACCAATCCGTTTTGTGTTATTTTTTCTGCCTTATTTCCAGAGTAAATCCATCTTGCTTCCTCACCAGCCCCGCTCTGCTTTGCTTATGAGCTCTGACAAGATCACAGCTTGAGGTAGGGTGGTTGCATAGAATAGGGAGAACGGGGTTGTGATCACGGTAATTGGCTGAGACATCCAGGCCTGTAATTGTTTAATAATAACCATGTCTAGTCTTTTTTTCCACAGCACTCTTGCGTTGAAGTTGTCTCTGACTGCTTAGCTAACTAAGAGTCATGGTGCACAAACCAGAGCTGCATGCAAATGGTGCAACAAACATAGAAACCATCAGATATGTAAAATACTTCAACTCAGGGATAAGAGACAGCCAGCAGAGAAATTTCTGCTGTAGAAAAACAAGGCTTGAGAAGCCCTTGGTTTCCTGAAATAAAATAATACTTAGCACTTCTTAGGAAATATTTCAAATTATTGTTCTATATAACATCCTACCTGACAGATTTCAGAGAAAGGCATATTGCCATTTTTCACTTGTGGCCACTTTTTAATTTTTCTTAATTGTTTTTCTGCAAGTTGATCTGACAGTGAATCCTCACTCCTAAACATGGTTACTTTGTTCTCTCAATGTTATTCATTAAAGAATGCCACCTGGGTGTGAGTTAGAAAGAGACAGTCTTGGAGGAAAGACTTTTGTGAAATGTCTTCTATATTAAACTATTTTAAGGACTGTGATTGATTGGCATGAATTTCTGTGGACCAGCCACTATAAACGTTAATTTTAGCAAGAGCAAGTCCTGAGAATATTCAGATGACACTTTTTTTAATGCAGAAGGAAATTAATGTCTGGGACAGGTTGTCAAGTAGCAGTTGTATCTGTCATCATCACTTTGTGTGTGTGTGATACATGAACTGGACAACCATATAGAACAAAATGACAGTATGGATGTGAAAGGTAGACAAAAGGATATACAGACTCAGATAAGTCAGCTACCTGCCTTTTCTGATGAAATTTTTCCATTTGGAATTATATCGCAAGACAATAAGCAAGGCAATTATATGACTAAAAATGCAGTATAGCTATTTCATTTAATATAGTAATGATGAGTTTCTTTTTTTCAGCATTCAGGAGTATCATTACAATGTAAAGAGTGCTACTGGGGAGAAACAAAGGAATAAAAAGGGGAGCAGCAGTAATGAATACAAGGATAGGAGATCTGGTAGAGGCAAAACAAATGAGTTTAAAGACATGGCATAGGTTTATTAACTACTTAAAATTTATAAAGATGTTTGATATTCATCGAATGTCCTGACAGCCCACCACTTAGTCAGCTGGTTGCTCAAAGGTACTTGAGAAAAAACAGATGTTTGCTTCAAAACTGAGTGAAGTTGATTCCTGGTAGCAGAGATAGAAGATTATGGATCTCCACATGTAAATCAAAATAGTTATGCACGGAGAGAAGTGGCATAAATATGGAATGTAACAGCTCCTCAGCTCTGGTGATGACGGGAACGGTGGCTGGAGGCACAGGACTTTGGGACAGCTCAAGGAGATACTGTAGCAAAGGGCTGTGCAGAAAGCGGGTTATACCTGGCATCAGATTCTCCGAGTACTTTTCTGCTTCTGTGGTGATACAAGCTGTGCAAAATGATGATGATGTGCTTAAATCAAAATGGTCTATTCATTTATACTTTTGCCCATGGTATGTTGCTATCGTCATAAATAACTGTGCAAGGTGTGTGTTACAGGAGTCCAGAGACTCACAGCTGCAGCTACAGGAGAAAAAGGAGAAACAGGTCAAACAAAACTAGCTGGCTTGAGAGTGCACATAGCTGTTAGACTTCATGGTGTTCACAAACTGACTTTTAAGCTGTACACTTCTTAGTCTGCTTAATGGCACTGTATTTTGCAAACTTGCTAATAGATTAGTCTAAGGTAAACAGCCCTAAATCTGGAGCACCTGATTTCATTCTCTGAGGAAGCTTTCTAATCTTCAAGTCCAATTTTTAAGGACTTTTTGGCAATTGCAACATTTAAAAAAAAAATCCTCCCACAAATTTCAAGCAGGAGCAGAAAAAAGAATTGCTAGTTTGATCAATCTTACACTGCATGAGCTTTCCATACTTAATTTTTACCCATCAGATCAAAAGACTGAATTCTTCCAGGCTGCATTGAACTTCTTTAATTTCTTACAAATAAAAAGGCCGTAATATCACAAAAGAACCATGTTGTTAGTATCGGAATAGATTTTATGGCTCATGTAATTATATATTTTTTAAAAAATTTAAAATTTGGCTTCCCATGTAGGGCAAATGGCTTATCAACCTTTCAGGAGTTTTACCTATAGAAAAGCATCTTCTGCATTCAAATCTGTAAAATCTCGATTTTAAATTGTGTGTAAACAAATAAATTCCTATTTTGTAACTGAAAGCATGTTCGTGTTGGAAACTCCGAGGATTCTGCAGTTTTAAAGAAATGTAAGTCATGCAGTGTTTCAAGCAGTTTGTAAACCTAATTAATGGGCAGACTCAAATTATTACTGGCATTACTGGGCCTCCCAAGTCTAGGTGTCTAACATCGGTTCAGTTGCTGGACTTCAATGGGAATAAACCTAAGGCCATGGTTTGGGAAAATACATGCACTTAAACAGGTTTTTATGCAAATGCCAAGACATGAACTCATACATCTCCTTAGGCCAGTGTTTTTTAACTCGATGTATCTATCTAAGTTGTCTTTCTTAGGAATATTTTCCCAAATCAAAGCCTGAAATGATACACCTGCTGCAGAATATGTAAGTATACCTGGTGGGTGTAGAGGATCCTTCGACTCCTGGTGTTCTGCTACACGATCAAACTGCCACAGATGATATTTTCAAGGACAGCTAATCACACTGCACTTAAATGAACAACAATATTCAGCTACAGAGCATTGGAAAATCCAAGGTTATGAAAAAAACATAACACTTTAAAGGAGCATAGTAACCATTTTGTAGATTCAAGTTCACTGACAAAGTTAGGGAGCTTAAAACTTAGAGGCACTGGCAGTTCATGATCCAAAGACCACTCACACACAAAATTATGTTAAAAGAAAAAATAAAAACCCAAACCTGGCTGTGTGCAAGCTACTATTGTGTGGCAAAGTATACTCTTTTCTTTGCACTATACATAATAAAATACAATCCCTCACCAGTTCATCACTCAAAGAGCTAAATCTGATTTTACAGTGAAAATGCAATTTCATCTCATCAGGTTCCATAGTGCTGAAATACTAAACTTAACAATAGAAACTGATGTGATATGTTTCAAATTAAATTGAACCACTGCAAACAATGGGTTTCTTCAGAGGCTGGCCTTGACTGAATATGTTTTTCCACTTCATTTTGCAAAGAAATCATCAAGTCTAATGGCTTCAAGCAATCTAAGTGATGTGCAGGTTGAATGAAAAAAAAAAGCAACGCCACAGAAAAAATGCCACACACAAACAAAGAGAAATTATCACACGCTGTACTGAAGGCCTTATCACTTCCCCAGTCCACCTGAGGAGTTTCTAACCAAAGCAAGGAGCCCAGCCTCAAACCAGTGAAGTCAGTAAAAAATATTTTGACTTCTTTACTCCTTGGATAAGGCCTGATATCTGAAGAATGTTGTGTGAAGTTTGTGTATGACCTGAAAAGGTGGATACAGAAGCATGAGTTTGAAGTTTTTATCGAATTTTAGGTGTTCTCTCAAAAACAGGAAAGCAGAGGAGAAAGCTCTCAGCCCAGAGGAGATGCACTTCAGAGCCATCCTGACAGGCATCTGTGGCCAAGGTCAACCACCACCCATGGAAAGCATGAGCCATGAGCCAGGTGGAGGACACCAATCGCACAATGGCCCTGTTGTCTTCCGTATCGTACTGCTTCCTTCCCTCTGGAGACATAAGGGGGCTGGAGCTAGGCATGCTGGCAATATCTGAGTAATGAGGAACAGTGATCAAGAGACTCCAGTGACTGGGGTGGGCAGGATTAGGGCTGTGTCACCCACAACTGCAGAGTCAATCCCTTCTGCGTGGCTGCTAACTCCACACAGAAGAGTCAGGCATTTTCTTCTAAAGGGGGAGAGTTTTACAGAGATTTGCATCCACTTTCCCTGGAAGAAGGGGAGAGTATAGGCCTGAGAGCATGTCACTGATATATAATAAAAAAAGGCATATTTAAGCCGTAAATAGCCATTAAGAAAAATTACAAGTAAAACAAGAGGCATCTCAGTCTGAATTTAGTCTTCTGCAATCTTTTACTTCCTTGCAGATACTGTGAGAGTCTTCAATACTGTGAGATTTCTTCAGTATAGTCAAAATGAACTGATCTTTTTTTCTATGCCTACAAATAAAAAATAAAAGGTTGGGGGGAAATACCCAGAATTGTTTGTTTCTTTTAGAGCTGAACTGCCAGCCAATTCCTCCTTTCAAAGCCAGATGGCTGTGAGCTAATTCCAGTGCCAACTGTCCAATTCCTAGATGCCTGTTTGACAATATTGTTCTTCTTTATTTGTTTACTTTAGGAATAGGTCTGCAGGGGGGTTTACGGTCTTTATCATCCTCACTTCGGGGAAAGCCTATGTGAGCAAAGAAGGGGTTAGGAAAACAAAACCTGGGAGGATTCCCAGGGAAGGTTTTCTCCTAATCCTTCCAGGAGTATAATCATCTGAGTGGCTTACTGAAAGCAAAAGCACTCAATTGCCAAACTGCTCTGGTCCTCACATGATATGGACATCTGAGCCTTCCCTGCAGGACAGTGAGTACATGTCCATAGCAGTGTTCTCACTTCAGAACTGAGCTCCACTGCCTTCTCATTGGCCTTCAAAGCCCTCAGGCTCAGTGACATGCTTCAGAGGGCTCACCTCAAATACTACAATGACTTCCAAACAAGTTCTGGGGGAAATATGTGAATTTCCAGAAACCAGCCCAGCATCCCACATGGGAAACCTGCAACACCTGGGCAGTGCATTAAGGTCATTGCTGCGTTTGCCACAAAGGGAACCCAGTATTTACTTAAAACAACAGTTATCTGTTGATGTTTCTAGGTTCACCTTTTCAAAGCTTGCCACAGTCTTTTTCTTGCGGTGTTTTAGCACTGCTGACACACAGAGCTTGTGAAGCCTATTAATCTGTCTAAGCAACTACTCCAAGGGACAGTCAGTAATCAGCTGATAGAGTTTGTCTAATTGATTGTAGGTATGAAAATGGATCTACACGAGTTTGTTGCTTACCCTTTATAAAAATATTTGTAGTGCATCAGTCACTCATCTGAGCAAATTACTCACATTTTCCACAATCGTACTCAGGGCAGTTGAAAAGTGAGTAACTGATATGAAGGGGCTTGACTGGTCACACACTCCAAGAGATGTTTCACCAACTCCGGAACAGCAGCTGTGAAGGCTCTAGACTTCCCTCCACAGCTTACAGCTACTGTTCAGCTCATAATTTCAAGAGATATACCAGAACAGTGCTAATAATAACAAAATTTGGCCTTCCTTCTACATTCCTGTTCTTGCTCTGGGTAAGTTATACAACTAGGGTGAAAAAACACAGACTGCTACACTCGATCTAAATTCACTCCTGCCAGTTGAGAATCTGACAGATGATATATCAAGAATATCATGTGGGTCAAACTAAGAGATTTTTACACTTGCAAATATAAAGAGACTTTTAAAAATAAAAAATATTAACCATTTCCTACCACTCTGACATTAAAAATTAGTCTAGGTTGGGTTTTTTTATTCTTTCCATGGGTAACACTTCTGAAAATTTGACAAGCCAGTTGTTATCCCTGGCAGAACAGAATTTTCACTATTTATTTTTTATATGATTACATTAAAAGCAAAATCTACTGAAATAATAATGGCATCGTCTCCTATGATATGACTGCCTTTTTATTTCTAGGAAATGAAAGAAGTCTACTGCAGTCTGGAAGAATACAATCTATTGATCAAATGGGTAAAAATTAAGCATGGAAAGCTCACATAGCTAACTACCTCTTTATACATCATTTTATCCTTTTGAAAATAATTTTGCAAAATGACAGCATCTCGGCAACTTCTACATCAAATGTTCCTTTACAATGAAACGCATCATTTTTCAATCAGCCGCCCCTGGAAAGGCAATCTGATAACTGGGAATCACACCATGATCCTTTTGATTTCTTCCAGCCATGTTGCTTGGTGGCAATGTTTCTGCAGGTCAGATTCTGCTTTGCTTATGTCTGTGCAGGTGCAGCATTTTGGAAGAGTGTCGGGAGCAGAAAAGACAAAAGAGATTACTGGAAGTACAGGAGGTAGCTTGTGCTCTCTTGGGACAAAATTTATATGTAGGGCTTCAAAGGAAAGGTTCAGTTTTATATAATAGGAGGAAAGATAGTAATTTAGGAATTACATGACTAGAGAGCCTGGAGATAGAGATGAATTTTGGAGCACTCTTTTGGTCATGCTGACGTGAATAGAGTATTAGGGTGAGCAACTAAGTTGCCTTGGGCAGGAATTTTAATGGTAAGGGAGAGCAGAATTTGGAACGTTAATCAGGAAAAAGCAACAGAAATTTGAAAGCAGGTTGATCTTGGGGAAACAGAGACAGTCATTAGGCAACATGACCCCAATTACATATATTACCTTAGGAATATTTGTATTTAACTCAGACATCATATATCGAATCTGTCATTCTTTATCAGCCCTTTCTGTTCTATTAAAAGGGCTATACAAATAGTCTCTTGAAGTTAACCTGAAAATTCCCTTTTTCCTTTTTCTGTTTTTTTTTGGCAATCAAAGACTTTCTAAAGGCTGGTGAACAAAAGTAATTGGCTTTCACACAGTAAGTAGCAGGGTTTCACTCTGCTCTGATAGAGGATTCATTTAAAATTAAGTTTTCAATGCCTTCTTTCTTAAAATGATACAAGTATATACATTTTCTCCATTCTTGTGTTCATGCAATCTAATTAACGGCAAACGGATTAAGCTTTTCTTGAAAGTTGATAAATGTGAGGTTAATGAGCAGTGGAAGGAGCAATTTGAACCATGCAGCCACACTACTTGGTTCTAAATTAACTGTAACCGTTCTGGAAATGGACTTAGGAATCACTGTGGACAGTGCAATACAAATCTCTGATCTGTCTGTGAGAGCAGTTAAGAAGCAAACAAATTGCTAGAATTTAAAAGGAGCGGGAGAGAAAGTAATGACAAAGGTATAATAACGCTGTTCTCTGAATTGACAGAATGATGCATCTGGCTCTAGTCTCCCTATCCCCCCAAAAGATGCTGTACAAAAGTAAAGAGCTCAGAGGTAGATGATGAGAATAACTGAATATAGGAAAGAGAGATGGGAGAGAATGGTACTATTTTCAGAGAAGAATTGATACAAGTATGCATAATACTGAATGAAAAATCTCTTTTTAAAAATATTTGTATGTTGTCCCTCCCTCTTTCTAAAGCACCTATATTATGGTGCAACCAGTCCTGATGGTGTCTGTGCTATACATAATTCAGATCAGTCTTATCTACTTCCTAGGTGATAATACTAGCACCAAGAAATCTATATCAAAGATTTTCTTTAAGCCAGCCCTGTGGGCACCTTGTTATTTAATGTCTTCCACATTTGCCTGTGACCCGTATCCTATCCCTAATGAGGCTTATTGATGCTGTTGAAAATAACACTTATTGGGAATCCAAATCAGCGCATTCACGCTAGCAGTAGGTGAGCCAATGACACAGATGTGCCAGGTAGTGCTATACAGATGACAGGCAGCTCTAGTTATCCTTCAAAACATTTCATCATTTCAGTGTCAGTGAATTGCCTGGTCCTCAGGCATATTGTCTCCCACATAAGGACCATCGGGCTGGCTCTGAGTCCAGGGGAGGCAGGACAGTGTTACCAGGTAGTTGAAATCACTTTGAAGAATTTCTGGGCAGCCGTCAGTGGTTAGAGGTACATACTCATTACGGCCAATTGAGCCTGTTCCTAAGGCATGCTCTCTCATTTCTCAGTGTCACTAAACTCTCACAGCCAGCATCTCCAACCGGCTTCAGTTGCCTGGGAGACCCCACTCCATCCTGGGGAGCAGCAGCCAGCCTCCCTTACGCACACCTTGATGGAGTCTCGGCTGGGCTAGAGCAACCTGCCTCAGCACAAAGCAGTCGGGTCAGCGGCACAAAAAGCACTTGCCCACCCCTCTAACAACTTGAGTAACTGTGGAACACCACAGTTGCGTACACATGCAGCACTGATTTCCCACAGAGAACCATTCAGGTGCACAGGAGCCCTACTTTTCTTAACGATGCCCCATGGTATGGGCCCAAAGCAGCTGGAAAATCCAGGATGAATATCATGGTTTACACCTCAGGGACAAAATAATTCTAGTCCTAAGTTATTATGGAGAACTCACATTTTTCAGGCGTATGAAAATGTGATATGAATTCCCATAAACAGTAAGGTCAGCCACAAAATTCACCCTATTGCTTCAACTTCAAAGAAAATATCTTCAAAATTACCTTCTTTTAAGGTAAACAGCGGATTATATAATAAAAATGAAATAAATAAATACATAACCTTAAACAATAATCTCATCAAAGCAAAGCACTGCACTTCACACATTTCTCTCCTTTGAGAACAGATGAAGAAGAGAGTGAACTACGTGTAATTTTGGCCAGTTGGGTCATCTAAAGAACTACTGCCAAAAAACTGAGAGAGCTTGGCTGTGACTCACATTTTTCTATTAAAATCTTGTAATGAAAAACCACACATTTGTGACAGACCTTGGCTCCTCAGTAATAGCACATCACGTAATTGCTTGAATCTTTGGGCCTTTCTTATTTCTAAACCAGATTTCTTCAAGCACATAGTTTCAAGGGAGGATTATGGTTATTTTTCTGAAGAACCTTATTTGCATGGGGCTTTTCAAGGAAAAAAAACGAAATCCTGAAAATTCATAAAGCATATCTTTTGCTATCACAACTAAAAATTTTCAAATAACTTAGATCAGCGTTCTTTACATGTGAATAAAGTTATCTGGTATACTGCAGAGCATTTTATAAACTTATTTAGGTCCTGTTAAACATTAGATGTGCAAGAAATACAGATGAGATTCTGGTTTACACCTCCACTTTATCAGAATTTATTGAAATTCAATTATGCTTTCAAATTACCCATCGGATATATTTTCTCCAAATAAGCTTTATTATTTTTTTTAATAAGTGTCCCTTTAAACCTCAATTGTAATCAGGCTTCAGACAAAATTTCCAGATGGTAGTTTCCTTCTAGAAAATCTGCTCTCTTGAGTACCTCTCTCTGTAAAGCCCAATGAGCATCAAGTGCATTTATTATATTCTGATGCAATTCCTAGCGCAAGATAAATTTACTTTTCATCTAGTAGTATACCAAATATTTTACATTGTAATAATTGATGCAGCGATTGCAAAATTGCTGTTCAACAGAGGAAAAAAATGCCATTACAGAACACAGCCAAGCACCCTGACAGCATGACATGAACCCTAATGAATTAGCTGACAAATGAGCACAATAAGTTCTGCTCAAGTGTGCTCTCTAAGCAGCAATTCAGCAAATCTGTTTTTCACTGTATTTTTCCCTTGTAAGGCTGAAGTCCATGCAAATTAGTTCTCAGCTGGGGTGTCAGGTGAAATGTATTGAAAACATAAAAAGAGCAGGTTCCACCTCTGTGTTATGCTCAGCACTTCCTTTCTGAACACTAAATACGTCTGAGCCTCACAGCACTAGCCTTGCTTTAACACTTCTGGTCTATGCCACTGAAAGAGATAGAAGAGGCAGAACAAGGACACTTTGACCACAGCACAAACCAGACTCTTTTCAGTGGTTCCCAGTGACAGGACGAGGAGTAACGGGCACAAGTTGGAACATAGGAAGCTCCATTCAAACATAAGGAAAAACTTCTTTACGGTGAGGGTGACAGAGCACTGGAACAGGCTGCCCAGGGAGGTTGTGGAGTCCCCTTCTCTGGAGATTTTCAAGACCCGCCTGGATGCAGTCCTGAGTAATGTGCTCTAGGCATTCCTACGTCAGCAGGGGAGTTGGACTAGATGATCTCTGGAGGTCCCTTCCAACTGTGAAAATTCTGTGATTCCATGAAAGAAGAGAAGGCTTCGGACTGCTCAGCCTGCCACAGCACTCAGGAGCCCTCTGCCCAGAGCGCCCCTTGGAGA
The DNA here is from genome assembly GCA_013397275.1 of Burhinus bistriatus. Lineage (NCBI taxonomy): Eukaryota > Metazoa > Chordata > Aves > Charadriiformes > Burhinidae > Burhinus > Burhinus bistriatus. The sequence goes on along the minus strand of VYXH01000790.1, from coordinate 44,103 downwards.
TGCTGGTGACTTTCCATCAACTGGAAGGAGTGCCTCCGGGAAAGCAGTTTCAGGAAACTGAATCACAACTGTCACATAGGAGACCTTGAAGGGAAAGTACTGCAATTGGGTGTGATGATAGGTAACAGTGAAAAAAAAATGGAGAAGACCCACGGTCAGGGCACGGACAGCAATTCTCCATTGTACAGTTCCACTTGCAGATGAAGCAAATATGCCTCAGAAATTACCTTTCCCAGAAAGATTGTGACAGAGAGGTCATATATGTGCATGGAAAAGATGCTGTGAAGGATGTCCCAACTTCAGCCCCCAGTCCACTTCCGAAGAGGATGGGAGTCCAACATCACACACCTTTTCACAGCTATACTCTGCTTTCTACGAGCAACCTGCTAAGGATATCAAACAGGCAGCAACAGGCAGCCAGGTGACCTCCACCAGCACCAAACTACTAGTGCCTAGAGAAGAAAGGGTGTAGTTGGAGGAGCCTGAGCAACAAGCCAGGACGTGATGAATACAAAAACCTGAACAAGCAACCTGGCCAGAGAAAAGAAGTGACAGTGTGTGAAAGGTGTGTTGTGTACCCGGCAGATGCAGGTACACTATGTGCACCTCAGTTATGAGGCTATCCCACCTCTCTTGGACTCTTGCCCTCTTTGCCTCTCAGGGAACCCATCAGAACTGCAGTTTGGCTCAAGGAGAGCAGGGCTACAGTGATGAACCTGCAGGAACAGCCCCTGCTCCATCCCTGTCCCGTACACAGATTCAGTCTCTCTTCAGGGCAGGACCAAGCAGAGACACGACACTGCAGTCCTCAACAGGAATGGTGCAAGTGATGGAACCCCATGGAAATGCTGTGGGATGTCCCTCAGTTGCGGTCACGGTGGATATCTGGGTAACTATACATGCACTGTAAGAGTGTGTAAAACAGATGCAGGCTGTACCCCAGCCTGGTGTGTCCTCAAGAATCCTTACATCAGGAACAGAAGATAATCCCTAAATATTCTTAATCATGTGGGACCCAATTGCTTGATTTGTTACCTCCCTTTTATGTTCTGTCAAAGAACCTGAGTTCAAAGGAGTGATTTGCTTCTGCTCTTGCTGTTGCATGGGACTTGTTAGTGCATGTCTCTCCAGAGGGAACCTTTGCTCAGGGAACCTATTCCTCATGTGACACTCTGATGTCTTCGCTTGTCAGAAAGACTGTTAACTGCAAGAATCTATGACTTTTATGGCATATCTTAGAATTCACTTTAGAAGTTACTTCTGTTTTTATGTCATTTATATACCTACTGAAAACACAGCATTTAGTCATCAGCTCTCCTGGAGACAGCTGCTTTATAAGACAATAAAATAAATACATTCCAGAAACACTTTACTCTTCCCCTTTTCTTATTTTGATGATAGTGTATATATATATATATATATAAAGCAAACCAAGAATTCTGTCATGTTAAGATCATAATGGATGAGTTCATGAGTTCATCTTTTTCTTTTAATAGGTCTTCTTGGTTTTGAATTATCTAACAAGTTTCACAAAGTGAAAAAGACAAAGCCAAAGGGCATTTTGGCACTGCTGCATATATACAGCTTTTACCCTGAATTCGTGCTTGCCACTGAAACATTCCATCTTTGTAGAAACGATGTAAGCACTTTGCTTTGTTGATGTAGTACACTACCCAATGTATCAAATGAATGAGGTATCAGGTGGCATTATAATAACACAGCACATCAGCAGAGTTAGCTGTCTCTATAATCAGGTCTTGCATCACTACACCGAAAAGCAATCAGAACGCTGCTTGAAAGATGGCACTATAGGAAGGAAGAAAAATTCCTGAAGTGCGTTTAACAAGAATTCACAGGCTTAAAGTAAACTAAAATATATTGACAACATCTGTTACATGATGCAAGGTAGAAGTTCCAGCCTTACTTTAGCATGTAGCCTCTTGAAACTAATCCTATAGCATCTGAAGAATAATCTGGTATAAATTACATTTGCTTCATATATGTATATTTTTAGCCCCCAATTTATAAAGTAGCTTATGCTTCCCTCTTTTCCTCCTTGATCATCTGAACTGGTTCAAGAACTACTTTGCCTGCAGAGACATGTTATCACATGTACTATTAAGAATGATATTTCAGTTTTTGCTTAACAGCTAAATAGCACGGAGAATAAATATCTTTCAAGTTTGTGCTGTATCTTTCACCAAAAGTAGTAATTTTTTTGCAACATAGGTACCAAAGTGAGGAGTATAAGCACACAGTCTTTTCTACGTAACATTTGCCGGTGAATGAAATTCATTTGCCAGCTGGAAAGGAGTCTCTGTCCTTCTAAGGAGGTAATCGGAGTTTCACCAGGTCTGGAATCAGCAGGGTCACAGGTTTATCCAAAAAGGCAAAGGACGACAATATCTGCAGAGGATATCATCTCTATCTCTCGGGAACAGAGGGAAGATGTTATGATTGTCTTACTGACGTGTTCTATCTCCTGGTCTAGCCTGGATCAACTCAGGTGCACTGCTGACACTAGGTGCTCTCCCTCTCCCTTGACCATGGACAATTCACTCACCATTTCCCTTTTTCCTTACTGCCCACAGCATGGTGCTGCACTGTACCCATCTTTCCTTCTTCCTCTCCTTCTGCACTAGCCATTTTGCATATTGTCTTCCCTGACTCTGGTTTTCAAGGAGAAAAACTGACTCAGACTATGTACAAATAACTCCAGAAGCAAATGCATAACTGAAATACATTATATTGAGATCCAGAGATTTATCAGCTGATTGCTTGCTCCTGTCATCTTACCCCTTCAGAGAAACACGCAGGGAGAAAAATGTATGGGCAAACCTGAATAATTCATGCAGGCAAAATTCCCAGTGCAACAAGGTCTTTGGAGGATTGTAGCCTTCTAGCTGAAACACATGTGGAATTGTAGGGACCTCGGCAGATGTGACAGCCTTTTCCCTCTCCTCCAGTCTCTTTTCCCTCCTCCTGTCAGCAATTTGGCTGGCTTGGGCTGGGAGCCATCATACCACTGGCAGCTCAGCCCTGGCTGTGCATTACTCCAGCCTTGAGATGTGGGGGAAGGTGGTTACTGAGCTATAATCCACTGCCCGGGATCCAGCAGGATAATGCTGTAATTGGTTGCTTTCCAGCCAGTCCTCCATTCGACACCATTGTTCTCACCAAAATCCTGCAATACCATGTGTTGGCTGCACATGAAATTTCAGCTCTTGCTGCCTGTGTGGGCAGTTATAATGTCTCAGATTCATTTCTCCCACAGTCTTTTCATTTGCTGGCCAGATTTGGCCATGATCGCTCATCTAATCCCTTTAAATAGAACCCCCAGTGCACCATTTTGTCTCTTTTTCCATTAAAGTAATGTCTGGAGGAGTCCTTGGACCATCACTTGCTTTTAACACAAACGGATGAAACGAAACTCGGTTGTGAAAGCAAGCTACTGGCAGCTCGTACTCCAAGCGCCACTGAAACTACCTTTCAGCTGGTTTTACATTTTTCAGGCTTGAACAAAGATGCTGTGACTAATATTTTAATGCATGTAAATTAACATATTGGAGTGACTGGAAACTAACATTTGCAATATGCCTGCCAAAGAAATTGTTACCAACATTCGGCTTATAACAAGAGCTCTAAGCTACAATTGCAACATACTTTTTATTTTTCAATGCAAATTACTCTGGTCAGATTTAAGATACAGCACCATCTTATGGATATTTCTGTATAGATTAATGAGCGCAACTGTTTCTCTGCTGGCAAAAATGTTTCTTTGCCAACAAAACATAGCAAGGCAGAATTATCCATCACTGTGCACTTTCTATATATGTCCAAAGTCAGAATGAGCTCTGGGAATAAGAAAGGATGTTGTTCTGACACACTCGCTTTGGCAAATTTTCCATTTAACTACCAAGTCTATGATCAGGATGCTGAGTATTCCCAGTATTCTAGTATCACATCTTCCAATAAGTACTAAAATTTTGTGTAAGAGCTCTCAAAACACTTGAGATTCATTTTTTAATCATGATATTTAAAAATACATTTAAATCTCATTTTATTTGTCTCTTGGTTTCTGGGCCATTAAGATGAAGCAGGGTCATATTTTAAAGATTTTTCTCTGCAATTTTAAATAATACTACCTTTTCCATTTTTCTTTCCAAGACAGTTGAAGTTCATTCCTATTTTGGTGATTCCAGAAGCTCCAGGAAAAAACCCACATTCAAATAGCAAGGACTGGCAATGCTGTTTTCCAGTTTAACTCCCAGCTATTTAAGGGACCCTGTAATTAAAGGAGGTGTAAATGTTCACTCTCATTTCATGCATTTTTAGTCATACATGTCATAAAGAATCTTTTCTGTAAGTAAAAGCCAGACCCTATCTTTTTTTCCATCCATCAGCATTACAAAAAATTAAATGAATGCAATTTGGTTTTGCCATTTTTCACCTGCCAAGCAAAAACATTAGCTAAGATTAATACTTTGTTTGTTAAAGTATTTTATAAAGCATGGGAAACCACTGAATGCCCCAACTTATCAACAGAGACCTCGTACACAAACCTGGATTCCCTCTACTAATGCAGATCTGATTATAGGGAAGGGACATATTATCCTTTAAAAAAGAAGAAGATACCTCTTTGGAAACCCACGTAAATAAGTGCTTAACCATAAATCTAGGTTTTAGTCTCATTAAACTCCACAGTCTTGAAGTTTTGTAGGCACTTTCTTGACTTCGGTTAAGTTTACACGTAAAATGAAGTACCTTCCTGAATGGTGGAAAACATGTATGTAGGATGTATGGTCTGTGTGTGTATCATACAGAAGTATTTTGAATTACATTATTGTTACCAATTCTGTTTATTTTAAATACATCTAAAATACAGTCTAAAATTCTAGTCACCCTGGTGATTCAGTAGCACTACAGTATATACAGTGAAATCCTAGGAGATTTGAAACATTAATTGATTTCTAGAACAACTTCTGTCTAGGATTTAATTTCTCTAGGAAGCATAGGCTCCAAAAATCCCATTAGATTGCACCTGTGCAACCTTCCTGACATGTCACCACTGAGGGGCATATACGGAGAAAAGTTTTCTTTGCCCTAGGCCATTATGAGCACGTTGGGAGCTCCTCCCACACTGGCCTATTCCAGGCCACTTACAGTTTTGTGATTTGCAATAAACATCTTAAATTCCACTGAAAACCAACGGACAGCCAGAGCAGTATCCTGATAATGGATAACAGTGTTGAGGCTTCACGTCGAAACAGTAAGATGACGCCTTCAGCAGGTGATCAGGCAGGTGGTGTTGGAGATCAAAAACCCAGTTGCAAAACCTAGCAACAAATGGCAGGTGAATTTGGAGTAATTCCTACCATTTCACTTTGCTAACTTTCTATTTAACAGTAATCTCACGCCATGATTTAGCAACCATCCCCAAAGGCTAAAATCCAAAGCACCAATTGCAAGATGCAGGACAGCAAAAAGAAATTATATTTGTATTTGTTGTTTGCCTTTGGAATTAGTTTAACACTAACATTTAAACACATTCAATATGAAGAAAGTGTGTCACCTTCTGCTTGCATTATCTATTGCTAAGTCAAATATATTTCAATAAACTTTTATTGAAGCACATGTTTTAGTCTAGGACTCTACCCTCTTTAAATTAGTCTTTGAAAAAAAACCAGAATTAAATTGAAACAGATGAATTAATTGAAAAATGTATTTGGTAAATGCCCATTTTAGTTAAAATATCTATTAGATGTATGAAAAGATGCAAAAAATGGAAAACAAAGTATTATCTTTGCTCATACGTATGCCCTTACTTCAGAAGAAAATGCAAGAATTATTTAGCTGGTAAATGTTTCCAGCTCTCTTTTCAGCTTACTGCCAGACAGAAAGTTGGTAATTCCAGAAAAATCATGTCAGAGCTTCATTCAAGATATAAATCAAAATCTTACCTGTCTTGAATGATAAGAAGAATGAATTTATGACACCCTCCCTGACAGAGTCACCCAGGACACTACAAACACCATTTCAGTAATGACAGTGGAAAGATGACAAAACGCTGAAGAGCCAATATGACACTGTAAAAAGATGCATACAGCATCAGTAGTACCAAGCGCAAGTTCTCAGGAATCCAGGATCCCAAATCATAATATTGCCTTTAAAATCATTAGATATGAAAAAAGCCAGACTCGCATTGCACTCTTTAACCGCCTCCTTTTTGACGAGCCATTAGAGCGCAGCCACTTCAGCTTCCCTCCACAAGCAGAAAGGCAGGGCTTTTTAGGAGGGGGTGGGGGAAGAGGGAAGCTGAATTCTCGCTCAATATACTAACTGCAGTTGACGAAGTTAAAGATAACATACCCAGACACTATTAAGATTGCAGCAAATTGCATGAATAATGCAACTTCATGTTGTAACCAAAAATTTATTGGAAATGGAATCATTGGGTAACCTGTGAGGAACGAACTGAACTGTATTAAATCCACATCAAAAATATACTAAAACAGCTATATTGAAATCAGACCTTCAGCAAACCCAAGGCATAGTGTTAGAAGACCAGGAGGCTGAGAGCATGAGAAAGCAGTAAATTTTCACACAGTGATGCAGAGAAAAGAATGCAATGCTACTTCCTCTTACATGGTTTAAATGACTGGGCTGGTTCAAAATAAAACCTAAAGAAATATTTGATTCAAGTCTAGCCACAAAGTAGTAATTAAAAAATAAGTTATTAAAAAATTATTCCAGCTTGCTAGGTCTAAAAATATCCCCCTTCAGAAAGGCTATAAGAAGGTCTTCTAAATGATAAATCCAGACACTAACAAGACTTCTTTTATCCCTGGTTTAAACATGATTATGTTCTGGCATATCCAGCTAGCAACTTCATTCAAGTTCAAATGCAGGGCAGAGTTTAGGAGCCTGTTGAAAATGGACAGAGAAAAGCCCACTGAAGAGAAAAAAGGGCTATTTCTGTCATCAGCGGCCTTCGAATCAAGTCCTAACTTATCAGGATTTACATTCAAAGCATGGACAACTGGGTACGATTAGAAGGCTTTTCAAAGAGGCGTAATCAGAGTGACGAGCTTTCTGCCCTTCCCAGAGCGCAGCCTTTGGGTGTGTTCAGTACAGCTGCCTCTATCTGTATTCTCTGCAACGCTTTTCTGTGCAATACAGTACATAAGCTGTTTGCAAAGAATTCTTCTAGAAACAAATATACCAAATTCAAGCTCATACATACGCATCTGAGAAGATTTTGACTGTCCGAGTATTCCAACTGCAGATTTCAACTGTGACAGCTGTGATTCTTTTTGTTTTGGCCACATGCTGTAAAAGGTCTGCCAATGTGTTCAAATGCTCCCTTCCTCAGAAAACAGAAAATTACCATATATCACTCCATAAGGGTTTGAACCAAGCTGGTTTCCTTGCATGCAGTGGGAAGACCTGGTCATAACCACAAGGTTCTCTTGTTGCCATTTCAAACTCTTGAAGAAATTTCCATAAACTCTCGTCATCCTTGCAGAAAGGTTTGATTAAACAGCTAATCTTGTTTTGTCATCTAGGAATATTTCCTTTACACGAATCATTTAGGATACGAGTTAATGACCCTCTGTACCATTTATTTCATTAACCAGAATCTGACAAAACAAACGTTCACTCTGGCTGTTTTTCTAGACGTTAGGGCACCAATGCTTACAGTTTCTTTTCCAGAAGGTTGATTCTCCACTCATCGGTGAGCGCAGTGCAGAATAGGGCCGTGTTAAATGACAGTTAATTTCCATAATAAATGGAATGGAAGATATGAAAAGGACATTGTCAATCCACCTGAACTCCAACATACACCTTAAAGGAAGACAAGTTCATTGTAGGTGACCAGACTGAGACTGAAGTCCAGAGTTCAGAACAAACAAGAAAGGATCTCCCTGAACCATGTAAGCAGTCAGCCATCGCACTATTCAGGTATAGGCCAATTCCTGGTAAGAGTCCACAGGAACTGCATTTTTAGTTAATTAATCCCTTATGTACACAGCCAGGAATCTGAGCTCACTCATGAAACAAAATTAAGAGGATAATAATGACCTCAAAATATTTTCTAAGTGGATGGTATGCAAAACTGCAGGCTTGCATGGTGAGACTAGGAAGAATTGGAAAGGCTGCGCCCCTCCTGCATCCCCTGTTACAGCTCTCCCCACCTCACCCCCACTCTTCTTATGGTCACAGACCCGTCCTCACTGGCAATAGCACCGCACAAAATCCCTGCTTTGACTGGGGAGCAGGGCCACATTTCTAACACCTGCACAATGACATTGGTGGCTGCTCTGCCATTGGAAGTATTAAAAGGACAGTCATATGTAAGGTCATAAAGTATTCTGTCTTTTCAGCATGATGTGGTAAGGCTGGTGTGCCTTTGAGAGTGCCACTTCAGGGAAAGCGTACTTCAACTGGGAAGAAAGAGGGATAACAGAACTTGCACCCATCGCCTACACAGAAAGACTGAGGGATCATGTCGCCTACAGAAAGCTGAGCAGGAGAAAGAGAATTCCTTTTTATACAAAAACCTTTTATAAATAGGAAGGGAATAAACTGTTTTCCATGTTCACTGCAGACAGACGAGACCAATAGGTTTAAATTGCTCAGGGACATGGTGCAGATTTTAGCGGTTCTGAGCTCTTTGCTGTCAAGAGGCTGAAAACTCCTTCTCTTGCTCTTCTCCCCAGCATCTCCCAGTCACTGTTCTCTCTCTGCAGGACTGGGACCAAGCTCCAAGGCAACACTGAAGGGAGCAGAAGAATGAGCCACTTGGTGTCCTTTGCTCCAGCCCCAAAAGCGCCATGAGTCCCCAGCAGGAGCACAGTCAGCAGCGGCTGCTGCAAGAGGGACGATGTCTGGCTCAATGTATGTCTGACCTCTGCCTTCTGCCCTGAAAACCCAGCCTGTGCTTCCTTCTCCATGCCCTGGCATTCAAGTGGAGAACGACGTCAGGTCCCTTTTTCTCTTCAGCATAAAAAGATGGAGATCATGGTTTTTTTTCAGATGAGCACCTCTTGTACCCAGGGTCATTCCCCTCAGGGTATTTCCCTCCAACATTGGGAAAGCTCTTAAGGTTTGCCCTTGTCTAGACAGAGCAGAACAGCTCCTGTAGGAAAGGGAGCAGAGGCAAAGTGCTTTGTCCTCCTGCGTACCCAGGAATTGAGAAAACACAGTGCAGGGCGAGCAGGGACAGGGTTTGGGACCTGTCGAGCAGCAATAACAGAGAGCAATAACATGTTCCCCTGCATGGCACAAGTTTCCAGAATGGGACACTTACGGTAACATTAAGACAAGCTTTCTGAATTGAAAGAGCTCAATGTTGGAACTGTTTGCCTAAGGAGGTGAAATACTACAAGTTACCAAGAATAAGGTTAGACAAGCATCAGTCACAAATGAGTTAGGTGTAGTGGATCTTACTTGGGAGCAGAAGTACAATCCAAATAATTTCTTAAGATCCTTTCCAAGCCTACTTTCTATTATTGTTTATAGACCTGTACAGGACTTAACGCAAGCACATTCCTCTGAAGATGTGACAGGATTCACTGGAACTTGTGAGCAACATCTGGCAGTGTCACGCGTGCAGCATCTGTACCATCCCGTAAGAGATACCATATTTCACTATATTACTCACAACACTCCACAGGGCTCACATCAGCAAGCTTTGTGTCATCTGGCCTTGCTGAAAAGACAAATATTTTAGAAAGCAGTAACAATTCTTAGTAAAAATAACACTACCTATGTGTTAACAATAACAACCACATGAAAGTATTAATGTATTATGGCTAAACAACAGCTGCTTTATGACTGTACATTTCTTGATGTTGCTAATTCAGAAGTTCATTAACCTATACTGAGACTAATTCTAAGTTTTCCACTGGCATTATTAAGTTAACAGGACAAAAGACCCTGTGGCGTATATAGTTCTAATGTCCTTCACCAAACAAGAGAGGTCACAGAGTGGAGAGGTTTCTTGTGGATAGAAACATTCCTTTAAGAAAAATGTATTTGGATATTTCTTCAGAATTTTAAAGGAGATATTAATGTCACTTTTTCAACCCCATACTGAAAAATCAGATTGCCTTCACTACTTGAGCTTAAGGTGTGGAGAACACCACTGCATTTCAGACACAAGGCTACCATGAATCAAATTAATTCAAAAATCACCATTTTTAAGAATAGCTTTTAGTACTAAGTGATGATGTGACATAAATTTTAATCTGGCCTCTTAGCAATAACCTGCTCATTACATTGATGCTCCACAGCTTGTGAGTAATGCAGTGCCTCCAAAATGTCAGAGCAGGACATATGATTAGCATTTTCTCACATATTTCTGTACATTTACATACATATGCATGAACTAAACCTGAGCTACAAAACTGGAATCTATGCACAGAAATAAGTTTGATCCAACTTAGGTTTTTGCTTTACATGGATCAGCTGTTGACATCACTTACCCTGGTCAGCTGCCCCTGGGCACTCACCTGAGGAGAGGATGGGAATTTCTCATAGGGGTTAGAAAAGCCAGTAGGAATCAAGCATATGGATGCTCTTTATTCCTGCTATGCTCTTGCCCGAGACCTATCTAGCTCATAAACATTGGCATGTAGTTCTGGCATATCAAAAGGAAATATCAGGTTATAAAGGCCATTTTGTTTAATGATTACTCTTAGGGAGTCAAATCAAATGGAATAGTTTGGGAGGAACACTTTTCCTAAACTCTGCAATTCTGATACAGATCAGTGGAGCAAAGGTGTTTGGTTTAAGTAGGAGAAGAAGAATATATTCCATCATTGTGTGCAAATGCAAGAGGTTGTGGTGGTGGACAAGAAAGACTTTGTAGCAAATAACAGTGTGACGATGGCTGCAAGAGTGCAACAGAAACACTGAATCATAGCAACATAGAACGGTTTGGGTTGGAAGGGACCTCTAGAGGTCATCTAGTCCAACCCCTCTACAATGATCTTCAACTAGATCAGGTTGCTCAGAGCCCCATCCAACCTGACCTGGAATGTTTCCACGGATGGGGCATCTACCCCCTCTCTGGACAACCTGGGCCAGTGTTTCACCACCCTCATCGTAAAAAAATTCTTCCTTGTGTCTAGTCTAAACCTACCTTCTTTTAGTTTAAAGCCATTACCTCTTGTACTATCGCAACAAGCCCTGCTGAAAAGTGATATAATGTCTTCTCCATCTTCATTGTAATGCTTAGTTACTACTGCCAAACCCATTTTAGGTGTGGCCAACACCAAGATGTTACTTAGCGATTTCTTTCCACAAATGCCCATCCAAATACTTCAATCTGCACAGAACACCTGAAGTTAATGGGAAGGTACCATCTGACATGCATCTGGGAGAAATGCATTCCTGAAATGAAACAAACTTACATCCCAGAAATGAAACCTGCAGAAATTTTAGCCACCTCCTGCAAACTCCCCACAAAGGAATAAAATAATCTGCTGCATGGGAAAGCTGGAGGACTGGGAAATGTATCAGCTATGCACAAACTTCTCACACCATAAAGCTGAGCACTGCACACTGGTAGCACATGAATGCTGATAAATTTATCATTATGAAGATCTATTGGACACTGCTTCTCACGAAGCAGAATGCAAGCTCTGTTGCTCTTTCAAAATTATGTGCTTCCAGGTGGATTGTAAATCCATATTACTTATTCCATATGCTTGTACAGCATCTCCATTATGTGTTCTTGCCTGGGCAAAAACTCATACATATCAATGGACGATAGTGTCAGCAGTCAGAGACCTTCAGAAACTGTAAGCCAGGCCACAAATGTGATATATGCTTAGCTTCACCATCATATTATTTTAAGAAATAATCATAAAAATGCAGTTATTTCTTCTACTTTACTTTGAGGTTTTGTACTTTTGTAGCAGCATTCCTTCATGCTTTCAGGTTTTTCTCCACCAGTTCATGGAATAGAAACAAAGGTGGTCACCGTGGGTAAGGCAAAGAGAGAGGCAGTACTTCACCCACCACTCGGTACTGTCTGGGGTAGTATATTCCCGTCATAAAGCAATTACAAAGCATCCTAGAAACATCACCATCGTGTCTGGCTTTAGCTATGACCTGCTTACAAATAACGTAAGGTGAGATTCTTGCTTAATCACATGATTTGGTAATCCAAAGTATTAAGGAAAGAGAGTACAAGTGTCTAAACTGACAATGCATTGCGCGAAGCTAAAACTCATTACTGTGAACTACTGAGCCTCAAAATAATAATGAATTTTGTGACCAAAAGACAGTTTATAACTGAGTTAAAAAGCACTGATTCTATAATAGAAAATCTTTATCGAGGATATATATATTTTTATACAGCTTATTTTTAGTCACATATTTTCCCAACTGAAGGATTTGAAAACATAGCTATATTTTTTATCTGCATCTTGAAATAAAAATCTTGGTTCAGTTCAAAACTGAGTTTTTCACCATTAACTATTTTTACTGCTTCTTTTATCCCCTAAATAGAAAGCTTTAGAGACAAAATCCTCATTTCATTGCCCTGTAAGAAAGAAGTCAAGTCCTTAACACCATTTTGTTAAAATAAATATGCTTTACAAACTATATTAGGCAAAATATAACATCTAGGCAGAAAAAAATTGCACTTGAATGAGTGCAACTGTAAAAAAACCTGTGCTGAGGTTGGACAAAGCGAAGAGAAAGTACAAATAAAATGGGTTTTGTTAGATTATCTAATGAGGACTAATGAATGACTTTTCATTGTTGTGACTGGATATTTTAACCATATAGGTATTTGAATATAAACATTCGGCATTGACATTTGTGCACTCAACTGCTTGAGGAGCATTTGAACACAAGCATTGGAGGAATTCAGGGACAAATTTTGACTGATTCTTACAAGACTGATACCACCAATGTTTGACGGTACCATTATCAGTAAAATAGACAAAGGGCATTCGGGTAGGGTAGCTTTCATGCTCAGTAGAAATGTTTAAAATATAAAAGAAGATACTCTAAATTTAAATGTACCAGACAAAAAAAATAGCACCAAGAACCAACAAGAGATCAGAACCAAAAGCTCAAATAATGTTAGACAAGAGTAGCTTTACAGAATGGAAACACACAACACCAAACAAAGGGTTGTGTTAAAAGCAGCTGCAGGAGGTAGGAGTGTTTATCCTAAGCTGTTAGATATGCTGATAGATATTGTCAATTCATTTTATCAATGTAGTCAATTTCAAGTTGAGAACATTCTATTTTGAGCCTGGTCTGATAGAAAACAAAATATAAATTGGTTTTGGTTTGTTTTTGTTTTTTTTTTTCCCATAAATATGGAGACACAGGAAGAAACGATGAGGCCTGAAAGCAAAGTACAAGACTTTTGCTGCCTTGCTAGAAGTGCTTTGCATGCAGCTTTAGGGAAGATATTTTAAATGGATGTTTTAAGTGGCAGAAGAAAGCAAATAGCACTCCTATCTTCACTAAAGGTAAGAAAAAATAACCAGAGGGCAGTCAGCCTTACCTTGATCCCTGTGAAGATGATGGAGCAAATAATCCTGGAAACTGTTTCCAAATATATTCAAAGCAAGAAAGTGGGAGTAGCCAGCATGGACCTACAGAGGAGAAATCATGCTTGACCAACCTGATAGGCTTCTGTGCCCAAATGACTCACTTGGTGGATGAAGAGAGAGCAGTGGATGTCATTTATCCTGGCTTTAGCCAGGCTTTCAACACTGTCTCCCAGTGACAAATCATAGACTCTCCTTATACACAAATTGGTGAAATGCAGGCTAGATAAATGGGCAGGGAAGTGGACGGAAAACTGACTGAACTGTCTGGCCCAGACAGTTGCGATCAGCAGCATAAAGATCACCTGGAGGCCAGTCAGTAGTGGTGTACCCAGGGATTGTTACTGGGACCAATACCATTTAACGTCTCCATTAATGACCTCTGTGGTGGAACAGAGCACACTCTCTGACGATTTGCAAACCACGTGAACTTGGGAGGAGTGGTTGACGCACCAGATCGTTGTGCAGCCGTTCAGAGGGAACTCGACAGGCTGGAGAGAATGGCAAACAGTAATCTCAAGAACTTGAACAAAGGGAAGTGCAAAGTTCTGCACATGGGGATGAAACACCCATGCACCAGTACAGGCTGGGGGCTGACTGACAGGAAAGCAACTTGGTGGAAAGCTTGGTGGACACCAAACCCAACACAAGCCAGTCATGCGCTTTTTCAGCAATCAAGGCTGACAGCCTCCTGGGCTGCATTAGCGTGAGTATCGCCAGCAGGTCAAGGGTGTGATCCTTCCCCTCTCCTCAGCACTGGTGAGGCCACATCTGGAGTGCTGTGTCCATTCCTGGGCTCCGCAGTATAAGAGAGACATGGACATACTGGAGCAAGCAAAAGGTCAGGGAGGTGATCAATGACTTGGAGTATGTGAGCTATATGGAGAGGCTGAGAGAGCTGGAATTGTTTAACCAGGAGCAGAGAAAGCTCAAGGGAATCTTATCAATATATATAAATACCTGATGGAGGGGAGTAAAGAACACAGAGCCAGACTCTTCCCAGTGGTACCCAGGGAAGGACAAGAAGTAATGAGCACAAAATGAAATATAGGAAATTAATTCCATTTAAACATAAGCAAAAGCTTTTTTACTGTGAGAATGGTCAAACACTGGCATGGGTTGCCCAGAGAGAATGTGGAGTCTCCATCCTTGCAAATATTCAAAAATTGACTGGACTTAGCCCTGGGCAACCTGCTCGAGGTGACCCTGCTCTGAGGGTCGGACTAGATGATCTCAGGAGGTCCCTGCCAATCTCAACAACTCTGTGATTCTGTTATGATGCATGAAGGAAAATAAGAGATATCTTCCCTCCAAAAAGGTGCAGGCAGCTAGTGGAGCAAACATAACCTTTCTATAAAGAAGAATGGTGTAATCTTGTGTATGATAACATGATCACTCTGGCCTTAACGCAGCAGTGGTTGTCAGATGACGCTGCTGGAGTGAGCCATTCCATGATAAAATGTTTGGGAACTGACTGTTTCGAAGTTTCAGAGAGTTCATACCCCAATTGGTGTTTTGCACATCTTTGGTGGCAAGTTTTTTACGGTGTTACATTACTTTTATTTGCCATTAAAATGAGAACAAGTTATTGCGAAAGGCCTCCACAAATCTGAGTGCACATTGTATTCATCTCAGTGAAAAAGTAGTTTACAGTAACCAGTTCCATATTATTTGTGGAACTACCTCTTCTCTGCTACAGGACTAGCACTACTGGGAACACTGGGAACACAAGCCTTGACACGTGACTGGTGATGGTGATATGACCTGAGATGTTCAATAGGTTGACATTCATACTTTTCCCTGACCGTCTTTCTGCATTTCACAATTTTTGCCTACTATTGTCAGTCAATGTTAAGGACATGAACCAACCACATAAATAACCCACCTATTTTTATATGACTGCTACGCTTAGCACCCAAACTTCCAAGAAAGCCAGTGTGTTTGTCAGCACAGCTCTCCTTCATTCCCCTGGTAGAGATCCAGAGGCAGAACAGACTCCTGATGCTTAATACTGCCATCTAGCTAAGAGCTGCTGCCCACAGCAGGAGTCATTTCACCTTCTGAAAGCTGGTTCACTCAGGAGATAACTGCCGGCTTTAAAGATCCTTTCCTAAATCTCCTACTGGAGGACTGGGCACTTCAAAATATTGGTAATGGACTAGAGCCTTTCACCACTCTAAACCCAGCTCATACAGTGAGAACCGGGTAGGTTTTCTGAGTTTGTGGAGTTTCCATCCAGAGGTCTGAAAACCTGCCACTGCTGATGAGCAGAGGCCCAGAGCACCGTGGGCAGAGCCTCAGTTGCCATCCTTTTAAAGCAGTGTACAGGGACACTGCCTGTCTGTGAGCCAGTCCATCCCTCCAGCCTTTGTCCTCCTGACCCCTGGTCCTTCCCTGTTCAGTAGTTCCCACGTCCTCCCTGGCACCTGCACCGCCATGCATGGGTGTGTAGGGAGCAAGAGAAGGACGTGTTGATCCACCTGAAATCTGATGTGCCTTCCCTCCCTGGGGCTGCCTTTCCAGGGGGCCCTAATCAGACTCCAGAAATTTAGCTTTCACATGGTGAAGCCTTTTTTATTTTATTTTAGAGAGTGATAGTGGTAGGCTTTCATATGTTTCCCTCAGCCTTAACTGTGAAGATAATTCTTGCTAATATGAACCTGGCTGGATCCGCAGATAGCCTGGAACAACGGTTTCAGGGAGATGTGAACTACCTGTTTGTGGCAGCAGGCTCCCAACAGAGGTATCCTGCGAAAGCAACGCGTGCTTCAGCATCAGCTCACTCCCCATCTCAGAAAGGCACGGTTTCCGCGGCTCCTTTTTTTGGGGCCATTTGACATGCCTCTCGTTTTCCCCCCCACGCTGTATGGCAGAGGATGTCACCGCGCTCGGGCTCGGCGGCGAGCCGTGCCCAGCCGAGCGGAGGACACAGCCCACCGCTCTCCCCTCCCAGCACGGCGTGTCCCCGTGCGTCTGAGCCGGCCAGCGAGCGGCGGCCGCGTTTCTCCCACGCTGGCCCCGGGACGCGGGGCGGGACGCGGGGCAGGGCGCAGCCGGGCCAGCCGCCGCCAGCACCGGCAGGGCAACCGAGCGGCGCAGCGCTGCTGAGCGGGGGCCGGGGGCTTTCCCGGCCAGCGGTCGCCTTTCTCGCTGGGATCAGGGCAGCCTGGCCGAGCCGAGCCGAGCTGTGCCGGGGCAGGTGCGACCCGTCCCCGCCCGAACGGGCCACCTGCGGGCAGCTGGCCTCCGCCGCGCCGGGGC